>JAGJTG010000006.1:1200000-1673558 GCA_018804115.1 Lipomyces starkeyi | reverse complement strand
TTTTAGTTGCAATATTTTTTTGGCCCTTTTATTTTAACTCTGTCCTAATTGGACTTTGACTCTTAGCATGTCCTCACCCCTTTACTGCCTGCTTATTTGTCTTTAATTATCCGTCTTTTGATTATTTTGCAATGTCGCGTTAATTTATTGATTTATTTAGACAGCAAAAAAAAAGATATGAAAGAAAACCTAGACACAAAGAATACGAAACCAATTTTAGGAAAGCCGGGAGGGTTGTTTATAGAACCGAAAAGCACAATATTTTGGGTTTGCGTGGAGATATTGTTCTGTCGATGTGTGGTGGTCGGGGACGATTGCAGTGTTTGACTTTGGCAGTATTCGTTGAGAGTTATCGTCAAACGAGAAAAAACTACACCGAACAGGACTATGATCAAGTACGGCAATTCAAACAAGTGTCATCAGGAAGATCGAGATGTTTTTATAGTCATAGAAGCTTGCAGTCTAACCGTCACCCAGGGTGTGGTGTGGCGTGGAATGGAATATAGGTGCAAAGTGCAGAGTCCAAAGTGCAAGTTGCGAACTGCGCCATTGCTGGATGCTGTTTGCAATAATATCAACCCTGACGTATCCACTCCACACCAGGAAAACCGCCTTGAAAATTTTAATTGGAACATCTATTACTTTGGGAGTGCTGTTTTGAACTAATTTTTATTTGTCGATTCATGAGCTTATGGTTGGTTGAGGGCATGAATTTAAACGAATGCGACTCTTACACGCTGCCCTCAGTCGCCTACATCGCTTACACTGTAGAACCCGTGCTGCTGTATTTTGCCCTAACCCTGTTGTATCCACCAACCACCCGGAAAAACGCCCTGAAAATTGTAATTGAAATTTTTATGATTTTGGGAGTGCTGCTTTAAACTGATTTTCATAGTCCATTTATGATTTTAAGGTTGGTTGAGCGCATAAATTATCAGTGAAGGCCACTTGGCGGCCTGGTCCTGCGGTTTCCCCCTAACCCTGCCGTATCCACACCACAGCACGACAACGCACTGCAACATTTAATTGAAACATTTATCACTTTTGTTTTTTTTGAACTGACTTTTATTGTCAATCCACGAGCCTATGGTTGGCTGAGCGCATGAATTGTCAGTGAAGACGTGGACATAGGCGCAAATGGGAACTGCGCCTTGGCATGCCATATGCTTAATTGGCTGAATTCGTATTGCGCCCTAACCCTGCTGTATCCACACCGCACCATGAACAACGCCCTGAAAAATTTAATTGAAAATTTTATCATTTCTGGAGTGCTGTTTTATACTGATCTGCACTGTCCATTCATGACCTTATGGTTGGCTGAGCGCATGAATTATCAGTCAAGGCCACTTCTACATCGTGGCCTTATTCGCCATGCCTACATCGCCCTAACCCTGCTATGTCCACATCGCACCATGAACAACGCCCTGAAAATTTTAATTAAAGGCTTTATCATTTTTGGAGTGCTATTTTAAACTGATTTTTATAGTCCATTATTCATGATCTTACGGTTGGTTGAGCGCATGAATGATCAGTGAAGGCCACTTGGCGGCCTTATAGATTGGTCCTGCTGTTTTGCCCCTAACCCTGCTGTATCCACATGGCACCATGAACAACGCCCTGAAAAATTTAATTGAAGATTTTATCATTTTTGGAGTGCTGTTTTAAACTGATTTTCACTGTCCATTCATGACCTTATGGTTGGCTGAGCGCATGAATTATCAGTCAAGGCCACTTCTACATCGTGGCCTTAGTTGCCTTGCCTACATCGCCCTAACCCTGCTGTATCCACACCGCACCATGAACAACGCCCTGAAAAATTTAATTGAAGATTTTATCATTTTTGGAGTGCTATTTTAAACTGATTTTCACTGTCCATTCATGACCTTATGGTTGGCTGAGCGCATGAATTATCAGTCAAGGCCACTTCTACATCGTGGCCTTAGTCGCCTTGCCTAAATCACCCTAACCCTGCAGTATCCACACCGCACCCTGAACAAGGCCCTGAAAAATTTAATTGAAGATTTTATCATTTTTGGAGTGCTGTTTTAAACTGATTTTCACTGTCCATTCATGACCTTATGGCTGGCTGAGCGCGTGAATTATCAGTCAAGGCCACTTCTACATCGTGGCCTTAGTCGCCTTGCCTAAATCGCCCTAACCCTGCTGTATCCACATCGCACCATGAACAAGGCCCTGAAAAATTTAATTGAAAATTTTATCATTTCTGGAGTGCTGTTTTATACTGATTTTCATTGTCCATTCATGACCTTATGGCTGGCTGAGCGCATGAATTATCAGTCAAGGCCACTTCTACATCGTGGCCTTAGTCGCCTTGCCTAAATCACCCTAACCCTGCCGTATCCACACCGCACCATGAACAACGCCCTGAAAATTTTAATTGAAGATTTTATCATTCTGGAGTGCTATTTTAAACTGAGTTTCACTGTCCATTCATGACCTTATGGTTGGCTGAGCGCATGACTTATCAGTCAAGGCCACTCCAGCATCGTGGCCTTAGTCGCCTTGCCTACAATCGCCTACACATCCCCTCTTGCCGCCCTAACCCTGTCGTATCCACCCACACACAGAAAAATGTGCGCCAGAACAATGTATAGGTGCGCACTGCCGAGAACTGGATTATGCCGTCGTGCCTGCCGTGATGCAGTACAGAAAGCCTTGTAGTTGTGTGCAAGTGTGTGGCAAGTGCGTGCAAGTGCGTGCAAGTGCGTGCAAGTGCGTGAAAGTGGGCCAAAAGTCGAGAGCGCGGCCGCGGTGTTGCGACTTGTGCCGTGCTGCAACTAACGCGGCCCCGTGCTGGAATTTTTTTTTTGCCCAAGTGTGGACCGAAAAACTAGAGTGGTGTTTCGCGCCCTAACCCCGGCCTATCCACCCCACACCCGGCAAAACGCCCTGAAATTCCAAACGCCGAAAGAGGAGCCATGTCTTGTGGACTGAGTCTCGGTCACTTGGACAAAGCGCAACTGGGACTGAACCTTTGAGCGCCCGTAGAATGCTTGCACTCGGACTTGATGGTACTCAACTGTTTGGTCCAGGTGATGCCTCTTATAATGAGTACGCATGCCTTCTTTTGTTTTGACGCAAATATGACGGAGTCTTTGCTCGCACACCTCGCACTTGAAGCCGTCTTGAACTGGGATCCCTCTGAGTGCTGATGATCCGGGTCTAAATGCAGTTGGATTGAAAAGCGATGAACCGTGGTCCTCGTCGTCGGACTCATCTACTTGGCTCTCTGTTGTTTCGTCCCATATAATTGCAAGATGAGGTCGAAGAGCGTATTGGCGCGCAACCTGCAAAATTGCATCCTCGTTTGATTCTCTGAGCCCATGCTTTAGCTTGAGATGGTCAATAAGCACTGCTCTATCAACGACAAACTTGCAACGAGTACAGATGGCGACCTTCCACGTTGCTTCGATCATGAACCCCAGCTCCTCCATCGAGCGGATCTCGGAAATATCACCAGAAGTAATTAGTGTATCGGTGTCATCAATTCTCCGCTCACTATTGCGCAGGTCCTCTGAATGATCCTGAATTTGCTCCCGTTCAGACAGACGTTCTTCCTGAGCCTTGTCCCTGTGCCGGACCATGTGACGTTTCAGGCTCCTGACAGACGCTGTCTTGGCCATACAGGTGGGCAAGCGTACATGTCATCGCTAGTCACCGTTAACGGATAGGCCACTCCGCTGAATTCGAATGTCTCAGCCCTGCGATGCTTGCTGGACGAGTGCTTGTTGAACTTGGCTTTGGTATCGAATGGTGCGTGGTCGCACTCGAGACATTGAAAAATGGTGCTCTCGGAATACATATCGACTTATAGGTTCGGTAGGTGAAGTATAGTCAACGGTGGTGTCAAGTATTTGACGCGCTCCTGCTGTCTTTAACTCGAGCCGCACGACGCGTCGGACCGGTGGTATCAAGCATTTGACGCGCTCTTGCTGTCATTGCCTCGAGCCGCACAACGCGTCGGACGGTGGTATCAAGTATTTGACGCGCTCCTGCTGTTATTGCCCCAAGCCGCACAACGAACTGTCAGACGCGTGTTGTTCGCGATAACGCGACTGAGGCGCCAGTCACCTTCCTCGGTGTTCTATATTTAAACTTTAGCCAGAATAAATTATATTTTCTACTGCATACAACAGTGCAATTATTTTTGTTTTAGCTATTTTCACATTGGCTAATTGATCTTGCTGCCTTAGGCTACTTGATGGCGACGCACTCATGCAATGATTCACTTCCTATTCCGGTATTGGTTGTGCTGTGCGCAAATTTAACAGCCCTAGCCCACTGCCGTTTTCATCTCTCTCCGTCGTAACCTGTGAAGCCATATATACCCTAGCCCTACGTTGATGCACATCTCGTCGTGCCTTTCATTTCATCTCCTATTTTCATATGTCTAACGACCCTTGACCTCAATAAAATTATGTCATCCGGACCGCCGGATTTTTCTCTTTCCAATCGACTAATTGTTGTAATTGCGTTTTTTTGGTGATGTTTTCGGGCTCCGGACTTCTGGCCCCAGAACAACAATCGGACCTTAGTCAGCAGTCGGACCGCGTCAGGGTAAAAGTCGGACCTTCAGTCGGACCTTAGTCAGCAGTCGGCCGTCGTGAGGCAACAGTGGACCTGGCTACCCTTGCCCTAGTCGGACAGTCGGACCTTCGTTTTACTATACAGAACCACCACCCTGAACCATGAGGGCCTCTTACCCTGCCTCCGTGCGGCTCATTACTATGGGACAGTCGGACAGTCGGACATGGTTCAGCCCCCTGAACCACAGCTTATATGTTTAGGCGCCAGTCACCTTCCTCGGTGTTCTATATTTAAACTTTAGCCAGAATAAATTATATTTTCTACTGCATACAACAGTGCAATTATTTTTGTTTTAGCTATTTTCACATTGGCTAATTGATCTTGCTGCCTTAGGCTACTTGATGGCGACGCACTCATGCAATGATTCACTTCCTATTCCGGTATTGGTTGTGCTGTGCGCAAATTTAACAGCCCTAGCCCACTGCCGTTTTCATCTCTCTCCGTCGTAACCTGTGAAGCCATATATACCCTAGCCCTACGTTGATGCACATCTCGTCGTGCCTTTCATTTCATCTCCTATTTTCATATGTCTAACGACCCTTGACCTCAATAAAATTATGTCATCCGGACCGCCGGATTTTTCTCTTTCCAATCGACTAATTGTTGTAATTGCGTTTTTTTTGGTGATGTTTCGGGCTCCGGACTTCTGGCCCCAGAACAACAATCGGACCTTAGTCAGCAGTCGGACCGCGTCAGGGTAAAAGTCGGACCTTCAGTCGGACCTTAGTCAGCAGTCGGCCGTCGTGAGGCAACAGTGGACCTGGCTACCCTTGCCCTAGTCGGACAGTCGGACCTTCGTTTTACTATACAGAACCACCACCCTGAACCATGAGGGCCTCTTACCCTGCCTCCGTGCGGCTCATTACTATGGGACAGTCGGACAGTCGGACATGGTTCAGCCCCCTGAACCACAGCTTATATGTTTAGGTAATAGGTACAGTGCTCTATCGTTGCATGCTCCTGAACTTCATAGAAATAGTCCCTGTGTCTAATTAGCAAGATACCCTTGTTGGTCACTCTCTCGTTTAATACTTATCACTGTCTCCGACCATGACCTTGCCCAGGAGAGGTTGAAATCCAGCCATCGTGTCTTCCCGCGATGCCTCTAGCATCCGCAAGGACAACTTTTTAAGTAGTTCGAAGGACTCATCTTGTGAGTTGTGCAAAAGGTTACCCAGGTCACTCAAGTCCACTATTTCGAGCAGTGCATATCCTTGAAATTTAACGCCGAACTGGTTGAGGTCTTTTCTTTCAACTACTGTACTGTTATGTCCCGGCACGGAGTGAATGTTTTCCGGTATTCCAAACGCCGAAAGAGGAGCCATGTCTGTGGACTGAGTCTCGGTCACTTGGACAAAGCGCAACTGGGACTGAACCTTTGAGCGCCCGTAGAATGCTTGCACTCGGACTTGATGGTACTCAACTGTTTGGTCCAGGTGATGCCTCTTATAATGAGTACGCATGCCTTCTTTTGTTTTGACGCAAATATGACGGAGTCTTTGCTCGCACACCTCGCACTTGAAGCCGTCTTGAACTGGGATCCCTCTGAGTGCTGATGATCCGGGTCTAAATGCAGTTGGATTGAAAAGCGATGAAC
Organism: Lipomyces starkeyi; assembly: GCA_018804115.1. Classification (NCBI taxonomy): domain Eukaryota; kingdom Fungi; phylum Ascomycota; class Lipomycetes; order Lipomycetales; family Lipomycetaceae; genus Lipomyces; species Lipomyces starkeyi. Next base: position 1,667,353 of record JAGJTG010000006.1, on the reverse strand, counting down.
CGTGGTCCTCGTCGTCGGACTCATCTACTTGGCTCTCTGTTGTTTCGTCCCATATAATTGCAAGATGAGGTCGAAGAGCGTATTGGCGCGCAACCTGCAAAATTGCATCCTCGTTTGGATTCTCGAGCCCATGCTTTAGCTTGAGATGGTCAATAAGCACTGCTCTATCAACGACAAACTTGCAACGAGTACAGATGGCGACCTTCCACGTTGCTTCGATCATGAACCCCAGCTCCTCCATCGAGCGGATCTCGGAAATATCACCAGAAGTAATTAGTGTATCGGTGTCATCAATTCTCCGCTCACTATTGCGCAGGTCCTCTGAATGATCCTGAATTTGCTCCCGTTCAGACAGACGTTCTTCCTGAGCCTTGTCCCTGTGCCGGACCATGTGACGTTTCAGGCTCCTGACAGACGCTGTCTTGGCCATACAGGTGGGGCAAGCGTACATGTCATCGCTAGTCACCGTTAACGGATAGGCCACTCCGCTGAATTCGAATGTCTCAGCCCTGCGATGCTTGCTGGACGAGTGCTTGTTGAACTTGGCTTTGGTATCGAATGGTGCGTGGTCGCACTCGAGACATTGAAAAATGGTGCTCTCGGAATACATATCGACTTATAGGTTCGGTAGGTGAAGTATAGTCAACGGTGGTGTCAAGTATTTGACGCGCTCCTGCTGTCTTTAACTCGAGCCGCACGACGCGTCGGACGGTGGTATCAAGCATTTGACGCGCTCTTGCTGTCATTGCCTCGAGCCGCACAACGCGTCGGACGGTGGTATCAAGTATTTGACGCGCTCCTGCTGTTATTGCCCCAAGCCGCACAACGAACTGTCAGACGCGTGTTGTTCGCGATAACGCGACTGAGGCGCCAGTCACCTTCCTCGGTGTTCTATATTTAAACTTTAGCCAGAATAAATTATATTTTCTACTGCATACAACAGTGCAATTATTTTTGTTTTAGCTATTTTCACATTGGCTAATTGATCTTGCTGCCTTAGGCTACTTGATGGCGACGCACTCATGCAATGATTCACTTCCTATTCCGGTATTGGTTGTGCTGTGCGCAAATTTAACAGCCCTAGCCCACTGCCGTTTTCATCTCTCTCCGTCGTAACCTGTGAAGCCATATATACCCTAGCCCTACGTTGATGCACATCTCGTCGTGCCTTTCATTTCATCTCCTATTTTCATATGTCTAACGACCCTTGACCTCAATAAAATTATGTCATCCGGACCGCCGGATTTTTCTCTTTCCAATCGACTAATTGTTGTAATTGCGTTTTTTTGGTGATGTTTCGGGCTCCGGACTTCTGGCCCCAGAACAACAATCGGACCTTAGTCAGCAGTCGGACCGCGTCAGGGTAAAAGTCGGACCTTCAGTCGGACCTTAGTCAGCAGTCGGCCGTCGTGAGGCAACAGTGGACCTGGCTACCCTTGCCCTAGTCGGACAGTCGGACCTTCGTTTTACTATACAGAACCACCACCCTGAACCATGAGGGCCTCTTACCCTGCCTCCGTGCGGCTCATTACTATGGGACAGTCGGACAGTCGGACATGGTTCAGCCCCCTGAACCACAGCTTATATGTTTAGTGTGGACCGAAAAACTAGAGTGGTGTATCGCGCCCTAACCCCGGCCTATCCACCCCACACCCGGCAAAACGCCCTGAAATTCCCCCCCCTTATATACTGCTCTTAATTTATTTCTCCTCCTACCTATCCTTCTCCCTTGACCTCCATTCCCACCTGCCATAATATCTTCCTTCTCTAATTTATTCCTACACTCTTCAATTTACTAATCTTTTGCCTAATTTCTACTACATAATCCTTCTTATAATTGCTACTTTCATCCCTCACCCTTTCTCCTCTTTTCCCTATCTAATTTTTTCTTGTCGAACCTTCCTCCTTCATTTTGCCCAATTTCCTCGCCCTCTACATCTCCCAACTCCACTTTTCCGCCTTTCACCTCAACCTCCGCTTCACACATTCATCAATCTCAATTTTCTTTTGCACCCTACTACTACTTTTCTACTATTTTTCTGCTTCCGTAATTTTACTGTTCCAATCAAATTTCCTATTTCTACTGTGAATCCCGCCTTCATCTAAATCTTGAATCACAATCTTCCTCCTCTTTTACAAATATTTCCCCTCCCTTCTTGTTTCCACTGCCTCCTTAATTATTTCTATTAAATATCTTTCTTATAATTCCTAATTTACTAATAATTGCCTCCTTAATTTTTTCGTCCCTCATTTTCCTTACCTCGCCATCCTTGCTGCTTGCGTCTTTGCCAACTCGGCCCGCTCGACCATTAATTCGAAAATCTGCAACCTCCCACCATTTTTCAATTTTCCACCCACCTCAATCAACCTGCAACAAATCTACACACCATCTATCAACAATCTCTTTTATTTTCAATTCCTATCACTTCTCTACTACTAATTTCCTATTTTAATAATATTTTCCACTTTTGCAATTCTTACTGCTCCAATATTTCTACTATCATTACTATCAATCCCGGGTTCACTGAATCATTCATCCCAATCTTCTTCCTCTCTTACAAATAATTCCTATTTCCTTCATCTTCCGACTGGCCTCTTATTATTTCCATTATATATTATTTTTCAATTTACTATCTCTGCCCGTACTTGTCTTTTCTATTTTGTTTCGCTGCTGTTTTTGGTTGCGTTGCATTCCCCGCCGTTCAACTTCACCTCCGCTTCACATCCATTCATTTATTCAATTCCTCCCACTTCCCCACCTTACTACTACTACTTTCCACATACTATCTTCTACTTTTGCAATTTTTACTATTCTATTCTAATCTAATTTCCAATTCCGCTATTAGTCCCGTTTCACCTAAATCATTGACCGCAATCTTCTTCGTCTTTTACAAATAACTGCCGTTCCTTCATGTTTCCACTGCCTCCTTAACTATTTCCATTATATATAATTTTTATAATTACCATTTCTACTCATCTTTGTGTTTTCTATATTTTGTCGTTGCTGTTCTTTCTTTTGTTGCCTTCCTTGCTTGATGTGCGTTGGCCTCGTCGTTGTCTGCACCGCTAATTCTGCATTTCGACTACACGCCTCTTTTCCAAATCCGCCAACCTCAATCACCTTTCCACCATCCATCAACAATTTATTTGGCTCTTGAAATCCTTTGGCTTCCTCACTGCTAATTTCTAGTTTTATTTTTTTCACTCCTTGATTTATATTTTCACTTTGTAACTAACTCTCCGTTTTGTTCGTTCCTGACCCCCTGTCACCCTAAATTTATTGATTTATATTGTTAATATCTTTATTTTCTATTACTATATTGTTCTCCATCTTCTTGATCCTTGTTTGAATTGACTTGCTTGATCATTCGTCGTCTTTAACGTAGGCTTGTCTCGTTTCAGATAACTCCCAACGCATACTGCTAAAGTCTAGCACTGTAATTGACCCGAGTCCACCTCATCCACAGCACAATAACTCCACTAAAGCCCATCTATTGTGCTTTTCGGATTTATTAACAATCTTCAGTCTCTCCTAAATTGCTTTCGCATTTTGTACTTAAATTTTCTTCTCACATCTTTATTTTTCTCTCTTACCGTCACCCAAATGGAGACAGCGCACTATACGCGACAACATCACAATTCTGCCCTGAGTTTGCAGTATATAACATCAAAAAAAATAATAAATTTAGCTGACTATGGCCACTCGACTACATTAAATTTTTAGCGCAAAATTCTGAGATTGGAGTGTCAACTTGCGGTCTGTTTGTATGAGACTTTGCAGCGCTGTGGCTAAGCATTGCCCCTGGCTGTATGCGGGTGGCACCCCTACTTCCATATCTGGCAGTCGCGGCCGGGAGTCTGTCTGCTTGCATAGCCACTATCGTCACCCTAACCGCCGCGTGCCATGCTTTGTCCGCCAAACTTCTCACTGCTGCCTATGTATACACGAAGCAATAGACAGCAATAAAAATTACGTCATCCGCCTCGCCCGATTTTTCTCATTCTAGTAGACTAAATTTTTTTAAATTTCATCTTGGTCAATTTTTGGTGATGTTTCAAGCTCCGGGCTTCTGGCCCCAGATTATTGGTATCGGTATTACGGTGCGTTGAATACAGGTGGGGGCCCTAACCACTAGCTGATTTCGAGGGACCTACTGGCACCTACAGGCACCTACCGGCCTTAACTATGGTGCAGCAGCCCCATGCAGCACTTGGCAGGGTAAAGCAGGGTAAAGTGGTCTCTTAACTATGGGCGGCACCTACAGCACCTACCGCTGCATGGCCCATGCAGCACAGGTAATAGGTACAAGGACTCCAATTAGCTCGCAGAAGTACTAGTGATCTGGCCGGCTTATTGTTGCGCCCAACACGACCAGATTCCTGCGCAAAATCCAACAGATTCCAGAATCCCTCATAATGGATGGCCAGCGTGACACTGCCATAATCTATCCCAACACCAAATCCACTAGTACAAAACAAAAGAGCAAAGTCACCCTTTATCCATTTTTCGAATACAATTGCTTTTTGTTCTGTCTTCAGTTGCCCATGATAGAAATGTATGCGGTCCTGATCCACCCTGAAGTCATTATACAGATCTTCGGTCATGGCAACTGACATGCAAAATACCAGTGCGCGGTCAGTAGGCTGACATGTGCTGAAGTAACTAGTGATGGTTGCTCGCAGATTGTCTCTGAGCTCATTGCCTGGGACATGCGTGACACTATACGCGATGTTCAGACGCATCGTCGATGGAGCCCTAATGATTCTGAGATCAAGACGGTTATAGGCTTTGCGGATTCGGTCCACCTTGCCTGGAGGCACAGTCGCACTAAGCAGGACAACTGGTATTGAGAGGCTTGTCAAGTTAGTTATGGCCTGAAAGCTTGGACGAAAGTCCCAGTGTCCTAGAATCGTGTGTGCCTCATCAAAAAAGATACGTGCGACAAGGGAATTTCCCTCCTTGCTAATCAGAAGCTCTGTGAGTAGGCTTCGGAATATACCTGAGTCTATACTTTCAATAGAGATGACAATGATGTCTGATTCAATAATACTCTCCCTTTTAATGTTCGAAGACCATTCAGTAATGCGCAATCCAAGTTTCCTACCACGGTCCAGTAGATCATACCTTAGAGCAACAAATGGCAGCACCAACAGAGTAATTCGCCCATTTTGCCTTTCATATAATGCGGAAAGGAAGAGTATGTCCGATTTACCACCTCCGGTTGGTAATACTACAAGGTAAGAGTATCCTGGGTTTGAGATAACTGTCTGGACTGCGGCACCTTGATACGGACCTCGGAATTTTGCATTGCCACCTCTCAGATGACGAAGCAACGTGAATGTCGCAGGTGCGACAGGGAGAAGGTCGGCATTCGAAACTTCGGTATAAATCTCAGTAACTTCTCTAATGATCGTCGTTGTCTGGGTCACGCCAGGATTGATCGATGACGTTGCTGGAATAGGCTGGGTTATCGATTGCCCAATTGCAGACGGACGTGTGTTTCCTCCCTGACTATCATCTGAGACCCCGGTAATACTGTCAGCCACTACCGTACTGGCCGTTAAGCCAAGAAATGCTATCCAGCGATCCGAGACATTCATGAATTCGTGAATATCGTTTCTGTTTGTTCCGGGAAGATCGTCCGTGCCAATTGCATAGTAAGTAGTTGCTACATGGCTTGTATGTCCGCCTTGAATGTCTTCCACATAATTCAATCCAGCATTCGTGACCGCGCTCAAGTGACCAGCGTGACGATCGAGCAAGGCAACCAAAGTCTGCCGAAGCGATTGTGCAGTCAACGATGTTAGCAGGTATTCCGACTGACCTGATTGCTCTCTTATGACTCGTCGTAAATTTTCAGCATGCCATCTTCCCCTTGGCCCTGTGAATATATACTGGTTATAGCACACGATAATGCCATTTCTGGCCTTGTAAATGGCATAGATGAGGTCTCTACAGATTTGTTAGCCAGAGCTATTTTCATGTTGGAACTCATACCGAGCAAATGTTCTGATGTATACAAAGTATTGCAAAAATAGGACTTCCACTTCTTGTGGGACAACATGAACAATCATCCTCTCGTGACCTGTCATCGATGTTGTCTTGTTGTAGCGACCCAGAAAGATAAGTCCTCGTGGATGGCAGTACACGCTTCTCGTACTATGGACTGAGTTACTGAGGAGCCATGTTGCCACTTCTGTCATTCTAGCTGGCGATCCGTAAGTGAGGTGCATCAACATGAATAGCTTCCCCAAGAGTCCCGCTGCTTTCTTGGCATATGCTTCCGCCTTTGCTCTTAGAATTACACCTCCTCGGACATACTCAGCTTGTAGTTCCGGCCTACTCTGAAGTGCGTCGAAGAGCAGCCGAGTGTTAAGCCTATTCCTTTTCTCGGTTACGAAGCTGTAACCCGGGGTACGGTTCCCATAGTTGTCAGCCATGTCTTTCCCGAGCAGTCGCGGTAATTTAACATCAAAGCTCAGCTCAGTGACTAGGTTCCTGCACTGAGACAACAATTCCTGCACAAAGGACTTGAGACTCGCGACCGTGAGCAATTCACCGGTCGCCAGTCTTAGAGCTGTGTAGTGACTGTTCGCCCAGGTTATGGTTGGTAATACATGCTTCGACCCATAGGTTCTGCATGCACCATGAACCTGTACGCAATAACCGTATGGGGTGGACCCGGCAGGGTTGAGGAACCGCTGAATGTCATTGTCTATAGCTTCACTGTGCAACGTCAGGGAACCAAGTACGATCATAAATCTGAGCTCGTTTTACTCCTTTAGTATATACATACCCTGAACGTGATGCGGGATCAACCCTGGTAGATACTGTATATATGAAGGTGCTACGGATACAGTATGTAATCGCAGCTGCGATGTGCGTGATTTGACCATATTGGGCAAATGTGCCATTCGGCCGTAGGGAGAGAAGATTGATCGCTCGCGGAACCAGCAACTGTGATGCCAGACCAACCCCGTTATCGTCAGTGAAGTTAACAGTGTCAGATTCTTGGCATAGAACGGATGCACTTAATTGTATGATCAGTTCTGAGATTCGGCTCGAGTGCTCCCCTGTAATGACGGGAGCAATGTTCTCTATCAGAAGCAAGAGCCGTGTCGCACTCTCGGATTGTTCATTTGTTAGAGTCATGCCTGTGGCAATACTCGGTGGTGAGTACATGACAGCCATGCAACCTAGCCACAGGACCTTTGCCCATATTTCGCCATACTTAACAACAGTTTCCTGTTGCTGCACGGCGTGGAAAAATTGTCTGATAATATTATGTTAGCGTTCAAGCTCGACCAATCGAATATCACAATTGCTCACTTGTCGTTGTCATATTTCATAATTTTGGCTTGCAAAGGCTGGAATCCAGATTTGACGTGCGCCCAGCAGTCCTGTATGTATGCGACTGTCAGCTCCCTGAGCACGTCGAAACCCTTCATGGTTGGTTTAAGGAACCAGGGGTTCAGCTCTTCGAAGTCGATCATTTCAATAAGATAATATGCTCCAAATTTTTCACCAAACTGGTTTCGATCTCTGGCCTCTACGGCCATGTCGTGACCGCCAACGTCGTCAAGGTCGACTGGAATCCCAAGCAACTCCGAAACTGTCGATACTCGAGGTTGAGGTTCTCCGGGTTCTGTAACCTCGACGTAACATAACTGTGGACGCAGAACAGTTCTATCATAGAAAACCTGAACAGAGACTGGCGCGCAGTTAGCCGGTTCCTTTGGGTGATGCCTTGCAATGTGTGCCCTCATCGATGATGCCTTCAATGTGCACACGTCCAGAAAGATCAGGCATTTGAATCCAGCGTGAACTGGCAAACCCTTGACTGCCGCAGACCCGTGTAGAAACCCAGCATTGTCTCCGTCATTATTATCGTCATCATCATCATCATCATGGTCGTTACTCAGAACAGCCAGATGGGGTCGCAAATTTGCTGCGTCGATAATATTTCTTGCCAGGTCCGTGTTAGGTATATGCATTTTGTGTGCCTTGGTAATATGCTGGATAATCTTGGGAGGGTCGATGATATAGTGGCAGTGGTTACAAGTAGCGACTTTCCACTGCTGGTCCACCTGTAGCCCAAGGCTACCAAGAGATAAGCGGTCTGAGGCAATTAGCCATGAGCACCCAGTTAAACGCATCTAATATTCCATACCGTTCGGAGTCATCGTTTGCTCATCTGAATTACCATCATCTGTTGATAGACTCTGCTCCGAAGCACTCTCCACTTCTGAATCACGAGCGTACCTCTGACTACATTTTACCACATGGCGGCGAAGACTATTCTTCCCTGATAACTGACAGCCACACATCTGACACACGAAGCTGCCCTCCTGATTCCCCTGAATGATCTCATAGTCCTTCTCCCCTACTTTGAATGTGGTAGCGTGGGGATGTTTGTTGTCCCTATGCTTCTTCAACGCAATCTTCTTCTGAAAGACCTGCCCACAACTGATGCAAGAAAAATTCGGCATCAGAACTAATTGTTAGAATTTCCGATTGCTAGTCAGAATTTCGGCTTTTTAACGGGGGGTGTGGTGGTTGGGGCGGGAATAGGTGTGGATGTGGATTGTGGGGCGTCGCAAATATTCGGGGTCCACCCAAATCGTTTTTGCTTGCGCCTTAATTGCTGCGCCTCTCCACGTCCCAACTATTTTCGGGATTTCCCACGCCGTCGATTCTTCTAGTCAATCAAAAATATTTGTTACTATTAAAAGTTATTTCAATTCCCTATTGCTAATTTCTTCTTTTAACCCCTGGTTTTTACTGTCCTAATTTAACTGCGACTACTAACCCGATTCTCGGCTGTAGCACATTTGCTATGTGGTTTGTATGTATTATCCTGATATTGCGCAACGTCAGGCAAATTTTTTGATTTTTATTTTTAATTTCTGCCATTTTCTATGACCGTAAAAATCTCATTACCGGGCAGTCCACACCTTAGGGAGACGGTGTGGGTTTGGCAATAAAATGAAAGTTGGCACGTTCAGGCACCTACAGCACCTACAGCACCTACCCGCTAAATGGCCCATGCAGTACGGTTGCAACACTTGTGCCTGGAGCATTGCCCCTGGCTATATGCGGGTGGCACCCCTACTTCCATATCTGGCAGTCGCGGCCGGGAGTTAGCTAGGAGTCTCCCATTGCATAGTCACTCCGGTTACCCTAACCGTCACACTAACCGCCGCGAGCCATGTTTTGTAGGCCAAACTTCTCACCGCTGCTTATGTATGCACGAAGCAATAGACATAGCAATAAAAATTATATCACCCGCCTCGCCCGATTTTTCTCATTCCAGTAGACTAAATGTTTTTAATTTTCATCTTGGTCAATTTTTGGTGATGTTTCGGGCTCCGGGCTTCTTGCCCCAGATTATTGGTATCGGTATTACGGTGCGTTGAATACGGGTGGGGGCCCTAACCACTAGCTGATTTCGAGGGACCTACTGGCACCTACAGGCACCTACCGGCCTTAACTATGGTGCAGCAGCCCCATGCAGCACTTGGCAGGGTAAAGCAGGGTAAAGCTGTCTCTTAACTATGGGCGGCACCTACAGCACCTACCGCTGCATGGCCCATGCAGCACAGGTAATAGGTACAGGATGCTTTTGAAGCGTTTCGGGAAGCGTTTAAGATTAGAAGGTATCTGAGGTGATATCTGCATGATCAATGTCAAGAAAGCTACGTACAGTTTATGGGGGAGTGTTAAAATGACCAGTACTTGGCTTTCCCCGCTTTCTATATTATATATAGAGGTAGTCCCCACCACCTCCAATAGTACGCAAGCAAGTTATTCTCACTGCTCTACACCTTATTTCAACACTTAGCACCACCCGACCGCCCTGCTGGAACAAATATAATAATTTTTGTACCCTTACACCACCCTCATCTAAGCAAAACATAGTAACCCCATTTATTCATGATTGAAACCCAATCACAACTGTATGAACACGTCTTCCTTGTCTCCCAGCATTCTTCAATTATCTTCAATGATCTTAAATGCCTCGAAACACGTCCCAACAGTCCACTGGGCAATATCTGCTGCAGTAACAAGGTCTCGAAAGAAGCTCTGTTGCTCCTCGAGTGCCAAGCATCCAGAGATACAGAATAGCCAGATCGCATTTCGCAGCAGTCTCGGGTCCTTTAGACTTTTGAAAGCAAGTACTGTCTCCGAGACACTCTCTGTGATCTCCGGCAGCTCGGGATGGGCACCAGAAATAACGACACGGAGGTAGGTGTTTGCCGAGAGAGTAAAAATTTTGCTGATCTCAGCATGAATAGGCGGCGAGAGCACTCCCGAGTGATCCCATAGCGACGGCTCTGTCAGAGGTGTATTCTTGATGTCCGCCAGTTCTTGCCGGATGTATTTGTCGTCCGCGCTTCACTAAATCTACAATGCTTAGCTTGTGGGCGTCTTGAGCCTGCTTTTTCCATCTATTTAACAAAGAAATCAAAAATAAGAGCCATAACTGAATTCCGGCAACCTATAATGCTTTCTAGACTGATCCCAAGGGTTCGAAGCGCGAGTGGATGGTTTATGTTCAGGTAAGGAGTCAACCGAGTGGAAGCACAAGAGATAATATCAAACGAGATAAAGGAACTAAGCAGGAGACTGTTCGCACTCTCATCTTTAGAGTCCAGGGTTCTCTTATCATGTTGTTTGCTTCCACTCTCCGGACCTGTCGAACCTGGAATGAGAAGACCCATCCGTGCTTGCACAACTGTAGGAATAAAAGTAGCAGCTATACGAAGAAGTTCTTGCAATTTCTTTACCACCAACGAAGAGCTTGAGAGTTGGAATATAAGCATTGAAGATATCATATGTAGTTCACGTACCTCGCAGAACAAGAACCGAAGTAGAGAAGTGAGACTTTCGAGACTATGAACCAGTTGGGTACATTCATTCCATGTGCGAGATCCTACTATGCTACCCTTGAAAGGCCAAATCGTAGTAGCCATCTTTGGCGCGCATTTGAGCAAGGTTAGTGGTGATGTCGGTGTTTGGAGGCACTGTTGAGAGGATATGACACTCGCTCAGAGCAACGGCTGCATAATACGCCGATTTGTCTCTCCTTAGAATCGAAAAAAGCCAGCCTCTTCCTTGCCTACCATTAGAGTGATAAAAAGGATACTGAATATAGAAAGCTTCATCCAAGTAGTGCATGAGCAATGCATCCGCTGCACCTCCATTCAGGATCGAGTCGCCTAGCGCCGTCGGCCAGGGCGGGACTGTCCAAAGGTCGATGTCACACAATACGGTTGAGCAGAAGATTTCGAGCCCATATGGTCGTTAGAAGTAGTTGCCTCAGGGAAGTCGTTACCATGTTGAGATGCGCTACGTATCAACTTGTCCGAAGTAGAGAGGGTTCTCCCACTCCCTGTAACAAGGAACCCCTTATCCATCCAGTCGGGCCTAGACCCGTACCCGTGGCATTTTAATTGAAGAGAAATGCATACAGAGCACCAAGGGCGAATCTCATCGCATTTCTTTCTGCGGATTCGACATGTCCAACGGCCATGAATGCTTCGACCGGCTAGATTGAAGAGCATTCAGTATACGACAGAACGGAATACTATGCAGGAAGAAGGACTTACTACTTACAAGACTCGTAGTGTACATTTCGCACCCCAGAGTTTCAACACGACTAGCCTCGAGAGTGAGAAATTTAGAATAGACTGGATCACGTCAAAACGCGATCTTGCCATAATGGAGAGTAAAGATAAAGCAAACTAATAAGATGCAGCGGAAGTTTAGCCTAGGCCAGAGGGCCAAAGACTATTATACTTTGTATGACATAGGTTTACGGGCTCTTTATGGACATCCTTGCAAGGTAACACAATCATTTGTCAATCTCGTAAATTCTCTAACAAGATTGGAGGCCTGCTGTGCCACAGAGCTGACAGACCATCGGTACTGTATTACGGAGTCGGTATTGTGTACGGCTTCACTATTCCTCACACTGCTTCTACGACCCTCAAAGCACACAAGTCATTCCTTTCCAGTGTGGCCAGTAGTATTACGGCGGTACGGATTCTCAAAGTCGAGGCCATAACCGTACAAGTTTTCGGCCAATTCCCACCAAAATAGGCCGTAATTGTACAGGTTTTCAGTGATTTATCATCAAACAGTACGTATTTTCTGGTCCTCTTCATACTACTGGCCACAGTGGAGAAGTCGTCGTCGGTCGAGTGGCGGGAGCCGAAGGGTGTGTTGAATGATATGCGAGGGAATCGCCGACAGAAGAGTGTGAATGTTGTCAACGAATACTTTGGCGGAATCCATTGTGGTTGGTCGCGAAGGTTGTCAGCGCAGATGTGCTAAAGTGGATAACGTATGTATGAGTGCTTATTGTATTCACCTCTTCTGGCCGGCGGGATACTTCCCTTATATGCTACAAGACTGGTCCCTGTACAAATGCGAATGGAATACTAAAGAAATATGTACATGCTACAAGAACTATGTAGAACTTTGTAGACCTCTGAAGAAACAACTTGACCTAGCCAAAACCTTCTGAGGTTGACGTCACTGAACTCTAAACTCAGGAGTTGTGCATTGGTCCCGAACCTTGTCCGACTTGGTGAAAACTCTATTACTTTCAACACGGTGGGAGCCGGAGAGCGGGAGCCGATGATGACCGAATAGGGGAGCCCGGCGAGGGCCCGTGCGACCCCACGGACTTCGGACTACAGTTGACGGCCGCAACAGCGAGATTGATATAGGAAAGCGTCACTTACTTGCGGTAGCTGAGCAAGCACTAACTAGGCAGAAGGCGGGCCACGTCGTAGTAACGCATTTCAACGAGTAGCTATGTGTGGCAACATGCCCAAGACCTATTGTAGGCAGTCCTTACGGTCAAATTAGCCCCGACACCCTCGATAGAGTTTATGCGACAGCTATATATACCTGACGGGAGCTCGTTGTTTATATGTCGTTCCAAATATCCAGTCCATCATCCGTTGATCTCAACACGTTTCACTAAAAGCATTGTACCACGGTCTCAAACCAAACTACCCCATAGCAATTCAGCATCCGACCACAGCACAACAGCATCTTCAATTATGCGTATCCTTGTTCTTGGTGGCAATGGACAGACTGGTCGTCTCGTTATCGATGAAGCATTGCAGCGCGGCCACAAGATTACAGCCTTGATTCGGAATCCCTCTACACTTCCAGCCATGGACGGCCTGACCATCGTGAAGGGCACACCAGTGGAACCTTCGAACATTGAAAGCGCTTGGAACGCAGTCCCAGGCGACCTCCCAACTGCCGTAATTGTCACGCTTCAAACCCCGTATAAAGAGGGGACTCGAGTTATGTCTGACGCGCACGAAAACGCCATCGCTACTATGAAAAAGCATGGCGTTTCCAAAATTGCAACACTGTCATCATTTGGAGTTGGGTCTTCTTACCCAAATATTAATGCGCTTATGAGATGGGCAATTTCCCACACTAGCATGCGGCATGGATTTGCAGACCATAATCATGTTGATGAGATAGTAAAGAAGAGCGAAATGAAATTCGTGGTGTTCAGGGCAGCGAGACTGACTATGGGGAAAAAAGCGCCTGTTAAGTTCAATAATAACGATGGGAAAGGACTCGGTATTTTCGCGGGCCTGGGGGGGATCTCGAGGGCTAGTGTGGCAGCGTGTCTGGTGAATGCCTGTGAGAAGAGCACTTGGGATCGAAGCACTCCTGTGATATTGAACTGATGGGGTGGCCTCTGTACAATACAAAAGAATAACTACTGGACAGGAAAAGATATGCCATGAAAGATTGTGCTTTATAAAGCCTTACCTATTAGTTAATGTATGCTTTCGGACATAATATCGTTCAATCGGTCATCTATTTAACTCTGCATTTGTTAGCCAAAGACTGTTCTGGCAGTTCGATCCAGTGACTGAACTGACTAACGACTGAGTGTGGTCATGTGATTTTGCGACCCTTTTCCCTGCAATACATTTGCAATATATTCATAGAGTGAAGCCACTGCGAACGTAGCCACGGATTTTTATCCACCTCACGAAATGGGTATCCAGGAATATTCAGATGGACTGTCACGTGGCTTGCATCTCTGATTTCTAGCAATCCAACATGAAAATGTAAGTGCAGCGGATTAGACTCCAGTAGAGCGACTCATCCCATATCATCATGGGCCACGAATCGGCCCCCTCGTACCCTGAGGAACAGGACGGAACGAGCACAGTTCAGAATCAAGAAGTCCCAACCCGTCTGGAAGACTTTGATCATGACTGGTACATTGGAGTAAATCTCTCTCGTCCTCTTGTTCTTAGCTATCCCTTGCTACCTGTTTATCCCACTTTGCCTTCTCCCTTCGATAGGGGTGGATACGATTACGGTACCGTCAAAATTTTATATTATTCGTAAAGTTAATCGCGAAACTGAGAACCTGATCGTAAAGTAATCGTATAGTCTACCAAAAAATCGTATAGTAATCGTATTCGTATTCCTAATTAGGTAAGGCATGAAAAAATTTACCCTGACAACGCGTGGAACGCGGTTAACTTCCGGAACGCGGTTGTCTTATAAACATACTACGAACTATCTGGATTTGTTAGTTATCATTTGCCGCTCGCTAACAACTGAGAAAATATGGATTTTCCGACGCGACCCCGCCGAAAGCAAGCCGTTGATTATTTATTATTGAATGATGGGTACGAAGGAGATCAGCCGATGTTGAATATCTTGCCAGAGATGGCCCAGTCGAGCATCGAGAGCTCTGTTGATCTGGCACCCGAGGATTACAGCCAGATTGCATCTCAGTCTTTCTCTACAGGATTAACTGAAGAAGTCCACAATCTTGAATCCTCACCGATTTAGACCGCCTCCAATATTTCTCAACGCACTCGTGGGACCTCGAATAACTGACTTTGGGAACAATTTGAAATTACAACCCTCAGCCAACAGTGGAGGCCAAAGAGGTCGAAGAAGCTTCGGAATGATCAGTTAACTTGCAAACACTGTCAGAAGTGGTCAATCAAGGACTCTTGCAGATCAACATCTACAACCAATATGTCGTATCATTTACAGAAAAGCCATGGCTTGCCTTTAGGCAACGATAAGGAGGACGCTACCCAGCCAACGATCATGACGATGTGGAAGCGAAAGAGACTGCAAACACTGCAGAATTGTTCGAGAAGAATCTCATTCGTTGGGTCGTGCAGACAAGACACCGTTTACTGTCATTGAGTCTCCAGCTTTTGTCAAACTTTTCAAAGATATTCCTGGCGTGGATTTGCCATTTACCTCACGCAAGACATTGAAACTAAGAATCGACTCTGAGTTTGAGATGTGCTGCGCGAACTTGAAGAGAGAATTAGATAGAACGTGTCGCACAATAGCACTGTCCTTGGATGTTTGGACGAGCCGGAACCAGAAAGCAATCCTAGGAGTAATTGGACATTGGTTAACGGAAGACTTTGAATATAAAGAGAGTGTGCTAGAGTTTGAAGGATTGATTGGCGTTCATAGTGGCGACAACATGGCGCAGATTGTATTCGACATGTTGAAAGAGTTGGATCTCACGAAGAAGCTTGTCGCTGTTACGGCCGACAATGCTAGTAACAATGGCACCTTAGTCGAAACTCTAGGCTGGATGCTGGAAGAAGAAGGTGATGATGTGCGATTTCGAGGTCGCGAGAGCTTCATCAGTTGCTTGGCGCATGTGCTAAATTTGATTGTAAAAGATATCCTTAAGTCGCTGAAGTCTGGAGATACGAGCAGTGCTAATGAGGCATGCGATCAAATTGCTAGAGGTGGGCCCATTGGATCTCACTCTGCTTTGTCGAGGCTACGAATCCTAAGCCTATGGATACTTCGAACTCCACAGCGTCGAGAAGGTTGGAAGAACCTGTGCTCCGTTCAAGGATTAAACGATAAATACATAGATTACGATGTCGACAACAGATGGAATTCCACGCATCGTATGCTTCAAGATGGACTATCTACAAAAGAACAGATCCGACATTACCTCAATGGAAGCGGTCTTTACCTCCGTTTACATCATCAGATTGGCAGCATCTTGAGCAAATTGCAAGAGTTTTGGAAAAGTTCGAAGAGTTTACGAAGTTGGTATCTACCAAAGGACTTTCAATAAGCTTGAGCATTGGTATATACTACGAGCTGCAGGATTTGCTAGGGCATGCAACTACAAGACAAGAAGAATTTGCAGACTTAGAAGAAGGGATTGCGTCTGCAGTGGCAGGGGGGTTACAAAAGTACCATAAGTACTACCATTTTCTGGATGAACAAGATGCGTATTACGTTGCCTTACTCCTGGACCCTCGATTCAAAGCAGAGTTGCTTAAAGCGGAATTGAAAGACGAGGAGGATGCGAATTTTATTGTGAAAGCCATGAAAGTCAGGTTGAATAAAGAATATCCACCTATGGTTCCCGATTGGATGGAGCCAATAGTTATCGCTGAGAAGCCCAGTTTAGAGTCTCGCATGCTCTCAAAGTTGGCCCCTCAGCGATCCGATATAGACAAATACTTTGAGGAAGAGACAGTTGCCGTCACCGCTACTGAGGAGGGATGGCTGCTAAGGTCGTGGAGGGTCCACAAAGACGAATACCCGAGAATGGCAGCCGCAGCCAGAGACTACCTCGCGATTCCAGCCTCTGAAGTGGCTGTTGAGAGATTATTTAGTGGCGGAAGAGAATTACTTGGGTTAAGACGGCATTCGGTGGAGTCAGGAACCATGAGAAAGCTTACTTTACTTGCAGACCACTATTCAACAGCAGCTGAATTGTAAATTTGTGCCTTTTTATTCAATGTTTTTGTTTGTCCTCTACGTGTGCATTTCAAAGCAGATAATGAAAGTCACGTGCATGACAATACGATTTTTTGCGAGTAACCAACCTCAGCGCTCGTATAGTTAATCGTAAAGTTTTACATAGGCTCGTATAGTAATCGTATTGGACTTTACGAATACGAATAACGATTAATCGCAAATCGTATCCACCCCTACCCTTCGATCCCTAGCCTCAATTAATCCTTGTGCATGAGTAGTTGAATTAAGTTAAATTAAGCTTTTCAGTTCAAATGCGCGGTCACAGTAAAGGTACTTACGATCCCTAAGAAAATGTACTCTGGCGCAGGTCACGACGCTGCGCTGAGTCATTACTTCCGAAAGCGGAAAGGTGGCTGAGGTTTACTGCAGCGTAAGCACGTCAGCCTTTCATACCAGCAGCGACTGCAGCATGAATTACTTGTTGAAAGCTGTTTGTTGTACGACTAAAGGCATAGCTATTCATACCTGTATGAATCTTGTGTATTGTTCACCCCCGCTGCCTTGACACGACATGGCTGAACTACAACCACTGACGGAGACCTCAACTGGGCTCCTTGCTCAAGCCGAACACAAAGCCAGAGATCCGCCTGACCTCAAGCCTCTCAGTTGTACACACTGTCGACAACGAAAAATTAAGTGTGATAAGTCCAATCCGTGCTCTGCCTGCAAGCGATCAGGCACTGACTGCATATTCCCGAAACGAATTCGTGTCCCGAGAGGGCAACAAGGGGTTAGACACTCCAAATTCAGATATAATGAGCTTCTCCGATGTATTAGAAAGCTCGAAGCTCTCGTCGACAAGATGGGAGGCGACATTACTACCCCCTTGACATCTGGAGAGTCTGATGGCCGACAGACCACCTATTCATCTGACTTTCCCCCTTCTATCTCGGGCAACAAGGAGAGCAGCAATCTTCAAGCTCCAGCCACGGGAAAGACGACGCCTGTTGAGAAGAAATATCCCATCAGCGACCTTTGGACAAACCTGGGAGGAGAAGTCGAGGGGCTGCGCTCTTTGCTCGAACGGCCTTCAGACGACGATGACAATGACGACGAAGAAGACATGGAATACACTCCGTTAACTACTGGTCCAACGAACCATTCGTCACCACTCGATTTCGTCTTTCATGAAGCTGAAGGCCGCCCAGAACAGGTGGATTTTCCAATAACACACCGTCACTTCAAGGCCCTTACCAACACCTATTTTACGAATGTTGATCCAATTTTCAAAATTCTTCACAGACCAACGACCCTCTCTTCTATAGCTGCTGGTACAAGCAACTTTTCTGCGCCGCCAAATAACGGTATAATCGAGCTACTGATGCTCTGCATGTATTTCGCTGCAGTCACGTCACTGTCACCAGAGGAGTGTCAGCAGACATACCATCAAGATTCTCAGACCTTGGTTGCCAAGTTCAGACATGGTGCAGAGCTCGCCTTTGCAAGAGAGAATCTTCTTGTTACGAATGAATTTGCAGTTCTGCAGGCGTTTGTCCTCTACCTTGTTGCACTACGAGTACACAGCAAAACCCGATCCACTTGGACTCTCTTTGCACTCGTACTCAGAATTGCTCAGTCATTTGACATACACAAAGATGCCGATGGCATCAACCTATCATTTTTTGAGGCTCAGCAAAGGAGTCTCCTCTGGTGGCAAATCATGGTTCTTGACGTCCGCTGCGCAGAAGACCGAGGTACTGAACCAATGATATTTGATGGCTCCTTCGACACTTCTATGCCTCTCAACATTAACGACGATGACTATGGCCCCGAAACAAGTGAGCCCGTTCCGGAATTTCCGGGTTTGACAGACATGACCCTGAGCCATGTCACTCATAAATCGACATTTACCTTCCGAAAGCTTCTGTTTCCCAGTCAGATCAGTGTCGCGGAGAAAGAACAGATGATCGAAAGCTTGAGCCTTGAATTTGAGTCACTCTACTTTCAGAAGTGTGACGCAAACGTTCCCATTCAGTGGTATCTCTCAATGATCGGACGATTATTAATACTCAAGATGTGGCTATCACAGAGATATCCGCTTCGAGCTCGAGATCAACCAATATACGCGAATGCGACCCCAGATCAAACCCTTCGCACTGCGGTCTCGATCCTCGAAATTATGATGAATCTGTACGAGAACAATCCGAAGAGCTCCCGTTTCAAGTGGGTCGGAAGAACATGGGTGCAGTGGCATCCATTGGCCGTTATATTGGCCGAACTCTGCATTCAAACAGAAGGACCGTTAGTAGAGAGGGCATGGGCTGTAGTGGAAAGTGTTTGGAATAAGTATGGGGAACAAGTTGCCGATACTGAGGGAGGAATGTTGTGGAAACCGATCAAGAGGCTGCTGAAGAAGGCACAAGCTGCATACCAAGAAGCGGCAACCAAGAGAGAGGTCCAAATCGGAGACATAGCCGCTCAGGGTGTTGCACAGCCTCTTCCGTACCCTATGTTTGAGCTTAGTCAAATGGCGATCAATGAATACAACCCATCGCTGCTGTTTGGCAGCTGCGCTCCGGTTGATCCACAGGTGCCAACAGGGCACAACTTTGATACACCTTACAACATGATTCCAATTCCGCAGAACCCCATCAATACAGACTATGGAAGTCAAATCAACTGGGAAGATTGGCAGCGATTTCTCATGTATTCCGAAGCCTCAGATTCGATAGAGGAAAATGCATTTGAGGCATGGCCACTTGCTTTTGATGCTCCTTGAGCTGAAGGCCGCCCGCTTGTCCAGGCTACAAGCAGCGAAGGGAAACTCGATAGCGCAGAAGATGAATTACATGACCGAAAGAGGTGGAGTGGTGACAAGCGAGACTACGAGAGGCCAAGCGGATAATACGCCCAAGTGAGGGGACACAAGGAGAGATTCAAAGGCGTGGGCCTGAAAACGTGGAAGTAGGTCGAGAAAACCAATTTGCCGCCGGTTTTGATTCGCGGTAGGTTCACGTAAACAGCACCCTCTACCTTGGGATGACCCCCCCCCCCGGAACACCAGGCTGACGCACAAGGAGAACAAGAGGGCAATTTGCAGCACTAAAACAAGTGGGTCTCGATAAAGGTGACGAAAGTCAAACCAAAACACCCCAACGGATACTTAGGCTGTGATTGGATGCGTTCTGTGCGAAAATCCCTCCACCCTACAGAATAATCCTCAGTTTTGAAGTGGGGACAGGATGCAACAGCCGTCTTCCGGCGTGTTGTGTAGGATCAATAAACTGCATTATATTCCATACTTGGATGTTTTCTCACATCTTGTATTTGAAAGTGAAATTGGTTTCGGATGGAACCACATCCTTGAGATATATGCGGATTTTGATTTCGATGCTCGTCCGTCTAAGGAGTGATTTGGAAATGGATCTTGTAGGGGAACTCTCTAGTGCTATGTAATCGGATTGATTGAGTGGACAAAATGTTGCGCAACTACTGAATCACATTGAGTTGTGGAATTGATCGCTCACTAAAGCGTACGGTGCAACCGTAATATTGATATGTATTGTGTTTGAATCACAGCTTTGTACTAGTAGCTTGTTGCGGACTCCACACTGGTCCTCGTCAGAAGAGCGAATGGCCCCGACAGCCTGTCAGTCTGTATCGGAGCTAAAACAGAATAGGATTCTTCAACTTTGCTTTCCTAATTGGGTCTTAGAAACGTCCGGCACTCTCGAATTGGATATCTATGTAACTAACCATTTGCAGTAATGGCATCCGTGAGCCGGAAATTTGTCTCATTGTGACGATCCTTATGTCCTCATTATGATTCTTGGAAATGTAATCAACGCTGTCGGATATCAGAGATCTTGGCCGTGGCAGGTATGCATTCGCTCTTTAACTCCTCCCCATTCCTAACGGATCATTTGTCTTCGCGCAACTAAATATTGCTACCAGAACGAAAGTAATCAATAATGAAAAGGGCGTTGACTTCGCTTGCATTAACGCCGAGCAAGCCTCCCGTCATCTTGTTCGCGAGCCATCCACCCATGCCAGGAAGGTATTTCTGGCAGTACGCCTCAAGTGTCGTACTATCGAATTCTTCGGCATTTGAAAGACTCGATACGTTGCTCGGGTCCCATTTATCGCTTTGCACTACGGCCCATTCAAAGAATGAAGCCATTTGGGACTTCTCATCTTCGGTGAACTGTCAAGTTAGCCAAAAAGCATCTGCAAGAATGTGGAGCCACTTACTGGGGTATCGCCATTAAGGGACATGGATCACCGATTTATCCTTATTCTGAACGCAATCCAATCTCTCAGCCCGTTGTATGACTGTATCCAAAGCCGTACATTTAGCCATGGCCCACATTTCAGACTGATTTGTGTCGTTGATCCATGCAGCCCCGAGCTCAATGAATCCATTCCCGTCATTTGATACACTGCGTGCCTTGCCCCCAATACGATCCTTAGCCTCAAGAATTAAGACACTAAGTCCAGCCCGTGGATGTTTCGAGCTGCCTCTAAACCACTCAGCCCAGCACCAACGGTGCTGTCGAATTGAACCTCCGAATGCCAAGCTACGTGTGAGCGCAGATATTGTCAATCTGTTCTGTGCCGTTCAGTTAAACTTTCTCGTTAATAAAGTATAGGCATGCGAGCGCAAGAACCTTAAACCCTATTCCTAACCTCCCCCTTTTCTCCCTGATCCTCGTCATCCATGCCTCCACATTATCAACTGCCTCTCCAGGTGAATGCTTCTATGCCAATAGAAATGACTAAAGCTCAGCCAGGCTAGTGGCGATTTACAGTACTAGTCGGAAAGTCTGAACGAGTGGGATGAACACCTGAAAACCCAGCTTACTTGTTCCTAATTTAATTGCGCCACAACAGGGATATTGTATTAAAATTAAGTAATTAGGTACAATAAAAGGCGTTGAATCTAGCCATGTAAACAATAAAATAATCAGTACTTTGTATGCCACCCTTTTGCCTCAATTACTGCTGCAACCCTCCGTGGCATACTCTCTAGGCAGGACTGAAATAACCTATCCTCTAAAGCGTCCCAAACTAGTGCCCATTTCAAGAAGCTCTGGATATAACTCTAGAACCTTGTTTTTCAGGTGCCACCAGATATGCTCAATCGGATTCAGATCAGGTGAATAAGGTGGCCAATCAATCACCACTATCCCCATTTCTAGGAACCTGTTTCGAATAGAATAAACCTTATGGATTGGTGCATTGTCCTGCATGAAAATGAGCCCTGGTTGCCAACACCTAGGCAACTTGTCCTCAAGAACCTGTAGGTAAGACTGTGCAGAGTACCCCATCTTCTTGGTCTCAAATTCCCTGTCCATTATCACCAGATCTGACTTGTGTATCTTACCCTCATGGTACCAGAAACAGGCCCATACCATCACTGATATATCCTTTCCCTTTCTGAAGGTTGAAACCATCTCTTTCTGGTATTTCTGGGCAGCTGTACCAAAGGATTCCTGTGCGCGGTCTTTGCCCCGCTCTGCAGAACACTCATCACTCCACATCACTGGGGCAAAGTCCTCCCACTTCCAGTCCTTCCGCTCTTGGCACCATTTAAGCCTCTTATCTGCTGCTTCAGGTGACAGGTATGGCCGCTTCTTACAACACCAATTAGTGACACCACTGGGCTTGAGCATCTCCTTAATCGTAGTAGTCGAAAATCGGATATGGAGCGCCTTTTTAAGCTTTGCATAGGTATTCTTTGGATGTAATCGCATATGGCGTATCAACTTTCGAACTTCTCGGTCTGTATATGGTTTTGGCCTTCCAGATCGTGATAGAGATACATGGTTGTCGCGTTTTGAGGCAAGGCGTAAGGTAGTCCTTACAGTCGAATCTGGGACTTCTAGGACCTTTGAAATGTGAGCAGGAGTATGGCCAAAAAGAGCACCGGCAGAAATGTCCGTCGGAGGGCCTCCTGCAAGCCAGCATGTTGATTTGGTATCCTTCATTCACAATAAGTACGAAGGTCCCCGCCTTAAGTTTGGAGACCTCCGGACAGTACGCTCACGATAGTTGCGCCTGGAGGTCCCTGGAGATTTGCTGATCTCACGTTGCTGTACAGTAACTCCCTAAGTGAGTACGCACTGATCCCTTGGAGATCATCGGAGGTCCTCCAAACTCTAACGTAAGTCGTGGCGTAAGTGGCCGAATGGGTAAATGCTCTAATTGCCGAGAACTCCCCCTCAAAAACTTACATTATTCAACAATGGTCCGTCGAAAAGTTTAAACGCGCTTGAACTTGATACTAAAGTTGCTGAAGCAGTTTTAGGAGTCCAACAAGGCTTATATAAGTCTTCGTACGCAGCTGCAAAAGCGCTAGGGCTTAATAAGAACACTGCTTAGACGCGTCTCTGGAGGTCCGACACGTTCTCAAGCGCGCCAACAACAGAAACTTTCATACGCACAGGAGAATGTACTTCTTAAGTGGATCAAAGAATTAACAATCAGTGGCTATTCTCCAGGGCATCGATTGTTGAAGGAAATAGCTGCGGATATTCGTACCACTCGATCTCGTGATTTAGACGACGCGTCACCTCCTCTTTTGGAACTCCACGCACGTCTCCCCCTTGGCCAAGATTGGGTTCCACGATTTATTAAACGACATCCACACCTCGCAGTTGTCATTGGACGTCGAATTGAGTCTGTACGAATGGACGGAGCAACAAAACCAGTGCTTGACGCGTGGTTTGACGCGTATCGCACGGTCATTCAAGAGTATAAAATCATGCAAGAGAACACATACAATATGGATGAATCTGGATTTTCGATTGGAACAATGGAATCAACTCGAATTATTCTCGATTCCACATTTCGTACGAAACATCAAGCTCATCCAGGCCGTCAAGAATGGGTTTCTATGATTGAGTGTATTTGCGCAGACGGAACTATTCTTCCACCACTTGGGATATTCAAAGGGAAGAACGTTCTTCAGAATTGGATCCCGAACGAAGTCCTCGATAAATGGTTCTTTTCGGCGAATACAAAGGGTTGGACGAGTAATCTTCATGGGTTAGAGTGGTTAAAACGCGTCTTCGAGCCTGCGACACGAGCAAAAGCGAATGGTCAACAACGCTTCCTCATCTGCGATGGTCACGATAGCCACATTAGTGGAAGCTTTATAGCTCACTGCCTTCAAAATCAAATTACGCTTCTTATCCTTCCACCTCATACATCGCATTTACTCCAGCCGCTTGATGCTGCAATATTCGGTCCATTGAAGAAGCGATTGACCGCTGCGCTCTCGCACCTCAACCAAGCACAGCTCGTACGAATACAAAGATTGAATGGATGGAGGCATATATTCAAGCTCGATCGGAGGCTTGTACACAACAAAATATTGAATCAGCATGGCGTGGGGCTGGTCTTTTTCCATTTAATCCACAGTGAGCACTTCGTACGATGGTTTTGGACACAACCCCGGAGCTAGAAAGACCCAGAACACCAACAGAATTTGATATATTTGATCAAGTTTTTGTAAATAGCTCACCTCCGGACGCTACAAGCTTACGGTCAGCAAATGAGCTCCTCAATTCAACAATTAATAGTGATGCAATTCCAACAACTCCGGTCCGCCGATATATCCGAAAGTTGACAGCCGGGGCTGAGCAACTTCAAGCACGGAGTATTGTCCACCAACACGATGCTAACAACTTGCGCTCTATCATAAAGAAGCGTACGAACCGTACAAAGAAAAAGAGAGTGGTTCTAAAAGGTCAATTCCATGTTTCTACACAAAAGTTGTGCGATGCAGTGGCAGCTGCCGAAAAAGATACCAAAACACGTGCAAGGAAAAGGAGAAAAAAGAAGGGCAAGGGTATTTCTTACGAGACTGAGAGTGAGGGGGATATTGAAGAAGGAACCCAGGATGAATTTCAGAGCGATACAGAGTATTGTATTATAGCTGATGTGGAGTAATATGAGTTTTTGAGAGAGAGTTCTCGGCAAATAGAGCATTTACGCCATTCGGCCACTTACGCCACGACTTATGTTACGCGACCTTCGTAAGCAACAGGATTTGTAATCCTACGGACTCTCGGCTTAGCCAGGCCCGGGCGACCACACGGACTTCGGACTACAGTTGATGGCCGCAACAGCGAGATTGATATAGGAAACAGCCTGCGCATCACTTACTTGCGGTTGACGGCCGCAACAGCGAGATTGATATAGGAAACAGCCTGCGCATCACTTACTTGCGGTTGACGGCCGCAACAGCGAGATTGATATAGGAAACAGCCTTCAGCCTTGTCTTCTGCCTCGCACCTTCTGCGTCTAATACGTCGTACCCTATACCCCTCAATTCACCTTCTTATCGCCCTCAACAACACCGCCAGCATGGATGCTTTCCTAGCTCAGGCCAAGGCTCTTGTCAAGACCGCCGACGAGGCTGGTCGCAAGAAAATTCTCGATACCCTCCGCGAAGTGTCCTACTCGCTCGAATCCCCTCAGGATTCTGCGCAGAGAATCATGTACCTCGTACGGAGCTTTCTTCCCTCTCCCAATTTACTCTGTTAACACTCTGCCAGCAACTCATGGTTCCAATGGTCCGGGTCGGCTGCGATCTCAACCTCTTTAACATCCTCGCCGAAAGCCCAACTCCTCTGACGGTGGAGGCCCTGTCGCAAACGACCGGCACGGCACCAACGCTTCTGGGTAGGAGCCGTCAGGATCTATGTGGTATCTGAGCAGCTACTGACTCTTGGCTTCAGGACGTATTCTGCGGTACCTGGCATCTAATGGAGTGATCAAGGAGACAGATAAGGATACCTTTACCAAGAATAGCATCACCGAGACCTTTACTCTTCCTGGCTTCGCGGGTGGCATTTACCATTAGTGAGTACCGCCTGCCCATCCTAACTGCCCACCACACAATTGCAATCTACTTACAATCTGCAGCCATGACAGCATCGGCCCCGCCATCCAGGCCCTCCCCGACTTTCTCAAGGAGACCAAATACCAGGACATCACCAGCGTCGTCAACACGCCTCTCCAGAAGGCATGGAACACCGAGCTCCCTGCCTTTATCTGGGTCCAGACCAAGTCCGAGAACTTCGCCCACTTCAACCAGTTTATGGCTAACGGCCGCCTTGGCATGCCTACATGGCTAGATGCCTACCCATACAAAGAGAAGGCCGAGGGTCTCAAACCAGAACAGCCATTATTTATTGACCTTGGCGGTGGAATTGGTCACCAGGCTATTGCTCTCCGGGAGAAACTCCCTGACCTACCGAACAAGATCGTCCTTCAGGACATCCCTCAAACGCTGGAGCACGCTATCAAGCACCCAGGCGTCGAGGTTGTCGTACAGGACTTCTTCCAGCCGCAAGCCATCACCGGCGCCAGGATCTACTACATGCGCAACATCATCCACGACTACCCCGAGGACAAGGCCATCCTCATCCTGAAGAACACTATCGCTGCAATGGCCCCCGACTCCGTCATCCTCATTGACGACATGGTGCTGCCCGACTCTGGTGTCCATTGGCAGGCCACCCAGATCGACTTGATCATGATGACTGCTCTGGCATCTCAGGAGCGCACACGCGAGCAATGGTACGACCTCCTTGGCATGGCCGGGTTGAAGATCAACAAGGTATACACGTACACGGCCAGTCTGCAGGACAGCATTATTGAGGCTGTGCCTGCTTAAGAGGAATGGATTTCATAGACCTTGCTATTAGTACAGATTTGACAATGCTATCGCGTTTACTTTGCTTTATTTTGCTCTACTCACCCCCTTGACCACTCAGCACTGTAGCTGTCCTTAGAACTGTATGCTGCTACACCATTAAGTGAGAGCTGTGAATTAAAATACTGCCCTCTCGTATCTCCATATCCCAATTCCATTGATGTAGGAAATTGCAAATAAGGAATTTGAAAATAGTTTTCCAGCCTGTACGTTCTAAGAAGTCAAAAACTAGCCCCAGAGCCAAGAACACAGTGTTTTGTGTCGTCGGAGGGTTTTCTCGCCCTCTGCTGCTAGCCTGATAATGCTGTACCTTTACTCTCAGGCCCACAAAGCCGAGACGGACAAGGGGGGCCATGTACCAAAGTACCTACACACGGTTAAGAGCTGAGGCCCATTTCGTTCCAACATTGGATGAGCGTGTTCCCGGATCATCACCACCTGAAATTATCGCCATTGACTAGTCTCGCTTATTGTTCACATAGGGGATGGCGGGTATCATCACCCATGTCTCCAAACTTTACGCGACCTTCGTAAGCAACAGGATTTGTAATCCTACGGACTCTCGGCTTAGCCAGGCCCCGGGCGACCCCACGGACTTCGGACTACAGTTGACGGCCGCAACAGCGAGATTGATATAGGAAAGCGTCACTTACTTGCGGTAGCTGAGCAAGCACTAACTAGGCAGAAGGCGGGCCACGTCGTAGTAACGCATTTCAACGAGTAGCTATGTGTGGCAACATGCCCAAGACCTATTGTAGGCAGTCCTTACGGTCAAATTAGCCCCGACACCCTCGATAGAGTTTATGCCACAGCTATATATACCTGACGGGAGCTCGTTGTTTATGTCGTTCCAAATATCCAGTCCATCATCCGTTGATCTCAACACGGTTTCACTAAAAGCATTGTACCACGGTCTCAAACCAAACTACCCCATAGCAATTCAGCATCCGACCACAGCACAACAGCATCTTCAATTATGCGTATCCTTGTTCTTGGTGGCAATGGACAGACTGGTCGTCTCGTTATCGATGAAGCATTGCAGCGCGGCCACAAGATTACAGCCTTGATTCGGAATCCCTCTACACTTCCAGCCATGGAAGGCCTGACCATCGTGAAGGGCACACCAGTGGAACCTTCGAACATTGAAAGCGCTTGGAACGCAGTCCCAGGCGACCTCCCAACTGCCGTAATTGTCACGCTTCAAACCCCGTATAAAGAGGGGACTCGAGTTATGTCTGACGCGCACGAAAACGCAATCGCTACTATGAAAAAGCATGGCGTTTCCAAAATTGCAACACTGTCATCATTTGGAGTTGGGTCTTCTTACCCAAATATTAATGCGCTTATGAGATGGGCAATTTCCCACACTAGCATGCGGCATGGATTTGCAGACCATAATCATGTTGATGAGATAGTAAAGAAGAGCGAAATGAAATTCGTGGTGTTCAGGGCAGCGAGACTGACTATGGGGAAAAAAGCGCCTGTTAAGTTCAATAATAACGATGGGAAAGGACTCGGTATTTTCGCGGGCCTGGGGGGGATCTCGAGGGCTAGTGTGGCAACGTGTCTGGTGAATGCCTGTGAGAAGAGCACTTGGGATCGAAGCACTCCTGTGATATTGAACTGATGGGGTGGCCTCTGTACAATAGAAAAGAATAACTACTGGACAGGAAAAGATATGCCATGAAAGATTGTGCTTTATAAAGCCTTACCTATTAGTTAATGTATGCTTTCGGACATAATATCGTTCAATCGGTCATCTATTTAACTCTGCATTTGTTAGCCAAAGACTGTTCTGGCAGTTCGATCCAGTGACTGAACTGACTAACGCCCGAGTGTGGTCATGTGATTTTGCGACCCTTTTCCCTGCAATACATTTGCAATATATTCATAGAGTGAAGCCACTGCGAACGTAGCCACGGATTTCTATCCACCTCACGAAATGGGTATCCAGGAATATTCAGATGGACTGTCACGTGGCTTGCATCTCTGATTTCTAGCAATCCAACATGAAAATGTAAGTGCAGCGGATTAGACTCCAGTAGAGCGACTCATCCCATATCATCATGGGCCACGAATCGGCCCCCTCGTACCCTGAGGAACAGGACGGAACGAGCACAGTTCAGGATCAAGAAGTCCCAACCCGTCTGGAAGACTTTGATCATGACTGGTACATTCGAGTAAAGTTTCAGATCAGAGATTTCAAGAGAGTCAGATGGCTGACATCCACCCAATCGGCTGAACGATGGCACAATCTGGTTCCCGACTTGTTCATCTATCCACTATCTATCCACTTTTTGCTTTCCCTGCAAACGCCGACTCAAGTTGGCTACTCTGGCTCGTTGAATTGTGTTAGAGGTATATCTTTGGCTGTGTTATATCGCGTCCGAGGACTAACCTCAGTCAAGGGAAAGTTCCAGGATGACCTCCTTAATCACATCAATCTTGGCATCGGCCACAACGCATATTGCAACAAGTGTACAGTCGTTAGCAAAAATGGCTTCCCCTTCGTCTGGACTCTCAACTTCGCTGTGACCAGGATATTCGGTGCCACTAACCTGATATGGTTAAGCTTGTCGAGATCCTTGCCATGTGAACTAGCCTAGTTCGAGGTTCAAGCAACAAAGGTGAGAGGTCGGGCAATAGGCAATGAAAATAACGTATTATAAGATGACAACCTTACAATCTTTAAGGCAATATTTTATTATGCAGTGATATCACTTATATTTATTATGATACTGTATCACTTGGCTCATTATGCTAGCTAGTCATTCTAACCCTCTGCAGTACTGCTATCCGACTTCTCTTTCCTCTAACGAGTAATTACCGCAGAGAAAGAGACAGTGTTCGGATGGTCAGCGCATAAGACCTTCGTGAATAGTTCAACACACTCCTCCATTAGTTTAAGAGCCCCAGAATCTCGACCTTGCCGTTCCTAGGCAAAGGCGAGGTTGGCCGTACTAGAGGCATTGAATGTTAGGCCGTTAGACAAGCACAGTATTGCACAGTACATCTGTAAGTAGTCAGGATCAGGTCGCCAGAAGAATAAAAGTGAAGCTTCTAAAATGTCGTAGGTTAACTTATCTAATATCTTTACAAATCACCCAATAATAGCATATTAACCTCTGAGTAAAATATCTAAAACTCCAGCTTCCCCAAGTCCCTCTCTACAACGTTATTAAATATATACATATAATATGAGTTAATCTACTAGAAACAGCTAGTTGTATGGGTGTCCAGCCACCTCTGTTCTCTATCTCTACTTCTGAGCCCGTATCGAGCAGCAGCTTGACGATGGCCTCGTGCCCGTTCGCAGCAGCCCATGATAGTGGCGTCTGGCCGTATTTGTCCTACGAGTCGGCGTCGACCTTGCCCGTATCAAGCAGTAGCTTCACGTATGGCTCGAGTCGTAATCGTGCTTCCCCCGAATGACCACGAGAGTCAAGTCTTGGGAATACCATATCGGAGTCGTCTCAAATGAAAAAATTGCGGCGATTCCATTCGGGTCATCAATTTGGTGGCATTCGAGGTGGGCCGCCAGGCACGGCAAGATCTGGTTCCGCTATTAGAGTCTCTACGAGTGCTGCTAGGCTCCGTTCATACCCTACGCCTGACGGCATCTCACTCTGCTCTACATATCCTTTCTCTCTGCACCCTAGATCTCCATTACTTTGACATGTGCAATATGATGGTCCCACGGGCGGCTTTGAAGGATTTTCTTCTATACAATAAGAGATCTATCTGCTCTATCGGCTTCCACAATGTTCGTGTCTGTGATACGACCCGCGAGTTTCCTCAGCTGTCCTCAAGTATTCTTTGTAGTATACTTGGTGTACTACAGTCTACGACCTGTCAAGTAGCTGGTTGTAGCTGTTCCTACTCTCAGAAAAGGGGGTGGAAGCTGCTATATGCGATAGTCGCTTCTATCGGGCATCATGATAGTGATCATCGGGTTAGATCGCGATGAGACAGAGGGTAAGAGAAATAGGCGGGAGAAAATTATGGAGAAGATATCCTTCTCTGAAAGCAACTCTGATGCTTTCTTCCTGTTCGATCTACCGTTCCTCCTTTTCCGTGGCGCAGCTCGACGCCTTTTAGCCCTTATTTCTCCTATCAGCTCTCGTTCTCTCGCTATACTTTGGTAGAGATCACATTATCCAAGATAGCCTGTGTATGGCGCCTTGCTGCCTCGTCGTATTTGAATGCCCAACGCTGCGATCTCTTGGTCTCGTGCGTCGAGCCAACGTCTCGAGGCCATTTTGCAATAGTCGGAGCTGCGGGGATGAAGGTGATGCATTTGTGGATGTGAGAGATGCATCGGGGCTGCTCGGGCGATGGCGTGATGCGAGGGGCGACTAGTCGCCCCTGGCTACGGAGAATATGCGAGAAATTGAGGACTCTTGCGGACGAGTGACGGGAATTGGGCTGCTCGGACAACGGCGTGAAGTGTGAGGCGAGAATATGAGGCAAGATGCTGTTGGAAGGGTGAGGGTATTGGCTCGCTACGAAGGCTCCTTCCCCACTCCCGTCGCATGTGCGCTTGTTGTCACCATCCTGTACAACCACAGTCTCAATTGAGTTCACTGCATGCTGTTCATGACCTCTAATTGATGGACTTCTTGTAGCACAAACAGCGCATGTGGACGAACTCGTGAGCCAGGACCTCTCTCTCCGCATAATGTATGCGATCACCAATGGCACTAAGACACGTAGAAGTAGTTGAAGGGCGTGACTATGCGAATGTGGTCGTTTGAGGCTGGTTCTCTGAGCCG
The DNA here is from genome assembly GCA_018804115.1 of Lipomyces starkeyi. Classification (NCBI taxonomy): domain Eukaryota; kingdom Fungi; phylum Ascomycota; class Lipomycetes; order Lipomycetales; family Lipomycetaceae; genus Lipomyces; species Lipomyces starkeyi. Next base: position 1,636,092 of record JAGJTG010000006.1, on the reverse strand, counting down.
GGAAAATACGTGGATGTGACGGAGTATGACCGATTGTATGCCGTATAGGCCTTCGATGATTTAGAGGTCGCAGCTCTAAATCATTCCATTCATCCAATAAAATCCTCAGAAACTCTTCCTACGAAGGAATCACTGCACTGAAATCCAACAATTCAATTTCTATGGGCCGCCAGATCCCTAATCACAGGTTTTCTAGAGAGAAAGATCGCGAGCTTTCAACTACTTCTCCGATCTCTTCTTCTTATTTAAAGACACTACGATATCACATATATATACCTCTTCACCTCTTATATACAGCTTTAGACATGAGTTCAGACAAGGTGCAAATGAGGGTCATCATGACCCCTAAACCAGGAAAAATGGACCAAGTACATACTATCCCTTCCCTGTTGACTCTCTAGCTATCTACAGCTAACCACCCTAATCAAAACACAGCTCATCGAATTCGCTGAAGACGGCGCAAAACATCATTTGGAGGTTCCCGCCTGTACAAGATGGCTGTTTAGTCGTCAGATCAATTCTCCCGACGGAGAGGAGAGCCTGATCCTTGTTCAAGAGTGAGTTTCTATAAAGCCAAAGGGAAAGAACAGGAATATAATGCCACACAGGTGGACCTCTGTAGAGGAGCTAATGGCGCATTCCAAACTGGACTACGCGGCGACGATGAGAGATCAGATTCAGGAATTCACCACCAAATTCGAATTCAAGATGCCAAAAGTATTTACTGGATTCAAGTCGAAAAACTGAGGTAATGACAGTTCTTCAGACTGTCCTTTCGCAGAGGGCTTTAAGGAGTTATAATCAAATGTAAATGCGCTGTATAACAACTCAACTCTTGTAGCCATGACAAGTGCTGCTTGCTCTTCAATCCCCACAAGCGAGGATTTATATAAGGGTCTCTATTCCTAAAGCTGCGTTATTAGAAACTGCAGCATAGTGATAGGTATTCGCTTGGCAACTCCCAGTTATCGGTACATCTTCTTTAGTCAAAGGGCAACTCTAGGTCCATTGCCGTGCCCACTTAATGCCCACAAGAGGAATCACATAATTCCTGTCGGGGAAACGAACTGAGTTATGGTTGTCGGTCAGGAAGAACCTTCCCTCCTCTGACTGCTTCACACTTCCTTCATCTGATCACCCCTTTGTAACCGCACAGTATACCTGTGTAGTACCAAGTCCGTAGTCGTTCTACGACCGTAGCAGTGAAGACGCTATGTGCAGGATACAAGTGTCATAGAGATCCGAGCCTCATGGACAGAGAGTGTATAAAGGTTGCACTGAGGATGACACTGTACAACAGCCAGCGCCAGATTGCCGATGATGGGGATTCGTTGACCGATATGGATGAGGCAATTCCTAGGCGCCAGAGAAATGTAAGTTACCTCTGTGAAGGCTGTAATCTAATGCGTAGTAAAGTGCACGGCATAAAAAAGTTTCTTATACGAAATTTAAATGGTTCTTATATACTGTGTTAAATTTTCAAGTTATTAAACCATTAATAAGTCGTAGAAAATATATAAATTAGATAATATATCAGTCGCAAGCACGATGCTATGTTCATCACTAATTAACTAATATATAAGTTTCGAATAAGAAAAAACAAGCGAACAATATAAACTGTATTAGATACAAATTAGGATAGATAAAAACAGATAAATCCCAATTTTCGTTGAGATTTTTGCAAATCTGTCGAGGTCGTCAGCTCTACTACGGGATTTTCGCTTCGCAGGGATGTCGGGTAATAGCATAATTTTGTTCTCAAAACACACACTCAGTTAATAGACAGGGATTATGCTTACGAGCCAGTTAATGCCTAAGCTCACTGTAAAATTAGTGAAGTACAGGATTGTATACCTTAATGTTATCTATTTCCTTATTAATTTCCCTGTTACGGAGTACGGCCACTACTATAGTCCGAAGTCCGTGTGGTCGCCCGGGCCTAGCTAAGGCTCCTAGAATAAGAAGGTAAGACGGATAATCGGAGTTACCAAGACGTACTAATTAGACTATCTTTTGTTAATTGACATCAAGAATCAGGTTTCTATACTATATCTAGTAGTTCAGCTACGGCGAGACCTAGGGAGGTATATACAAGGAGTAGAGCTAGCTAAGGGGTACAACTAGCGCGGGATTCCCGTGTCGTCGTAGGCTAACATCTACAAGGTAAGTACGCACGATTAATCAAGACAAATGATGAGCTTACTGACTTCCCGTATCTAGCGCCGCATAATTTCGTCCCATCTGGAAATAAGTCCAGATGGTCCATACAAAAGCAGCTAAAACACAATAGGGGGCTGAGGCTTGTTACAACTGTACTACCAAAAGCCTCCCTGCCTCTACCGTGGTACAAGTAGGAAAGCATGCGGCTTTCACGTGGATCTTTAAAGGCCCAAGAGAATAAAGTATCCCAAAGCCCCCGAATTCTTTTTGTCTGCAAGATCACACAGTGAACTCACGCAAGTAAAATGGCTGTTCCCTGGGCTGATCAGCCGTACCCTCTCAGTCCGACGCCACTGGCTGATGGCACAAAGGTCTTTCAGCGAAATTCTATAATTTAATGTCCCTGATGCGACAGCACCTGAGCTGATTGGTTAACTAGGCATCGGCAGGCACACGTGTCAACAATCATGGCCCTCGCTCATAACTTCATGATCCGGTATCTGAATTCGATCTATTTCCAGGCCACTGGGATCAGCAAAACCAAGGACATTGCAGACTTTTTTATTCTATTGCCAAGCATGGTTTAGCCTTATCCACGAACATCATGAGGTGGAAGAGAATGTCCTTTTCCCTCAGATAGACGAATATTCGGGTGAAACAGGGGTCATGGAGGAGTCGGTCGAGGAGTGTTCATCTTGATCACGAGGTGAAGGTCGACTACCTTGTGGCGGCGAGAGCTAAAGTCATGGCTACAGAAAGGATCAACGGATCTGATGTAGACAGCTTTGCCAGGCTTCCAGCATACATCAGCTCCATTAAAGATTCTAATCCTGGCAGCCACGCGGTCTTACGCGTCATTGTAGGGCAGTTCTACAGTATGTATGTGAGCTATGCTTCGTCTATTGTAGGATTTCAGCACTGTCGCCGACTGATAGCCGTCGATGGAACGCATCTGACTTCAAAGTATCAAGGGACGCTCTTGATTGCTGTTGGAGTGGATGCAGAAAACCACCTATTTCCTCTCGGCTTTGGCGTTGTAAAGCAAGAAAATAGGGAGAACTGGAACTGGTTTCTGGAGCACCTTCGCATCTCTCTGGGGACAGACTTCAATTTTTCTACTCTGACAATGATTTCCGACCGTCAAAAAGGTAGCTTAAGTAACTACCTAATAAGATGCATCGACCAAGAGAAAAGTAAATAGAAAAGAAGGGAAAATGAAAGACAACCGAATAAATAGACAACCTTCCACGGAAGCATTGACAAGATAAAAATAAGAAATAAAAACAGAGACTCTCCGCGCCGAGTACCGTGACAACTTGTCAGTTCAACCCATTGATCCATTCCAACACAGTCGCAGGCTCAACTCTTTTCGTGTAATCCGGATCGATAAAGGTGTTTCTCACCAACCCCTTCTCGTCAATCAAAATAGTCGCTGGTACAGGCACAACGAACGAGTCGTCGCCATTCCGCTCCGCGAGACAATGACCAAATTTGTCGAAAATCGGCCGCAAGGAATCCGGCTGCTGGAACAGAATCCCAAGCTGCTTGGCGTATTTGTTGCCCATATCTGACAGAACGGGAAACTTGAGATCGTGCTTCTCAGCGGTGCTGAGCGACTGATTCGGCAGCTCAGGACTGATGGCGACGAAGGTGATGCCCTTGCTTTTGATCTCGTCTAGGATCTTTTGAAAGCCGACAAGAGCGATGTTGCAGAAAGGGCACCATTCACCACGGTAGAAAGCAATTAGCAATGGTCCGTTCGCGAGGAGCTCGACGCTGCTCCGTTCGTTGCCGACGGCGTCGCTGAGGCGGAATTCAGGGAGAGTCTCGCCGACTTGGATGGCAGCTTTGGGGTCGAATGATTCTATAAAATCATTTCTCGCCTTGGTAATAGCTGTCTTCACTGGCTCAGGTGCGTTCTTCTTGAAGTTCTCGAGGATGGCAGAAAGCTCAGCTTGTTGGGCCATGATTGATGTATTTGTGTGGTTAGGGTTATTTTGGATTAGTTGAACGTGAATCAGAAACACGTTTTCGAATGTTGAGATGATTCAATGTAGAGTGAAATACTGATGATGCACTCATTCCTTGGAAAGTAGGCCATATTTATAGCTCAACATTGGCGGCCTTGAAGGTGTGAACACGAATAATCAAGGTGAATCAACTATCCGAGCTCGCACGAATTCGTACCAACCCGGACTAGTTCGCACTTCAACCCGGACGTTCCTTCCGCGCCGTTCGCGCCGTCCGAGCTCGTCCTCCGCCCTTCTTCTCTCACGTAAAGTGGATGGCTGTTCACATTCTGCCTGACGGACTTGTTTTCCGCCTGATTCCTGAGACAAATAACAATTGTTCAGATACAAACCTCGGTATATTTGAAGAATCACTGAGGTTGATACAGAATGTCAAGTAAAAGCCACCCAACTACGCGAATGCGACTCGGAACGCGCAGCTGCGCAGAATGTCGCAGACGCAAAGTGCGCTGCATATTTCCAACTCAAGGTGCGATATGCCAGGAATGTATTGCCCACAACACGCCATGCAGAGCTCAGCAACGGCGGACTTCATCTTCGGAGGATAATGCCGGTAGTCCCGGAAGTCAGGAGGAAATCCAACAAAGGTTGCGAGGGCTCGAGGATATTGTGCGTCAATTATTAAATCGAGACACAGAGCAAGTTGAGTCTTTCACTAGTAGTGGCGATATGGCTCCGAGTAGAGCGATAAGATTATTGCTTCCTTGTCCAGCACCAGATGAAACCACAGACGGGACTATCGGGCAGCTTATGAATACTCCCACTTCGGTCACTTATCACACAGCATCAATTCATGAAGAGATTCTTGAACAGGCTCCACTTGGAAAGCTCTTTGACCAGGCGTTGGGTGTTCGGTCAGATGGAAGCAGCGGTAATGGTCGGATACGGCATCTACAGAGCAACGAATACATAGCAGCACTGAAAGCCCTCGTGCCTCGGATAGACAATCTGCTATTAATCCTCGAGTCTACCGTGGAATACTGGTTTATATGGCCTACGGAACCTCCAGGCCATAACGAGGGGAAGGGCGGCCAGTCTTATGGCCGGGCTTCAATGGTGAAAGACTTTATTCTCAATTCATTCGAATCACGACAGCCGCTCAGCATTGTGAAGGGAATTCTGTGGTTGGCACTATGCGTGCAACAGCTTCCAGCGGACGCTATAAAGCAGCGCAAGAGCTTTCTTCCGGCACTTCCTCAAACCATTTTCGACGCCTACATGACCGGGGCAGAAGCCATTTTGATAAACGTTGGAGGATCAGTAGCAAGTATGGATAAGTTGGAATGTTTGCTTCTCCACACAAAACTTTGTATCAACATGGGAAAGCCTCAACGAGCATGGACTACCGTACGAAGCGCGATTAACTGCGCTTTACTTCTCGGAATCCACCGCCCGAATCAATGCCGTGACCCAGTTCAGCAGTCACTATGGTCACAAGCCTGGCAGATGGATCGACAACTTTCTTCAATCCTTGGTGTGCCATATGCTGTCCCTCATACTCATTACAGTCTGGTCCCCACTCTGCCTGTTGTCGAAAGAATCATGCACTCCATCAATTCCATTGTCGCAAAAATCAGTGACCTCAACCAGGGTTTGACGGAGACCCCCATCGAAGAAATTGACACAGAGATTCAGACTTGTGCAACTCTATTCCCCGACGAGTGGTGGTCTGTTATTCCTTCCGAGTATATGTCTTTTGATGCGCTTTATTATCGACAAGTATGCAAGATGTACTTCTTCCAGTTACAGAAGACAATACATCTACCAAACATGCTGAAGGGTTTCGACGACCCGAACATCCAAACGAGCCGTAAAATGACGATCGATGCATGCCGGAATCTGGTCGCTGCATATGAAGTACTTCGAAACAGCAGCAAATCAGCTTTGGTAATATGTGACTTGATGGACTTTATTGTCTTCAGTGCAGCGCTTATCATCGCTCTCCAGCTTCTTACACAACCCAGCTCGCGTGACACTGCCAGAGACGCTGATGACTGGAACATCATCACACACCTAGCCCAAACCTTCCGCCAATTAGCAGGAACCATCGAATGCAGCGTCGCGAAACAAGCGGCAACTCTTTTGGAGTATCTCCACGCGGTACATCGCGGCACGTATGTCGGACCCGAAGAATACGCAGCCATCATTCCATGGTTCGGCAAAGTCAGAATTGGATCCGTGCCCAGACGACAGCAGACGATATCATTATCACCACAGACTCCTCTGTCTGATATGCAGGTCAGGAATAGCAGTGGTTTGTGCAACACCATTGAATTTGGAATTAATTGCGCCATACCTGGTTCCCTCACAGGGTGGCGGTTTGGACCCTGGGGCAGTCAGTTCGCGGATGACGAACTTGGTATTGATTGGACGTCGTTGGATGACATCGAGTGCGACTATGACTGGATGCAGCTGTTTTATGGTGCTGGTTACGAGAATTAGGACAAAAAAATCATTTCAATATCCTGTTGAATAACATGCTCCAGGCTTCAGGTAGTTCAGTCCCGACATTCTCTCTCGGGATCTGGAAATTGTTATATGTGCCTTTGATTCGTGTGTTCGACAATATTTCCATTTTGATAGGATACTTTAGGGCTGATCGCCAGGCTATAGTTTCATTGGTGGTGGGAGAGGGTAGAAGAGGGGAATGTGCTCTTTTTTCTATCCGCTCGTGCAGACTTGGGACTGAAGCGGCTCGTGTGATCATGACAGGCACCTGGGTGTATAGTGCTCCGAAGAATTGAGAAAAACCTAAGCAAGTATTGGCTTGTATCGCTTCCAAACAGTCATCGCTCGGCAATCGGTGATGACAGCATTCTTCTGGCAACTCTATAAGCCTCAAGTTACGCTTAGCACAAGAAGACAAGAGATTTGGCATCACTGAACCTCGCTTCATTGCTGTCATGACTATGACCGTATTGCTTTCCAGCTCGCGGAACACTATCAACCATTGCTGTAGACTGGCCATGGCATGAAGATTCGAAAGGGCCATTCACTGGGGTTTCCTGACTGCGCCAACCGGCCCGGCACAGTTGAGTTTGCGGCGACCTTGGAGGACGTTATCAGGGTGCCTGATTTGCGTGTCCCGCTGTCATCATCAGGGTTCAGGGTTCAGGGTTGATGGGTTGATGGGTTCGCCGCTGCCACACTGGCGATTTCAAATCCCAGTCGTGTCCGTGCGTTAGTCGTAGTGAACTCTGGAGGATTTACATTATGGAATCCGTTCGTGCGTTCATTTTATCTGTCGTCTGTGGGGGTCACCAGCTAGGTCGCGATTTATCAATCCTCGTGCCCGACTTTTCCCATATTGGACTGGCAATATCGCACGTTCGAACCAAAAGTCGTTCATCTGCAAGGGTCAAAACACAATCTGAAGAATAGAGAAGGTTTCGACTTACTCCAGTGTTCGTAATGCCGGCGTGTCTTGTGGCATCACGACATAGGTCGACCAAGCCCTCCGTTGGCACGATGCAGGAAAGCCCTCGCAGTTCACGCTCAGTGACAGACCAGTTGATAATTTAGCTTAGTCAAAATCTTTCCTCTCAATATCCCCATATTAATATTTACCTGGTTAAGTGCGAAATGCCCGTGAGACCGACCTTGCCAGTCTACCAGGCTGGTCCACGGCCCAATTTCAGCATAATCTGAAAACAGGGTTAGGGCTGATGAGCATAGCATGAAAAGCTGCTAGGAATCCTGGAGACTGGCTTGAACCACGATGGTCGTGGTAGACAACCACATAACTAGCGGTTGGGACACCACCACGAAGGCACAGGGGTCTCAAATCGCGTATGTTCGGAACGCTGATCTTCGGGAATGATAGCAGCTTGTCGTTCCATACCTCTTGCTTCAAATAGTGGGCTGGGAGAGCGACGTAAGTTAGCATAGGGCCACAAGACCCAACTCCTCTCCGTAGTTCACGTTCACCTACACGTCTTTGCCGTAGGCGAGGAGGACATCAAAACTGGCCACTTGGGCTCCCCAGTGAGGGGTACGAATAGATTTTCCCGGATACGACTGCTGCTCTCGTCTACAATGATCGCAAAGGGCGCAGTGTACCAATTTCTTTATTTTTTCCATCCTTTCTGCATTTGGAGGGTTAGTAATAGCATCACTAGATCGAGGTTCTAAGAGGAAGGGTGCTCAGGGCACCTGACGTCGATGTATGCGCTGTCGAGTTAGTCTTATTGATTCCAGCAGTACAGCTATTTTGTTAGCTAGTCTCCCTAGACCTCTCCCCCCGAACATTTTATAGTGTGCCGCCATGGACACTAAATATAATTTGAACATGGAGTTTTTGGCAAACTCCTCAACGATCCTGTCCTCCATCCCCGCGCTCACCAAACTACAGTATACAGTTAGCATATCATTTTATAGATAGCAGACCGCTCTCCCAGGTTTTTTGTGGTACAATTTAGTTTTTCCTGCAACGCGCAACTGAACGGAACATCGATATATATATAATTAACTAGTCAATAAATTTGCAAATATTGCGAATATTCGCAATCCAAATTTGCTGCGAATAATATTCGCAGGTTTTATTCGCAACCCCAAATTTTGAGAATAATTATTCGCAGCGAATATTCGTAACAGCCCACGCTGCGATCCTGACAATTCCTCCTCTCGAAAATCTCCTACCGGTTGCAAGGATGCGCAACCGGCTTCCGCAGATGGCGGCGATGAATGAGTAAGGTTTTCGAACGATTCCCAATTGGACGGTCCAAACGACATGCCTGTTGTCCAATTCGCTCAGTGATGGAAAAGAGACGGAGATAATAAGCTTATTATCTCGGGTTCTACCAAACTTAATTTGGTAGATGCGTTCTTCAGTTTCAGCTTATGTACATACCGGAATCGTCAAAGGCGCGAAGCCTCAAAATAAACAAGGGACACAAGGCCACACGAACTCTCAAACGCAAGACATGGCCACCTCACCACCATAGCAAAGACCAAACCCACCAGCAGCAAATCTCAAGCACGACACGTACGCTTCAGGGGACGTCCCTGCCAGGCAACGTACTCGATCGCATAATGCCTTGAATTTAGAGTTCGACTCAATTAATTGCGGTAGATATGTTGAGTCTTCGCAAAATTCTCTCCGGCGTGGAATTCACGGTGCAGTGCTCCTTGGGGTCGCCGCTATGGCTACTGGTGTAGGGTGTAACGGTACTTGGCTGGACTAACTAGATTCGACTCTGCTAGACTGGACTGGACTGGACTGGACTGGACTGGACTATGATATGTATACAAGAACGTATATTCTAGAATATTGAGCTGCTAGGTTGATAATATAGAAACCCCTGATCCTAGTTGGTCTGCCCATCATAAGTGCGCCGGCGGCTCACGCGGTGCAAACCTATTCTTATCGTGGCGCGAGTTGGCTCGACGTGAGTATTTAGTTTGTGGCACCTTCGCAACCATCTAACCCTGACCCTAGCCGCGACACGTTTAGCAACGCGCCATCCTCTTGCTCAAAATTATAATGCCCAATTCCCCTCGGCACCCAGCTCACCCAGCTCATCTGCACCTTTGCCTTCACGGCCATGTCCCAAGTCGGCGACTTATATTGATTTTGTGAATCCATTGCTCTGGGTGCAGTTCACCAACCTCGCGTTCTCTCTTTCACCATCGATCTTGCGAGCAACCAGCGTCAAAACTGACCGAGATGCTGTCCTCCAACGTCTAATACTAGTATTAGCGATGATGCTATTTTTATTAAGCAAGTTGTTCGAAGTCTTTACGGTGGCTGATTTGCTCTTACGTTCACATTCATTGTCCAGCCGAACTGTGATCACCATCGTCTTGCTAGCCGCTTATATCGGACTCTTGGCACCAATGTTTATCTCGGAGCTCACTTTCGCACAGTTCTCGTTTATGCTATGGTCTGTAACGCTCGGTGTGTTTTTCGGCATTTGCTTGGCCTTTGGTTTAGGTAGATCTGAATCAGCAATAAGAATGGTGACCGAGATATAAAAGAAGACTGACTGTCTTAAATTGTTTTGATGTGGCTCCCTACAGATTCTGTCAGGAAATCCCTCCTGCGGATGTCTGTCGGACTTGCTATAGGCGACACGCAAAGACCACGGACTGTATAGGGGAAAGGAACAGTATGGTGCTTTAGAATCCAAATATTTCTGTCGAGTAGTGGGCACGGAACGGCCATTTTTATATTCTTTCCGTCTGCTCCATCCCATACTCGACGCCTTTATGTACATGTACTCTAATATCTAACCAATGTCACAAAGAATAAAAAAGTATTCCTAACACATTCCGCCACCCATACTCGTTCACTCTTGAAAAAGATAGATGTTTTTAATAGCACTGACAGGTGGAAGCTCGATTAGAACTTTCAATGATAGGAGTTGGCCGACATCCGTATCAATTGTAGAGCGCTACGCCGTCGCGTCTCGAGATCCCCTTACATCTTGGACCGACCCTCGGCTAAGCTCCCTTGCTTCACCGTTGTCTACCCTTGCACCAGCCCAGGGGTTCGTGAGAGCAGGTACATTAACATGAGCATGTCTTGGCCTCTTCCGTTGTATAGTCCTGGAGAGTGGTCTCAACCGGCCCCTCTGGCACCCGCAAGATCCGCGATCGGTAGTACACCTTTCCTGGTGTGTTAGCTGCCAATTGACATATGTGTGCTAAAATCCTTCTCCGCTTTTTGAACGTGTCGTACGCTTCAATGTACTGTGTAAGTGTAATCTTCGCGAGGTCGATGCACCCGCCGTGCACGAACCACTTCCGTAGCGCCGGTCCAGAAAAGATGAATTAATCAAGCACTCATACATACGTTATCCACTGTAGCATATCTGCACTGACAACCATCGCAACTAACCGCAATGGATTCCGCCAAAGTATTCGTTGACAACATTCACACTCTTCTGTCGTGATTCCCTCGCATGTTCTTCAACACAGGAATGATGAGAGCCTCGATGGACGCCGCGCCTTACACTTTTGACACGGGGCCGTATATTTCTCGAGTTATCAGAGGATGGGCTAACATTTACGAGCAGACTGAATCTCTGTCTCCGCTTAGCAAGCGTGGCAAGCACACCAAATGGAGATCAGCTCTGGATGATGACGATGTTCGCGAACGGTGCCTTTCGTACTTTTGAGCTCTGCCTCCCATTGCCCGCTCTGCAACGAAGCTCAATACCCTATTATATGAAAGTTATTTACCCAGAAATCACCGGGTCAATGAATAAAGCGTCCGTGTCATTACCTACAGTGACTTGAAGCTTTGCGGTTTCACATTGAAGCCTCATACTAAGGACATCTACTATGGTAGCCATGAGCGACTTGATGTTGTGGAATATCGCAAATATCGGCCTACGACGATGGTGAACTAAAGAGCAAAGATGAGAGAGTATGATGGGGAGGACTGCTCTGAAGTCATACTCCCCAATCTTGAAGACTGTGAACAAGAAATTGTGCTCGTCACGCATGATGAATGCTATTTTAATAGCAACGATGACGTCAGAGTAACTTGGACGCAAAAGGGGAGTCCATCATCAAGAAGAAGGGCCAACGCTTAGGCTTCATGGTATCCGACTTCTACTGCGCATGCCATGCATACACGGGCAAAGAGTAAAATGAGCACTCACGTGAGTTCTGAGTACCCACTTCGAGTACTTAAGTGAGTACTCTACTCGCCGTCATCCCAAACTCTCGAGTACTCGCCTCAACCCTGATTGGTCAATTCAGCTTATCTAATCATATGCACAAACTAAAATATTACGCTGTAGAGGAGTTTGCAATGTGTGAGATGAGCAATATTATGGCTTCTGAAGACCATTCTTCATCGCGCGCTAGCTCTCCTCTTTCTGACGATGACGATGACTTTCCTTTTCGAGCATTCTTTAGCAAATCCATCCCTCGGAAGACTCCAAATGGTCGTCAAAAAGGCCGGCAAACGTATAGGTGTATCCACTGCTCGTAGGAGAATTCCTACAAGAACAATTGTCGAACTCACGCCCGCGCGAAACATCGCCGTCTCATACAGCAATATGAGACGTCACCCTCATCTCAAGGCTCTCGGTTGACCTCAATTGAGTCATTTGTACAGCCTCGCCCATCCGAGGCTGCTCTCCGAAACGTATTTAACCGCCAGCAGTATGTTGAGGCAATTGTATGCCTTCTCACTAGGCGTAGAGTCGCTTTTTCAGCTGTTGAGTGGGATGAGCTGGCAGAACTGGCTCTAACCTGCAATCCACCAATTGAGGACCATCTTATTACTTCGCGGCGTACTGTAATGCGGTATATTGCTGCTAATTTTGCGTTGTACGAAGTGCAGTTGAGAGAGAACCTTCAAGGCGCTGTATCAAAGATTCACCTCCCAACTGACCTCTGGACGTCACCCCATCGCCATGGCGTACTAGCAGTATGTGCTCAATGGGTCGACAAGGACTATCGGCTTCGGAAAGCACTGCTAGGACTGCCAGAATGTCGCCATGATCAGAGCGGTGAGACACAGGCTACAACCATCGCTGCTGTATTGCAGCAATTCGAGATCTCGAACGTAGGAAGCAGCCTAGCGGCGAAACACCCTACACTCGATGGGAGGGAATCAGCGCTCTTATCAAGCTTCACAACATCGCCGTATGGCTCAGAAGCTCATCCCTTCACGCCGACAAATGGGACGATGATTTGCGGCTAGGCATCGACAATATTACGAGATGGTCTTCATGGTATACCGTTATCGACAAAGCATTGAAAAAGAAGACGCAAATCACCCAGTTCTTGCTAGATCACGATACCCTGCTTGAGGGTAATATTCTTAATAGCTCGGATTGGGAATTACTGAGCAAGACGCACACCTTTCTCCAACCATTTGCGTCAGCAACCTTGTATGCGGAGGGAAGTAATGTTCTATCTCGCAGACTCTTGTTTTAATGGACGCTCTGCTACTCCATTACGAACAGACAAAACAACAATACTCGGAGCCTGACGCGCGAGAGGACCGTATTATGCTTCAAGCCATTGACATGGGCTGGTTTGTCCTCAACAAATACTATGCCATGACCGATAATGTCCCTGTGTACGCCGCCGCCTTGCTTCTCGATCCCTCGAAGCGACAAGCCTATATTAAGCAGAACTGGCCACTCCAATGGCACGACAACTCAATTGACGCTGCCCGCCAGATTTGGGATTTAGAGTACAATACCTTTGTGCCTGAGCGGCCTGAGCAGGAGGATCGTACTGTGGGTATATCTAAATTGACAAAGGAGAAGGATAATCAATTACAACTATTGCTACAGTCAATACAGGTGAAAACGGCGCCACCTACTGAAAGCGACTTCAATATGTTTATCTCTGATACGCCTATCAACATTGATTGCACGCCCCTAGAATGGTGATGCAAGCCTATGCAGGACAGCGATAGCCACGCCTTCACCGCATGGCCATAGATATACCATCTATTCCCCCGGGATCAGCAGAACCAGAGAGGAGCTTCGCTGGCGCTAGGCGTACCGCCTCATGGGATAGGCTGCGACTCACGATTAAAACATTGAGAAGGTTGAGTATAGGCAACTGGCTCGGTGAAGGGCACATAATTATGTCTAGCAGTGGCGGCGTAGGCCTAATATGTGATCCAGGGCCTCCTGATGATGATATGGACATGGATCAGGACCTAGATAGTTAGATTAAGTGGTGATTCAAACGATATGAATCAATCCCTGCCTTCATCATCAATATTAAGCATCACGTGATCTCAAAAAGTGTGTACTCGCGAGTACGCGCGGGAGTATGCAGGAGAGGGGCTTGAGGCGAGTAGAGTACTCACCGGCCTAATACTCGCCGAGTACTCATTTGCCCATGTATGATGCCATGGCTCCCTTCAATTAGGACAATATGCCCGAGAAAGTCCTGCCGCGAGACAGTTCAGACCGGCGGAAGAGCCAACTATCCCAGATCCAGCAGACGCTGCCGTGGTTCGAGCTCGGGAAATCGTAAGTCGTTCGGATGCGGGATTATGATTGATGATGAGGAGATCGTCTTAGACACTGGTAGGAAAATCTTATGCCGGGAATTGACCGACCGTCAAGTCGTGTACTGTCCCCTATGTGAAACAAATGTGGATAAGTCTGCCGGGCGGGATGGTAAGTGGGTCGTTGGGGGCGGTGTTGGGTCCGCGAGTGCTGCGTCAATGAGCGCGTAAATGGCAAGATGGTTATTTACTGCTTTAATTGTACTCACCTCACGGTCGTCATCCAATGTGCCGACCAATACCGGTTTGTCGCAGAAGGTGACGAGGTGCATCTGGGTGAACCCAGGAAGATCAGATCAACTGGGAGGGCAGGAAGGATATCTCACTTGACAGTGACTACCGGCTGTTTTTCCATGCAGTCCGGGAGTACCTGAAGGAGAATCCGACCTTGTCCGTGCTGTCAGTGACTTTCCGTCAGCCACTGGCGCGATATCTTTCTAAGGAGCTCGACTTGAATTTTTACCTGGATGATGGATTCTTCAGACCTACTTCGAAAGACAGGATGAGTCGGTGCGTTGTTTGTCTTGATAGCGTCGCAAAACTTGCACTCGTTCGTCGACGACGCGTACGACCTTGTCGATTGACGAGTGCGTCTTTGTCGAGTATCACTTCCTTGCGGGGACTATCACCCATATGCTCGCGCAGGTATTGCGAACGTTTCAGAATTTCCCGCGGCGTGTGATCTGCATGCAACACCGCATCCCAGACACCACAATCGCATTCTATATGTCCTGCATAGACCTTGGCGCTGAGAGCCGGGACGTAGTCCGTCAGAAGGTAAGCGCACCTGTGGTGCTTCACCCGATGAAGGTTTTGACGTCGCCAGGACGTTGACTGCATATCTCGTTACTTGGTATGTCAAGCAGACCATGCCGACCGTTGCCTTCACTACTCGTTCTAAGCTTGCCACCATGCTGCTGGCGTTATTAAGGAAAGTCGCCAAAGAGAGGTTCAATAACTTGGCGGTGTGTGAAGTTATCGAGCCGGGGAAGAATCCCGATGGATTCTGGGGTTTCAGATAACATGGTTAAACAGCTTCACAAAGCAATTGACCTTTTTGAGAAGTCACATCCTGGTTGCATTGTTTGCTTCGACCAAAGTAGTAACTACCAAGCGCTTCCTCCAGATTCTGTGGTTGTCAGGGTTTCCATTGAACGAGTTATGTGCGGCGACTTATATACAAACTAGTCGTTGCTCACAACCTTAAAATAGGCACTAGGCACTAGCCCATCATCATTATCATCCAGTTAGGTCTAATTAAGAAGGAAGTGAAGAAGAAACGATTCGAGAATTAATAACTGGCAGTTGCTCTTTGATATTTGAGTCATAGTGGCGATGAGTCCCTTTCAGGTAACAGCCGTTGTTGGTGTAACGTCGTACGAGATCGGCTGTTGACTGTCAACATCCAAACGACGGACAGATGAAAAAAAGCACCAGGCTGGATTCGCACCGTTCTCCCGAACTTCTACCTACCCGTTTTGTTAGTGCAGCTATTTTGGACTTAGCGTGAACGTAATTTTCTCCACGGAGAATAGAGTCGTTTTAAACGTGAAAGTGAGTAGCAAATTTTGGAATCAAAATGCCGTCTTGTGTAATTGAGGACCTACTGGATGGTAATACCTGGGCACTAACAATTTGCCCCTGAATGCGGGATGGTCGCAAGCGACATGTCCGCAAGTTCACCCTTATTTATGGTGTAAATAAATAATAACAGCGCAAGTCACGTCAAACAATAAACCTTGAGACGCCGGCTACAACGACTTATCCCTTATGAGACTACTGCATACATGGCTTGAATCGTGCGTAACAACCCTGTGTAGTCATGGCAGCAAACAGAAGGCTTGGCCGGGACATTGTCATCTACCTCGCCACAGATCCTACCGTCAGCATTGGAGGCGGTTTCACAAACCCGACTTTCACGAAAACGACATTTCTAGACTCGTTGGACGTGCTGATCACACATGACTTACCGCTTCGGGTCTACAAGATTAATGATGGCCGGGTACGAATCCAGCGAACTCAGGACCTTCTATTGCCTGGAGAGTATGAGGTTGAGAGTGATGGTAAGTATAATTGGCTGTGGGTGGGTTAAAGAGATAGTAAATTTACATATTATCAAGGACACATGGAAGTCACAGACGCGCCGTACTACAAACGAACTTCTTCTGCCATGCCTTCTGTCTCTGCATCAGGTAGAGTTAGGTCATTTCCAGCCGCGGTTCGAGACCGTGATCGAAAATGTGTAATTACTGGAGTTTCAATGACGCAGCGTGAGCTCTTGCAGCAGCGCTGGACAGGATATGATGCAGCGCACATATTTCCTGTGGCTCTCGAGTCTATGTTTCACAATTGCAATTTCGGCGAATTAGTCATTCTAGACGAACGTGATGGTAGTGTCAATTCTCCTCAGAATGGACTTCTCCTCCAGACAAATGTACATCGCCGGTTTGACCAGTGTGAAATCTCAATCAACCCGAACGTATGGAGGCAACATTAACCGCAGATGTGAGAACAGTCGGCACTCTAACTTGATTTAGGATGATTATCGCATTGTCTGCTTCCTTGACGATAGCTTAGGCCTCGCAGGACGACAACTGGATGCTATATGCAGAGATATTGAGCATCCGCATTACGTTAATGACAACATTATCTTGTGGCACTTCCAGCAGGCTGTTCTGGCCAACATGAGAGGGGCGGGCGAGCCAGTATTTGATGAAGATATCCCTCCCGGCTCTGACACTATGAATGCCATACTCAGCGGCCCTGCTCCTGCCGAGCGTATGGAATTTGAGTTGTCAAGTAGACTGGGTGACGTTATACGGGCTCAAGGATCCTTATTAATAAAGTGATGGCTAGTCTGCGAGTACAGAGCATTACGAGAGAAAAGGGATATGAACGTCGTCGCAAGACTGGCGAATATATATTAGATAGCGTAGCTTTTTCATTGCTTACAATGCGCATTAAATGATGATCCTGCCTGACCGCTATTCGTACGTCACATTAATCTTTTGTTTCTGTTGTGTCTTGCAAATGACCCTCGAACTCTGACTAATCGCCGAGGCTTTGGGGCATTTTCCAAGCAGATTAATGTAGCGCAGGACACGGAACCAATAAACGTCATGTGAAGTCGCTGTATGAGGAGTTAATCAGAGTAGCAAGGGTTGTTGATGCAATGTCCAGGACTGAAGAACAGAGCGATCTTTTGACGTGGCGGGTCTTGCGGGGGGTGAAGGTAGGTTATTACAACTAGTAGAGAGAAGTTACTTGATAGTCACAAACCTGGCTTGCCAATTGTCATGGCGCCGAACAGAGATCCAATCAACTACATCAACTACATATATTTTTTCTGTGTAGAGTAAGTGTATATTAATAAGCTAGACTTGAATGCAGGCTGGTAGACAATTAACAATTCAACCGGATTGACGGGCCGCCCTCTGGACGCTCGGACCGGGGTCTGCGTGTGGCAGACGCGTTGGATCTTCGGCCCACCACAACTGTCGCTGGCATTTCACGCTACGGCCGGCCGCCCAGCCATGTCAACAAACGCGCGTTTCCCACTCCCTTGACCGCGAATAGCTTCACAACAACCACAACAATCGAAATGGCTGAATCTACATCATAGACCTTCAAACGAGTGATTCAGAATCCCGTTCTACAAGCTCTGACCCTCCCGAGCTGCCCGCGATCATTCAGGATGACCTTGACGCGTGGGAGATCTTCCCTTGGTCCAAATTCCCCGGGTTCGTCAAGGCTACGCGCACGGGATCACTTACGTCGTGGATCTGGTATTATGGCTACGATATCGAGTCTGCTAAGGCTTCAAATCAGAACAAATGGGTCTGTCAACGCTCTATTTTGAAGGGTCGAAGCCGGCATCCTTCTCAGCTGCCGGCGATGTCAATATCGAGCGTCATCTTCACGATCAGCACTCCCTTGAGGACCAACGGGTCGGTGGAAAAGGAGGAGGTCAACAGAGGGCGCAGCCGGGCCCCTTGACAAGCAACGACGGATAGATGGCCTCTTCAAGCCGAATGCCGAGGTGCCACGAGAGCAGGCGCTCATCAATACCCTGAAGCTTGTGTTCAACCGGGACCACTTCCAGAAGCTCCTTATCAACTGGATCATCGAATTAAACCTCCCTTTTCGAACGATCGAGCACCCAAGGCTCCGTGAGGCCTTCATGTACCTGAACCCTGTCGTTGAGGACTCAAACGCGTTGGTTACTCATACCACTGCCTGCCGTTACTTGTTGACGAGTAGAGAGAGCATTATGGCGCCGTCAAACGCCTCCTCCGCAGCTCGCCCGGCCTCATCCTCATCGCCTTCGACGGCTGGAGCTCACGCAACAAGCATGCGCTCTACGGCATTACCTGTAACTTCCTCGACTATCACTTCCAGGGCCGGAAAACCGTCCTTGGGCTCCCTGAGCTAATGGAACCACACACAGGGGAGAATATCGCCACCGAGATCATCGAAATCATCACTTCCTACGAAATCAGCGATAAATCGGCTACTTTACTCTTGATAATGCTACGACTAACGATACGGCGATGGAAGCGATTGCTGGTCACTTCAACCTCTGAACCGGGCCAGAACGCCGAGTCCGTTGTATCGGCCACATCATCAACCTCGCCGTCAAGGCACTGCTATTCGGGAAAAATCATCAAGCCTTCGAAGAAGAGATTCCGGACGCTCAAGCCCTCGAAGTTGCTACCCATCGACTATGGCAAAAGACCGTCCCTGTCAGGAACCGGACCTGGGCGGGGTTGGGACCACGTGGCTGCAGAGCCAGGGCCAGGGTTCCCCACAAAACCATGGTTGCGCTCTCATCCTCCTTCTCATTTTCTCTTTTCCTTCTTTGTCGATACTGCTCTTTTTGATAGTATCCTAGTAATACAGTACAATTTAAACGTCCTTTTTCACAAGGCTTTGACAAGTATCGACCTCTACTGCGTTACTAGGGGACTATCATCCTAGAATTATTGTGGACCGTACAGTGCTTCTGTACTTATTGAATCAAATCGATCACGATCCTCTTGCCAAGACGACATGGTGAGACTGAGCCAACCAAGACTTTCTTTGATTGCGGATCCCAGGATGGATGAATTAGACGAAGAAGTGCAACATTTTCTTACGGGAGTCACTGATGAATACACCCCCGAAATTGCAACAGAAGAACTTAATCGGATTATCAAAAGCTTGCTGAGCGATGAGACCTCGGCAGGACAAAATATTCGCGACGTGCTTAGAGGACGTTTGTGGGAATCGGACACTGAGGATAAAGTCCAGGACACTGAGAACAATGCTGACCCGACAGCAGATGAGGCTCCACCCGAAATTATCGATAGTTTGATACGATCTCCAGGTTTACGGGTTAATCGATCTTGGATACCATTCCACCCCGTTGGTCAACAAGCCGGGAGGGACCGGATCTTAACAAACACACGTGCATCAGATGCTCGGACAAAGGAACTGACAACGCTACCGACAACGACTCGGGACACCGAATTGCCTGATGATTACGTGGACTTTCAAGATGTATTCGCGGATAGCAACTACTCAGCAGGACTCCCACCTCATCGCGAGGGATTTGATCATGCCATTGAATTGATTCCAGGGAAGACTCCACCTAATAGAACTTTATATCATCAATCGGAATGGGAATTGCGCATTACCAAGGAACAAATAGAGGATCTACTGAAACGTGGTGTTTAATTCGAGTAAGCCAATCTCCTGCCGCCGCACCGACCTTATTCGTTGCAAAACCCCGCATGTGCTTTGATTACCGAAATTGAATAACATAACGGTGAAGGATCGCTATCCTGTGCCATTGATTGATGTCTTGCTGGATCGACTGAGAAAAGCCAAGTATTTTGTGAAATTGGACTCGAAGAACACCTACCATTTACTGCGAATCCGCATGGGCGATGAATGGAAAACGGCTTTCAAGACACGTTACGGGCTATTTGAGTGGCTGGTACTGCCGTTTGGGCTGTGCAATGGCCCGGCTACGTCTAAAGGTTTATCGATAACGTCCTTCGAGGTCTGACGGACGAAGAGTTGATTGCCTATTTAGATGATATTTTAATCTATGGTGCGACCCACGACGAGTTGAAGGACCGTACACGCCGCTGTCTGCAACGCTTATGAGAGTGGGGTTTGAGAGTCAACCTGAAGAAGTAAGTGTCAGTTTCATATAGAGGAGGTCACATTCCTGGGGTAGAGCTCAGAGGGAATGCAGATGGAAGAAGATTTGATTCAGACCATTCAGAATTGGCCTGTCCCTCAGCGACTCCGGGACGTACTGGCCTTTCTTGGCACCACTGGTTTCTATCGACGTTTTGTCGAACATTATTCCCATATAGCAAAGCCCATGACAGGTATAACAAAGAAAGGAGTCCCGTTCCATTGGGGCCCGAAGGAACAAGCAGCATTCAGTCCCTTGAAGTCGCATTTTGTGCCTGGGAAGGTTTTGATGCATTTTAATCCCGATAAACAAATCTATGTGTATACGGATGGCAGCCGCGATGCTGCATCGGCAATTATGTGTCAAGAGGATGACCAGGGCCAGTTGCGGCCTGTCTTAATCTGGAGTAAAAGGTTTCGTGTTAGTGAACGTCGTTATGGTACGCCAGATCAGGAACTCCTGGCGATCGTCTGGGCCATGGAGCGTTTTCGGCCGTACGTCCAAGGAGCTAGACATAGCGTGATTGTGCGGACTGATCATGCGAATCTGAGCTCATTTACCACTACCAAAACTTGAAGCCGTTACAAACACGATGGGCAGACCGGTTGTCAGCTTTTGATTTCATTATTGAACACACAGCGGGACGGACCAACCCTGCTGACGGCCCATCTCGTCGCCCAGCCTACCAGCATGAAGAAGCTGATCACGATCCACCACAAGAGTTCTTACGCTTTGCCAATTTGCGGCTGGCAGCTCTGACCTTAAGCTCGGATATCGATCAACCATTCCGACAGGCACTGGCCGCCGAGGATTACGCTAGAGAGACCCGTGAACATCTACCTACGGGCTGGAGGGAAGCCGATGGCTTGCTGTTCTACGCTGACCGAGTTTATGTGCCAGCAATCCTGCGGCCTCAAATCCTCCAGCGAATGCATAACGGACCGTTAGCAGACCACATGGGCCAAATGAGGACCTTGGAATTAGTTGTGTGTTGACAGGCTTTACTGTGAATCCTTGTTCCCAAGTAGATGGGTAGCGTGAGAAGGAAGTTTAGGGTATAAGAAGACCCGCTTTAACTGCCTATTGATGAAGCAGGCTTCAGCTGGAAAAAGTAACTATTGATTCAGTTAATTATTTGAATTAATACCCACAACCTACTTGATACTCTGAACTACCATCGTGATTCCTCCTGAAATACTCCTAGTGCTAACGCACGTTACCATGGCACTCTTTATAGCTTAATGTCTACTTTGAGCGGCTCGTGCGATTCGGACTCTCCACCTTCAATAATGAGCACTGGCCTCTTCACTGCTGCTTGGGACCACCGCCAGGCGTATTTCTTGACCTTCTCCTGCCATTCGGACACTAGGATAGAACAAATGTGATTGCATAACTGCCCTTTGTTAGGCCGAACTATTGTGTGCCGCACCGAGTCCCTCAGGGTGTCCAGCCTTCTAATGCCTGCTCCTGCACCGCCATGCAATGAGATTCGAATTGTCCGAATAATTGCCCTTGAGCCAACGGCCCGAATATTCGATATCTACTACGGGTTAGTCATACTCCAAGTGCATTAACTATAGTGATCATAGATTTCGCATATGCAAACCTTGAAGAATTTCGTACTTGTTGATGTGAAAGCTTCGCACCTCTGTCCAGTATGTCATACCGTAGTGCCACAAAGGTACAAGAAGAGTCGTGACTCTGCCGCTTTTCAATTCATATAAAGCAGACATGTATATACTATCTGAATTGCCTCCCCCAGTTGGAAGGATAACTAGGAATGAATGTCCGGGATTCGAAATTATTGTCTGGATTGCAGCAGCTTGTAGACCTGATTTGAATGTCGCATCGCGGCCACGCAATTCGAATAGCGACCTGAAAGTTGCCGGTGCAACTGGCAACAACTTCGCGCAGGCTTGTAAATGATACGATAGATTTATTATCCATTATCGCGCGATATCGCAACGTATGGGGATAAAACCATAGGCATGAAAAATCTATATTTACGAACAAGTATCTGTGTCGATATCAGAAACCCTGGTCGCACAGGGCCTTGTCGTTCCAACCCAGGTGAGTCGAAAGCGACGCAAACTGCGCTGTATGCAGAGATACTGACGTCTTCTGCTTTAGCACACGAATTTTTCTCACGGAAGTCCCTGTCTTGTCGGGATCCCCGAACGTCTTTGCGAAGGCCTCGATGAACCCTTCGAAGGCATCAAAGGTCTCGTCGGTCTTTTCCACGATGGGTTTCACCCAATCATGGGCGGGTCCCCTCAGGTAGCTCTTAAAGTAGAGCATCTTCCTACGCGGTGTTTCCTTATCCAATCCGGTCAACTCCATGTATGTTGCGAACTCGGAGAGGAATCGTTCGACCTTGTTCGGTCCAGAGCTGAACATGTCGGGCTCTTTCGCCTTCGGTGTCCTCGTGGGTGTCTCTTTCTGGGCCTTGGGCTCCGGGTTCCCATCCCCTGCCCTTGCCTGCGCTGATTGCCGTGCTACATGCTCCCTGAGCATCGCCTGCAACCTGTCCGTCTGTTCCTGCTGCCTGTCCGTCTGTTCCTGCTGCCTAGCGAGTGCCGCGTTCTTTTGTGCCAGCATTTCCTTTTGTTGTTCGATTGTCTGTTGTAACAATTGTACGTAATCGTTCTCCATTTCTGTTGGTCGTTCTTGTTCGGTTCGGTTCGGTTAACGTGTTGTGTACGACACGGCCACGGATAGTTAATATAATGTGAGGATTATACCGATAATCCCGTGACTACTATATGATCCGTAAGGCTGTCAACCTTTATCAATATATTTTAGAATATTAACTATGCGGACTCGGCCGGGACCAACGTGTTCTTATGATGCCTGCGACCCCGTTCGAGCCTCTACAACCAATGAAACTCACAAAATAAACAAGCCAATAAAGCCAACGTATTACAAAGAAACAGCACTCGAGCGGAAAAGCGAGAGAGAGGGAAAGCGGGTCCGAACGGAGGTCACTGACAGTTCGGCGGTCACCGACCATCAGTAGCCGAGACCAGTACGATACACTCATCACCGAGTTCCTGACAACCAATGAACGAGGCATCATCTGCCCATGAAAACGATCTTAATGAGGGAATGGCAGAAGATGTTCAACATACAGGCGAGCAGCTGTCCGCCATAGGAAGGGAGGGTCATGACAGTGAAAATAAGAACGATGACGGTGATTTCGAAGCAATGTGGGCCGATGCATTGTCACTCATGTAAGAAGTGAAAAGAGTGGATCAGTCGGTTGGAGCGAAAATATTGGTAGAGTAGACGGCGATCCACAGATTAGATACTAGATTATTAAGTGGGTGGACTAGAGGATTATAAAATTAATCTAGAAAGTGAATACCTGAGCAAATAGCAGTGAATTTTAGCGTGTCCCAAAGAGGAATAGCACATTGAAGCTCCATGATTCTCCTAGAAAAAATTTGCGAAGTGCTTGGTCAAGCTATTCAAACTCATTGTACTGCTTTACATCGTTAACCCGTTCCAGCCACGAGGTTCTATACTTGGTCCAAAACTCTGCGTTCGGCTTCTCCATGTCGATTGCTAAGCCTTTATCCAAAGTTCCTGCTTGTAGGATAACCAGGCCCTTGAAATTTTCTGCATCAGCGGTCTTGTAGATGGTTGTCCCACAATTCGGACAGAAATGGACACTGAGCGCCATACCGCTCTCGTGCTTCATCGTGAAGGTCTTGAGTTGTATCGAACCACTGCCGATGGAGAATTTATCCTCTGGAACCATCAAGCAGGTAGAAAAGCATGAGCCCGTTATCTTGTGGCACTCTTGACAATGGCAAAGGGCCTGGATTCTTGTAAGCATCGATAATTTCCGTTGCACAGTAGTATCAGCTTACAGTCATGGCAGACTCCCCGGACAATTCATACTTGAAATCTCCGCAGATACAACTTCCAGAAGTCATAGGGATGATATTTTCTGATTATTTCCTTAAAGTAGTAGATGATTATGGGTTGCTGTGGCAATTCACCGGAAATCTGTAGATCTACATAACACGACGGAGCCTGACTGATAAGCATAGCCTGACATCATTGCGGTATCTAATGGGAAAGTATCTCCACGAGTAGTCACCATGCGCTACGGCAATCATTACCTGAAAACATGATTGAAATTACCCAGCACTAGAGGCTGATGTCATCCATAGACCCTAACCCACGCGCGTAAACTCTCAGCCGCAATATTACTGTATAATACTTGAGCCAATTAAGAGAATAGTTCATGGCAACTAGAACTTTTATCTCTTCATACTACCACGACGACGTCGCTTTTCAGGATATTACCGAAAGTAGCAATTGGCAAGGCCATTTGAAGACTGCACGTGTACTTCGAGGCTTGTGGAATTCCCGTAAGTAGCCAATGTGGGTGACAACGCCGAAGCGGCCACCCTCACATCAAAAGGTAACAGCATGGACTGAGACATTTTCCAATTAATATGGAAGAAGCTCTTCGTCGCTGGACTGGGATTCGTGGAGAGTAAACCAACCATCCTCTTTGGGACTGGCGTAGAGTTCGCGTTTGCTACCCGTCGCCCGGTAAGGCGGGGAGTCACGTAATCTCACAATTTGTTATGATCGCACCTGGCTAGGTAAATCGGAGTAACAAACCATCAAAATCACTAATGGCCCGCGCGAGAACTGCTCATCTTCATTAATTCCGTCAAAGCAAAGCTGGTTCAGCATCGGTGAGTCTCTGTTCTATTCAAAATCGACTAATCTAGCATTAGGCACGATATCGGTCACTGATGAACGTTGCATCGCAAGAGTAGCTTCACGTTCGTCACGTACAGGTAGTGGAAGAGGGCACCGTTTTCGGGATCCAGTACGACAAAGGGATCGAAAATGCGTGATAACAGGATTTGTTAATCATGGTGCTTACCTATTTGAATGATCATCGTCAGCTATACGGTACTGACAAAAAAGTTCAGCCACCACATCAGACACTTTATTTGGCAGAAAGTACAATGTCGCTCGCATTGTAACCACCGCGATCGGTTTACCCTGCAAATCTAGAAAACATTGTCCTCAAGCTCGAACGACTGCTAGCGCTGAAAGGTATAATGTGTGCAACTTCAAGGTAATCATAGTCCTGATCGGGAGTTGGTATAATATTCGCCGGTGCTTCAGGGTCAATATCCAGGCCCACAGCAGAAAACCATCTAGCAACTATATCAATGTATATTAGCCAGGTTCTCCGCTAACAGAGAAAAATCCTCACACATTCTGCTTTAAACTCGTTGACATCGAAGCTGTGCTTCCATCAGACGGCGTAGGAGTTCTCCTGTTTGCTTTCATAGGAATCAACAACTTCAAAAAATTGGAAGCGTCCAGTCCTCTAATACGCCCATCAGAAGTTCTGATTTATCAAATTATTGCGCCACGTTCTCCCATGTTAAAGGTGGCTTTGGAACGCAGTCAGTCAAACTCGCAACTTCATGAAATGATCCACCAACTGGGGATAAAAACTGCGAGAGCTCGTTTATTTTATGGTTATCATCCGCTAAATGAGTCCAGAGATTGTCTGGTAGTGATTCGGGACTGAGAGATCAATCACATTCACTTGATGATTAAAATAAATATATATATTGGATATCAAGAATCAAGCCCATTAGATACGAGAGTAATGCAAAGTCTACCAGTCATGTGTTCCTAATTTTATATCCCCCTTACTACTACGAGTTTCATCGTTATACCCACAATTCCAATACGACTCTTCGTTCTTCCAGTAATCCTCGCCCTCTAAATTCTCAGTCAGGGCTTTCCGTGCACTGTGCGCGACGCCGGCGCTACTACCATCCATGCTACTTGGTCGTCCTTCAGGATTGTCCCAAAATTTCTTCAGATCACTTGTCCGCCTTGCCGTGCATCTTCCACTCGCTCATTAATGGTGGAATGACGGTCCATCCATGACTCCGTAATAGATCCACTATTGAATAATCAAGTGTGTCGACGATCTCCTTAAAACTGAGATAATATAGAAGTCGCTCGGCGCCGCGGTACGCCACAGCGATTGCGGAGAGACCGACAGACTCGAATGAAGGATAGATTGCACGCCGCGTCTCGTTGACTTGCGTGTACTTCATGATGTCTCCCCAGCAGAACCATCCCATGCCGGCACAACCATTATTGGGAACCTCATCATTCGCGCGGTAAGGATCATTTTATGAGGGCATTGTTGCGTGATGCAGACGCGCCATACTAGCTTTCGAGGTGGCGAGGTGCATAATGTCACTCCTCAGTGAATGGTCGTCGCAGTTCGGATGTACGGAGAGCTTGTGCGTTGGCTGTAAGTTGTACCTTAACGTTGATTGATATTCCTGTCAGTCTATGAGCGAACTACACCACTGCGGCAAAAAACTTCAAGAAACTAACCAGTCAACATCTTCCTCGATAATGAGCGCAGTCTCGATCTTGTTGTCAATGATGAATTTGAAAGTGTTCATGGGTTCGCCAGCTACCTAAGTAGGACTGATATTCCGTCGTCAGTAGCTTCTTTAGACCGCTGCCCCGTGGATAGGCCTTTTCGTTGATTTCCTCAGACACGACGCCTGGAATGACCTGGGAGATTTTTGATGTCGGATTGTGACGCGATGAGGGCGATTGCATCTTGTCGGTCTTTTGGAGCCATGAGAGAGAGGGTAGCGCCGAAGCCCAGAGTCGAGTTCTGGACATTCTGGAGGCCGTCGTACTGGACGTCAGCAGTACTGTCGAACACTGATTCCTTTACGGAGAGTTTTGCAACATATAGACACGAAATTGATAGTGAATTTTAGCACGACAATTACGACGATCGTGATAATGACGGGGCAGCTGTCGCTGGAGCACCATCTTGATGGAGCCGGCCATCTTCTTAGCCGTACGTTAAGGTCGCAAATAAGCTAAGACTCGGCCATCAATCTGTAATTGTTATGCGCATAGATTGACGATATGCCAAAGACCAGGTTTAGCAATGCTAACCACTGAGTATTGACATCGTTGAGGTATCTCGCGCAAACCGTTTATCCGAGACAAATTTGTGCGGATATTGACCAACTTACCTGTTGTTGGACAAACAGAAACTTTCGAAGTGGATATTTTGTCGGACACTCGGACTTACTGAAGGCGATATTATAAGCAGGAAGGACGAAACTATTGTGGTCTGATGAAATCTTCGGCGTACATGAGCAGAAGGCAATGTCTACCGAGCACTCTTGAATCATCCATAGCGTGAGCTTTAATTGTCGTGGTTCTGTATTCAGTAAACCAAAGAGGCAATTGGCAAACAGCTCGAGATTCATTTGACGCGTGCTGAGGCATCGCGTCGCGCATTAACTACTAAGGGTATGTGTGAGTACAACATTCCGCCGTTCGGCTGGCCAAATAGCCTAATGCGCCAGAGAGTTAGGGCAGAATGCACTACTATGTGCGCCAAACTTTGGTGCCTATTACGGTAGCTAACCCTAAACCTCTTGTACATCCGCTGGTCATAGCGCATCAAAGGTCGTCGACTATCCGAGCCACCGGAGTGCTCCGTCACTCATTTGACCCCATGATACAGTACTGAATCTCGTGGGCTCGCTTAGCGGCCACCACGAGCTCCTTCCTGCTCCCGCTAATGCTATGCGGTAAAGTAATGTTTCGCCATGTGGAAGCATTGCTTTTGTGTGACCTTAAGGGCAGGGATCGGTGATCAGTTGTCTGGCTTCCGACGGATCGCCCCAAGATAGGTTAGGAACTTGTACGCGGTATCAAGCGAAGGGGAGTATTATTTTCCAACTTTCGCTTTACCTTGTGGGTAGATCAATGCCCGTTAACATGTACATTCTTTTCTTGTGATACCGACGGCAAGAGCCGGAAAAGGCGAGTATATGAAGACCGCTCAGGCTCCTCCACCCGGCAGATAAGATAATTCTAAAACACCTTTACCTTCTTCCACCAGTTGCAAGGTAGTGGATTGGCTTATCATATAACCCGGAACCTATCTGTGTTGGGCAGACCACTCTTATAAATTTCGAGAGTTCTGTTTTGTCTGAACTGTTCATGTAAGAGGTGTTAAAGGCTCAAAGTGCACATCTTCATCTAACCGAATCCACGGCGCTCTTGCTCCGGCCGTCCTCGGGTTTTAGTGCTTCTATCCCCAATAAGCTTATCTACAGGAGCCTTGCGAAGGAGCTTAACAGACCATGGATCCGACCTTCTACCGCACTGCGGCTGACGCCATCGCCGCCCCGCCAGAAGAAGTGGCCTACGTGGTTGCTTTCGACCGCGCCGGTCAGAAAAACGATGCTCTGACAGTGATCGATGTCAAGCCTGGATCCAAATCCTACGGTAGAGTAGTTGGCTGGACTGATACACAAGCCCTAGGCGATGAGCTGCACCATTTTGGATGGAATGCCTGTTCCAGTGCGTACAAGCACAAAGGCCACAACATGCATGGCCTACAGCGACGCTACCTCCTTGTTCCTGGCATCCGATCATCGAACATCTACGTCTTCGACATCGGGCCTGATCCACGTAACCCAAAACTGGTCAAGACGGTCGATGGCAAGACGCTCTCCAAGAAGGCCAGCTATTCTCGTCCGCACACCATTCACTGTGGTCCTGATGGAGTGTTTTTGACCTGTCTAGGTGGCGCGGAAGGCGACGATGACGGACCTGGCGGTGTCGCCCTGCTGGACCACAACACTTTTGACGTCGTGGGAGCATGGGAAGCCGAACGAGGTCCGCAGCATTTCCACTATGACGCATGGTGGCATCTGAATCAGAACGTGTTGATATCCAGCGAGTGGGGAAGCCCATCCATGATCGAGAAGGGCATGGTCCCAGAACTGCTCCTTGGAAACAAGTACGGCCACGCCATCCATTTCTGGGATCTCGCCGCCGGCAAGCACTTCCAGCGTGTGGATCTGGGCGAGGAGCACCAGATGGCGCTCGAAGTGCGCCCATCCCACGACCCAGAAACTACCTGGGGCTTCGTTAGCGTCGTGACCTCCACAAAGGACCTCTCCGCGGCCGTATTCCGCTGGTTCCGCGAAGGCGACACCTGGAAGGCCAAAAAGGTCATCTCCATCCCTGCCGAACCCGCCGATCCAGACCTCCTCCCGCCCGCACTCAAGCCATTCGGCGCCGTCCCGCCCTTCATCACCGACATCGACCTCTCGGTCGACGACAAGTTCCTCTACGTCTCCTGCTGGGCCACCGGCGACTTTAAACAGTACGACGTCTCGGACCCCGCACACCCCGTCGAAGTCGGCTCCGTCCGTATCGGCGGCATCGTCAGTCGCGCCGCACACCCCGCGAAGCCGGATATGCCACTAGCCGGAGGGCCGCAGATGATCGAGATCAGCCGAGACGGGAAGCGCGTGTACTTTACTAATTCCCTGTACGGGTCGTGGGACGACCAGTTCTACCCCGACGGTGTCGGCGCGTGGATGGTCAAGCTCGACGTGAATCCCGACGGGGGAATGACGTTCGACAAGGATTTCTTTCCTCATGGGGAGGAGTTCAGGGGGCTGCGGGTTCATCAGATCAGGCTTCAAGGAGGTGATGCGTCGACGGACTCGTATTGCTACCGGCAATCTGATGTGTAAGGGAAATTGTAATATCTTCCACATATTTGCTGGAGTGAATTGAATCAGAATCCCCATGTATAAGATGTAAAGCCGGTTGGCAAATGACCTGTTTAATCAAATTAATCAACAGTTATATCAACAGTGTATATGTGCAGAAAACAGTCTTCCTCCCTTGATTGCCGATATGGGGAAAGATAGATAACCCTTCTCTCTTGCGGGTCATCCCATCGACCGTTTTTGAGGGTCCTGGGCCCGGTAAAAGGTGTCAGGCAGGATACCTGGGTTTTTAGAGTTTTGTTTTGTTGAAGTTGTTATCTTATTATAGGGCTCCAAGACCGAACACCGGTTTGCGACCTATCGCGACCGGAAACCGGTTCGGTCTGTGATTTGACCGGTCCCAGATATGACCTGACTACCCGGGCAGGTCCAGAGTCGCCGAGGAACCGCTCAAACCGGTAAATCCCGGAAAATTAGAAAGCATCTGATATTCTTTTCACATACAGGTGGGCATTGCTAGCATCGAACGTTTGTTGTTAGACCAACATGTCCTGTTTTAGTTTATTGACCGTCAGTAGCCGAGACTAGTACGATACCCTCAGGAACGAGTTCCCGACAGGTGAAAGCGCTGCACTTAGTCCCCTGCCGGAACATGCAAAGGAGACAAAGACGGCTGAGAAGTCAGGTCGAAAGAATTCGAGCGTCATCTTGCAGTATTTTACGAAGTCGGAGTTAAAGAGAAAGGAACCATGATTCGAAAGGTTCGCTGGGGTGTTTGTGGTGCTATGTTCGCAGATTCATCGAGAAGCAAGTCGGGCGGTTTGACGGGTACATATCGGCAGCACCTTACATCACATATGGTAAAGAACTTTGCAGTATCCTGACAGTCTGTTTTGGATGTCGGACAGCCATTGAAAGGAGGACTCAGCGAGCCTCTGGCAGGCTCCGTGTCCGCCGACGTCACCGCAATGTTGAGGCCAACATCGTCAAATGGATGGTGGCGACATCGAAACCTTCTACAGAAGTTGTATCCGACTATTTTCGCGCAATTTTTAAATGTATTCCAGGGCTCCGTCCTTTGTTTAAGTCGGCGTTGACGGCCACAACCCGAATTTTGGGATTGTATGGAATTGAAGGCTGAGCTACCGCCGCTATTGCATTGTTTGGGGTAATGTAGATGACAAATAGATATGACAAATGCAGATGATAAATATAGATAACAAATATAGATGACAAATATAGATGACAAATATAGATGACGAGTGGAGGTTGATTTGTTGTACAACCCTAGGAATATTAGTCCCCTCCCGTGACAGTATAGGTTGCGAGAGCTGTTGACGAAATTGACATGTTTCCAGGTGTTGATCTCCGTTACGCGCTGGCGAACCATATGTGAGGTGCATCAGTAGAAAGAGGCCATCCAACAACTTTGTGCTTGACTTCAAATACTCCTGTGCGCGGCAGGCATTGAAGCATTGACTGAGTTGCCATTAAAGGATTTGCATCTGAGGTTCGGA
The DNA here is from genome assembly GCA_018804115.1 of Lipomyces starkeyi. Classification (NCBI taxonomy): domain Eukaryota; kingdom Fungi; phylum Ascomycota; class Lipomycetes; order Lipomycetales; family Lipomycetaceae; genus Lipomyces; species Lipomyces starkeyi. Next base: position 1,604,629 of record JAGJTG010000006.1, on the reverse strand, counting down.
CTGCGTAACAGAGCGTCCCACAAGTACTGTGTTGGCAGTTTGTTCGCCGGCTCGGACAGGAAGCTATAACCTGGCCGCGTGTTGCTGTAAACACACTGCATATCTCATGCGAAGTGAACCGGAACGTCAATACCGAGACACAGTTCAGACTGCAGGATCTCAGCGCCTCCATACAGCTCTTGCAGAAAGTCTTTCAGCGATGTGAGACCCAGTAATGTGCGACTGCTGAGTCTAAGGGACATAAAATGGTCAGTGGCCCAGGTGATCGTTGGCAGCTGGAAATTGAGACTGAACGAGTTGTAGACAGCATGCACTTGCACACAGTATGAAAATGCCGTTGACTGGCGCGGCGAGAGATATTGTGCAATCTCACTATCGATGGCGGCTCTATTAGTAGTCGAGTTAGAGAAGTTACCGTACATAAGCGCCTGCGCATACTCATCCTCCAGCTCGTCCTCGCTGATGAGACACGCTGTACAACAAACACGCCTCTGAGAACGTATCGTATTGCCGCAATGATATGTGTAGTCTGTAGGTACGATAAGAACGAGCCATTGGGCCTGAGCGAAAGGACATTGATTGCTCGTGGAATAATATAGCTGGATGTGTCATAGTGCATTCATTCCTGACTCCGAGAGAGCACAAACCTTTGCACCATACCACGGCGTATTTAACGACTATCTGCTGCTCCTGTACTTCGTGAAAGTACTCACTATAATACTTTAGCCCATATATTCCTTTGCTAACCCTCAGATCGGCGGATATGGAGGATATGGCGGACAATTGGTATATTCTCTTAATTAAATTTAAAAGGTGTGAAAATCTAACATCCTCCGCAAACAATCTCGTATACAAAAGAAGCGCAATGTCAGAATAAGTCAAACTGTGGTCTCGAAAGTAGACGATGATACATGTTAATGAAATAGGGCGACTATTCTGACCGAGAGAATATATTTTTATTACAATTTTTCTCCATGCTGTCCATCAACATTAACATTCTCATCATTTCGCCCGTTATTGCAAATCGCCGTACCCCTAGAATATCTCTACCAGCATTGAACATCCTCTCAACAGAGACTTCAGAGCGGGATTTGGCGGATATCCGCCAGCTATCTGGCGGATCCGTATCCGCGATGCTGTCGAAAGGCGGATGCAAAGGCGGATACATATCTCCCAATTTCAAAAAGGCGGATGGCGGATGCAGATATGGAAAAATTTGGCGGATATCCGCATCTGCCACAGCCCTGTTACTCATCAGATTAACAACCGGAAAGCATAACAGATATTTTAGAATATCTTCTGTAGAGACTTTCCGAGGACATACGTCTCCTCTATCTATATTGAAGTTGTGTAGTGAAGTATAAAGAAGTTGTTGACATTCTGAATTATTGACTTCTCTTGCTCTACCAGTCATGTGATTTCACAGTCTAGTTCTGCTGTCACTTATTTTCGGGCTCTCAGGGGCCTAAAAATCCTTATATGTAACGTTGGTTTGTACTAATACATGCAGTCCATTTCGCGGGAAATAACTCCTCTGTGTAGTGTGACTATTGTCAGTGTGGAGGTTGATTACACACCCCAGTTGTCATGATATGACGAAAGGTTAGGGTCCTGACAGCGTTGTCAGGAATCCCGCATTTCCTTCGCGGGATCCCAACCCCGCACCGGACTTCGTGTCCAGGTTTACGACCCCTCTCGGGAAGAGTCTGCGGGATGAAATCGGAGCTACGGCAGGCCAGCCGACTGGCTGCTTAAGAGAGTAGAGCGTAATGTTATAAAAGGGAGCGACCTCCCCTTAGATAGAAGAAGCTTAATAGAAAAGCGATATCTCCCATAAAATGTCTTATCGTTCTGACGAAGAACTCCTCGACTACTCCGACTCGGAGTATGCAGTTGCCCCTCTTTGTGACATGGTAGCGATACCTGGTTCCAACGATCCGGCATCTAGTCCTACGGGGGCAACGTCTTCGATGCAGTCGACTGCATCATCTTCCTCGGACACCAGCGTTGGAGTCTTTGAGGGTCAACAGGAAGAGATTACTTCCATGGAGGACGATGACGAAGGTATGGCGCAAGCCGCCTCCGTCGCCCACCTCCCGGTCGAAGCGGCAGTCCCTTCGACGTCCTATCATCCCCGTCCACCCCCCCACGCTACGTTTCTCGTGGGATGGTACGGAAGGCAACCCAGAGCGCAACTTCAGCGCCTGGAAGTTTGACCTAGAATCCCGTTTTTTGGCAATGGATGGCATCTCCGATCGATTCAAGATCGCCACCATCCGGGCAAACGTGCACGGAGCCGTTCGTAACTGGTTCCTGGCCCACCCGGAATGGGCCACGGGAAACGCTGGGACGTCCGTGAATCTTCTCCACCAGTTGGAAAAAGAGTTCACGACCGACTGGGCCTCCCACGACAGGGCCACGGAATTGCATACTACTTTCCAAGCGACGGGGGAGTCTCCTGTAGACTTTGCGAACCGCGTTCGCTCCCTGGTCGTGGGACTCCAGCCCGATCCTCTGGCCGACGCTCAAGGTCTCTTGACCTTGAAGTATTGTTGCACTTCGGATGCGTTACGCATGAAGCTGCAAACGGAGAACTCCTACTTAGGAGCCCACCGTGCCTGTTCGCTTCTCTTGGGGCAGGAATTTGTTGGGAAAGGCGGGTCATACCTGCAGGCACGCCATCAAGCCTTCTTTGCGGCGAATCCTTCCCTCCAGCCCCGAGCAGAATCCTCTGTGTCCCGAGCGGAACCCACTGGCTCCGCCGCGACGACGGCGGCATCGTCATCCGCTTCCAAGCGGTTTTCCAATAAGCGTTCTGCCGAGTCAACTCTGCAGGAGCGGCCCGCGCGGATCCGCAAAAATGTCGCCCCGAGGACGACTACTGGCGGGGCCTGTCCCCGTTGCCATCAGGATCATACCCTGGAACAGTGCACAGCGGTGCGGTGCACAATTTGCGGTCGTCTGGGTCACCAGGCGGACAAATGTTACTCTGCGAACGGCCGTCCGAAGCAGGTAAGCACTTCCACTACTTCTCTTGGTCCCTGTGATGAGCTTGAGCTCGCTAACACCTCTTCCAGCAATAAGGCCGCTCGTGCGGTTGGTGCGGAGAAGGAAGCAGAGTTGTCGCAGGATAAGGGCAGAGGGTTAGTTGAAGTGTTTAATGTCACTAGTCAGGAATATAATAACTTACCTGAAAACGATTCCATCTGTACAATTCTTGGCCACTTTGGCCATAAAGAGGTGCGAGTAGTGGTGGACTTCGGTTGCCCCACTTACGTGGTGGCCCGGCGATTCTGCAATCAGAATGATATCTCTACCAAGCCTATTGGTGCCCGCGCACCCAAAACTGCCGACAGTAACCTTCGCACCTCCACAGGAGACCAGCAGGCCCAAGTTGCCGATCTCGAAATTCGCCTGGGCACTCTTACCCTGCGAAAACAATTCTATGTCCTGGATGGAGACAGCTACGACATCCTTTTAGGTGTCCCCTTCTTCCATGAGTTCGATGGAGAACTAAGACCTTTGTCGCGTACGCTACTCCTCCATGGTTTCCAGAGGCTCGTGCTTCCCCTCGTGGATCCGCCGACGGCATCCCACCACCAAACACCCGTGCTTATGGTATCTCGAAAGGGCCTCCGACGCACTCTTCGCGGTAAGGACAGTGAGGATTATGTCTTCGTGGTTTCGGTTCGGTCCACCAACGACGACATTCCTGAGGCCCAAACATTCCTACTGACCTGCCGCCAGAAGATCGCGAGTCGCTACTTCGACTACTTTCGCACTTCTCCCCTGTCTTTTCAAAGAAGGTTTCCCTGGCTAAAGTGATGGATCGTGCCGTCACCCATGCGATACCTCTCGTCCCTGGGTCCGAGAAAAACCCGCCGTTCAAGGGCATTTATCGCCTATCGGAGGTAGAGCTCCAAGAACTCAAGCGTCAGCTGGACGCCCTCCTGGCGGAAGGTATGATTTCGCCTTCTATGAGTCCATACGGCTCCCCAGTTATTTTTGTGAAAAAGAAAGACGGATCGCTCCGTATGTGCATTGACTATCGAGCACTCAATTCTCAAACGATTCGCAACCGCTACGCGCTTCCTCGAATCGACGAATTACTTGACCGCATCGTCGGCGCTCGCTACTTCAGCAAGCTTGATCTGACGAGCGGATATTATCAAGTACCGGTTGAACCGGCAGACCGTCACAAGACTGCGTTCCGCACGCGCTACGGTCACTTTGAGTTCAACGTCATGCCCTTTGGCTTGACGAACGCTCCCGCGACGTTTCAACGCCTCATGAATGAGACGTTTCACGGCGAACTCGACGACTTCGTTCTCGTCTACTTAGACGACATTCTTGTTTTTTCCAAGACTGCTACGGAGCATCATCGCCACTTGGCTACGGTTCTCGAACGCCTCCAGAAGCACAATCTGGTCGCGAAGCCTAGCAAGTGCGAGTTTTTTACTACGTCTTGCGAATACCTCGGAGATGTTATATCCGCTGATGGAATACGTCCCCAGGACAGACTTGTGGAATCGGTACGTAACTTTCCTGTTCCCACCACAGTTCGGGAGTTACAGTCGTTTCTCGGGCTCTGCAATTACTACCGACGCTTCATAGCAAATTACGCACAGGTGACCGCTCACCTAACCGGCGCCACCGCTGGAGCTAAGATGAAACCGCTTATTTGGACCGATATCCTGCAGCGCGAGTTCGAACATGCAAAGCAGCTTCTCACGTCTGCTCCTATTCTGCGGATCCCCGATCCTACGAAGTCATTCACACTGACTACGGATGTTTCAGACCTTGCCATAGGGGCCGTCCTTTCGCAAGACGATCATCCTGTCGCATTCGAATCCAAAAAGTTGGACCAACACCAACGGCTCTATCCGATCCATGATCGGGAGCTCCTCGCAATTGTGCACGGCGTCACCCGGTGGCGACCGTTCCTGTGGGGTCAAGAATTCGACTGTTATACCGATCACCGCTCACTGGTGCATTTTTTTACGCAACCTAATTTGAACCAGCGTCAATTACGTTGGCAACAGATCCTCGCGGATTATCACATTAATGTCTATTACAAGAAAGGGACAGAGAATGTCGTGGCAGATGCCCTCTCCCGTGTCGAGGTAAATATGGTTACTATTGATTTAAATCTGGCTGCCATCCGTCAAGGATATAGCCATGAACCGTGGTGCACAATACTGGACGAGTTACGCCACCCAACAGACGCTGCACTGTCCGACAGGTACGCTCTCATTGACGATCTTCTCTACTTCTCGGCTTCTGGGACCGAATGTAGGCGGCTCTGTGTCACAGACAGGGGTGCGCAAAGCCATCTCATGGCCAGCAATCATGCCCATATTACAGCTGGACACTGTGGTATTGCGGCGACGCATAAGAAAATCGCGCGTAGGTACTATTGGCCAAAAATGTACCTTGATATTTCGAAATATATTAGTTCTTGTGACTCATGTCAAAGACATAAGATTCCCAGACAGTTAACTGCCGGCTTACTTAAGCCGCTCCCAATTCCCAATCGTCCATGGGAATCGGTCGGGATCGATTTCTGCACCGACTTTCCCGTCACCACCCGCGGTCACAACCGCATCATGGTCGTCGTCGACCGCCTTACCAAAATGGCACACTTCGTGCCTATCGCCACCACATTCGATGCCCACGACATCGCTCGAGTCTACCTCGAAAAGATCTTTCCTTATCACGGACTCCCGGAGTCCATTGTTTCCGATCGTGACCCCTTACTCACGAGTCGTTTCTGGACAGCACTTGAGAAAATATGGACCATACAACCCATGATGTCTACCGCTGAACACCCCTCAGACGGATGGCCAGAGTGAGCGCATGGTCCAGGTCGTCAAGCAGCTGATCCGTCAGAACCTGAACGATGATCAACGTTCTCGTTGGGATGAGTTTTTGCCTCTCCTTGAATTTGCATATAACGACTCTTCTCAGAGTACGATCGGAATGACTCCGTTTGAAGCTAACTATGGGTACCACCCTAAAGGCCTAGATCGGACGTCGTTTGGTTACGTTCCCGCCGCGGCGTCGTTCTCCGAGGAACTTGAGAGTCTCTGGATCCGTGCCAAAGACTCGATGCACTAAGGTCAAGTCCGCCAAAAGAAGCACGCGGACCGTCGCCGTCGACAAGCTCCTGAGTTCACCGCCGGTGACCTTGTTCTCGTCCGTGCCAGCTCGTCCAAGAAGACCACACTTTCGGACGCGTACCATGGCCCGTATCGTGTGCTTGGCATGGATGGGCCGCACAATGTCGAGATCGTCCGTCCCGCGGGTGCTCGTTTTCACCCTATTATTAATATCTCTCGCGTCAAGCGATATCATGGCGACCCGCCAACCCACTCTTCTCAGCTCCCTGCGGCGGAACTTGAGGAAGACTTTTACGAAATTGATGGCATCGTTGCTGATCGAAAACGCGGACGTGTCAACGAGTATTTGGTCAAGTGGAAAAATTATGACGACTCCCATAATTCTGGGGTCTCCACGAAAGACGTCACGCCACTTGCAGTCCGTCTCTATCGTTCTCAAACAGCTCGTGCTGCTACTTCTGCCGACACAGCTCGTGCGCTTTTTATTTCATTACCTAACGTTAGGTCTACTCTATCTCTTGTGTCGTCACAGCCTCCGAGGAGGTCCTCATCTTAAGGAACAGTGCTAGGTTTTACCTTCAGGATTCTTTGTTTTCCCCATGGGTTTTTTGTGTTTCCTGGAGGGTTTCCCTGCACCCTTGTCCAAATGGATGTTTCCTGCTCACATCTACACCTTCGCTTCTCTTCTTCTCAGCCCGATTATGCTGCTACACACCCTACTCGTCTCCTTCGAGGGGGGGATGTCATGATATGACGAAAGGTTAGGGTCCTGACAGCGTTGTCAGGAATCCCGCATTTCCTTCGCGGGATCCCAACCCCGCACCGGACTTCGTGTCCAGGTTTACGACCCCTCTCGGGAAGAGTCTGCGGGATGAAATCGGAGCTACGGCAGGCCAGCCGACTGGCTGCTTAAGAGAGTAGAGCGTAATGTTATAAAAGGGAGCGACCTCCCCTTAGATAGAAGAAGCTTAATAGAAAAGCGATATCTCCCATAAAATGTCTTATCGTTCTGACGAAGAACTCCTCGACTACTCCGACTCGGAGTATGCAGTTGCCCCTCTTTGTGACACCAGTTATTCCAAAAGTTCCTCTACTTTCAATTAATATGATATCACCTGTTCTCCTCCAATCCCACTTTACACTCTCAGCTGACTTACAACTCATTAAGATCCTGATCACTAGAATCCTTTGGCGAGGGACAACCCATTTAACCTTGAGAAAAGCTCAGCCTCCATTCTTTTAGTGGCTTCTGGACCACTGATGATCTCGCCCACCATATCACTTCCAAGTGGGAAATCAGTCTCAAAAATTGGTTCTCCAGCGCCTCTCATATTGGCCAACACTGCTTGACGAAAGTGCCACCGTAGAAGCTCATCCCTTGCACTTAGCTCACTTTTCGGATCTTGGAGTGGCTCGTCGGTTGGTCGGAGGGGTGTCTCAGTACCCCGTAAATATACTTCATACGGGGAATCCGAAATGATGAGAATCTCCAGTGCAAAAAAAAAGTTTTTCTGGTAAAGGATGGAGCCAACCGAAGTCCACCGAGTTCGTTATCAGGCCGTGAAATGTCGTAAATATGGACATTTCGACCCAAAGATCTATTGACGGCCCAGTCGAAAGATGAGTCGGCCAGTAATAGACATATATAAAAGGCGATATATGTTCTCACCAAAAGGACAGTGGCTATTTCAATCCTTCAGAGATCCGCAGATCGCAGATCATGGCTAGTCCAACCTAGAAGCCACGATAAAATCCGAAGTCGACCATGTCGACAAAATCAACGTGGATGTCGATGTTGAGAACACTGTCATGTTGTCACCAAGACTCTGTACGGCTCGGAGGCGTTGGTCGATGCTATCATCAAGGAAAAGCCGTCGCCTTGGATACCGGCGTTATTCAAGTTGTTCGCCTTCTGTGCTGTGGCTTACCTATGTCGACTATGAATGGTCTGTTCTTTCTTTGTCATCAGATCTCATTACCCCATGTATTTGATATATTCTAGGGTATTTCAGGCTCGGATCCATGTTTGGCACTCTGCAAGCTCTCAACCAGTTCAGAGCGCATTTCGGTGTGGGTATTGTTGGTTCCAAACTTGGTCTCATCTCTTGCATGTACACGATTGGAGGTGTCGCCGCGTTGCCTTTAGTGGACCAGCTTGCGATACCTGGGGTAGGCGGGTTGGTATGTCCATTGGCTGTTGCGCCCATGTATTGCTTGGAGATCTCATACCCAAAGTATTGTGGCATATTGACGGGCCTCTACAGTTGCACGTACTATGCAGGCTCTATCACAGCTTCGGGAGTTACTCGTGACTTCTGGTCTATAGCGCCAACAAAGCTTGGCAGATTCCTATCTGGTGCCAATTGATATGCCCGGCCGTCCATAGACTGTATTTGCGTTTTTGTCATTCCTGAGTCGCCTCGATGGCTGTTTTCGCATGGAAAGAAAGATCAAGCTCGCGATGTGATCAAGAGCTACCATGGCGAGAGGATGCGTTTGTAGCTCTCCAGCTGAGCGAATTCGAAATAAGATTTCTTTGGCTGGTTCTGATAAAAGGCCTTGGGACTACCGCGAGCTTTTCAATTTGCATGCGGCAATGTATCGTGTACTCTGCATGTTGATTGCACCAACCTTCGCCTCGTGGTCTGGCGGTGAAGTTGGATACTAATTGCCTGCCGTCCTTGCAACCGCTGGTATCACTGATGATGCTACGGTTTTGAATTTCAATCTTGGTAGCGCATTTTTTGGTACTTTCAGCACCTCCCTCGGGGCGAGCCGATCCAACGAGCCGATCCAACGACTAGGTCAGCGTAAGACTCCAATTGCAGTGATTTCATTACGTGTCTGTTCTACGTAACCAATGGGAGTCACGCCGCGGCAATTGCGAGTCTCATTTACATATTTTTCTTCGGCTTCCCATTCTCATTCGGATGGACCTCTTCAAGCACTTTACCCTGTCGAAGTATTGTCCTATGAGCAACGGGCAAAGGGTATGGCGCTTTCCAGTGATGCCGTCAATGCTGCAATCTTGGTCAACCAGTTCTCTTTGCCAGTTGCCTTCGAGAGGATCCAATGGCATACTTACTTGATTTTTGTTATATGGAATCTTGTTCAGGCTGTCTTTGTTACTTCTTTGCTGTCGAAACTAGCGGCCGTACATTAGAAGAAGAGATCTTTGCCGCGTCCAATCCCAGGAAGGCATCTACTCAGAAGAAGATAGTGATTGTTGACGATGTTAAGGGTATCGTTGAAGTGAAGACTGAATTCTAAAGGGTGCATCGATTTCTTTCTGAATCTTAGTTACTTAATCTCACTGATAGATTCAGTGCTCTTTGTATGAAATGTGACACTCCTTAGTTCTACTCTTAGCATGTCAGTTATGAAAGCAGGCCAGGGTATATATGTCGATCGGCAATGCGGCAAACTTTCATTTAACGTATTAGGCGAGCGAGTGGATCGACTTGGATCGACTGCTCAAGTCCGCCATCTAATTTATATTTGCATATAGTAGCTAACAACGCAACATTATATACCATTACTAACATATAAGATTCCATTTCAGCAATGCCAGATATATTAGAGCTATTTTTGAATTTCAAAACTTGCTTAGCTTGTACGTAGCCGATGGACCCAAGACAAAAGTGTCCTTGTGTCAGGACCTGTGCCAATGAGGGTCATGAGTCAAGGTTACGCACTGTAGAATACATCGAGGCTGGGCGACGTACGCTCAAAGCTTAGCGATATCAGCCGCAGCGTATGAGCCGCAGGCATATCACTCCGTGACGGAAGCGGCGCTATAGCGTACGCCTGTTCCCAGGTCTCTCGTTTCCAGGCTGTTTGCGCATTGTTTTATGCGGCTGGCTTATTCCAGGTGTATTCCAGCGGAATGCAGTCTGAGGGGGAGTGTTGGAGATATTAATCAGTCTCCACTTCCTATTGATCGTGATGTCATACAGCTACGTCACTCCATGAGTCATGAGCTCTCTTCAGTACGTCACGATCTTCTCAGGTTCGTCATTCTATAGACCCTGGTGTAATCCAGTTAAGTCAGAACTCTGATCTGCATGAGTCATGAGCTCTCTTCTGCACGTCATGACGTTCTCATGATCGTCATTATGCATTTAAATGGTCGAATGTGTTTTAACACATGTGTCATCTCTGAGTAGCATAAAATAGTTACGTCATTTGTTTCTCCTCGGTTGAGGGGTTTGGTCATGTATTTATAGAGCTGAAATATCCTCGAGACTGGAAAGTTAAGAAGTAACGCCAGACTCCCCTCATTGAATAGTTCACTAAATTTCATCTCTACCTCAATTATTTTTCCTCAACAAGCTTTGACTCTCTATCCATTTTTTGATCTGTTGTTTCGCACATATCGACCTTATATTCAATTGAAGCTATCCTTCAGCCTGTTGGCTTGACAGATCTACTTCCACTGCTGCTTCCGTTGTGGTGTTCTTGCGATCCACAACGCCATGATGCGTAGTCGAGCCAACGCGGATTGCGAGCCGATTTCTTCATTTGTCTGAATAAAATCGCAAGCTGCCATTGCGCTCTTGTGATCACTGGCGTGATCACTGGCATCCAACGTGGACAGTATGTCATTAACAATTAGATTTAGCACATGACAGCGGATATAACTATCACCTCATTGAAAGCGCGTTGGTGCTGGGTCGCCTGCAGAGGAATTTGCACCGTGAATCCTTGACGCCAGATTGTAATACAATTCTGACATCAAATTTTCATTGTTAGAAGCATTGTCTGCTGTGATAGCAAGCAGCTTCTGATCGATCTGGAGCTCCTCTAAAGACTGGTCTATATTCTCTCCACTGTGCACGCGACTGATTCAGCAAACTCAAGGACTTGCTCTTGGTACTGGAAGTCAATCGTCAACCAGTGACCAATAACCGCCAAAATGGATTTGGAGTTTCTGCTAGTCCAGAAGTCTATAGAGATTGAAATTGTTTGGCAGGCGCGATCCAACCCGTCAATCAACTGTGCTCTGCGGGACTCGAATTCCTCCTCAACCCGACGTGATAATGTCTTCCGAGATGTGAAGGGAAGAGAGATGGTCAGATCTTGAAATATTCGCTGGAAGTCAGGCGATTCTATAGGGTCAAATGCCATGTTCGCGGTGACTATCCACCCTGTTATATTTTGCTCCAAGAGGCGTGCTCTGTTGTTGTCCGCCTTCTTCTGAAAACACTGGCAATTGATCGATGTTTTGCGTTTGTCTAGGCATCCTCTCGGTCACTTTGATAGTCACTTGGAAAGATCCTGTGAGAGATCGGTTTGTTCAGAGGTAGATCAGTCTCCACTTCCAGAGTGGTGGGTCTCTTTCTCGGTTTCCTTCCGAGGTGGAGGTACCCCACTTTTCAGGTCACTGGAGATTGGTCGATCCTTGAGTCAGGTTGGTGGAGAGCTGGCCACTCCCCATTTTCATAAAGACTTGAATAGTCGTGAGACTGGTCAGGAAGAAGATCAGAGTCTTAGCCTCCATTTCGCAGTTCACTTGATATTCTACGTCCATCTATACAATAGCTCATTTCTCACAAGGTCCCATGTTTTGCAAGATGGGCGATCATGTTCGAGGTTGACGTTGCTCTTGAGGAATTGGTGGTCGTCCAGTTGCACCGATTGCATTAACCCTCTTACCCCTCTTCGGCCACAACATCTTTCCTGGAAGAAGCGAGGCAGTAAACTGTGGAAATGTGTAGAACACTCTAGCCTACGATCGTAGATTGTGGAATATTCTAGCAATGTGTAACGATGACGCAATTGGGTATTCGTGGAATGTCTAGAAGGTTCCAGAAGACAGCGTCCCAAGTATATATAGAGGTAGTAGGAACCTGTAGTTCATATAGTTTTTGTTTAGTGTGTGCTTCAATATAATCATATATTACAACATAAACTGTGCACTTAGAATTTGATTCTGTGTTCTTTTTCCAGAAGGCTCGGGTAACAGATGGTCCATCTTCGGTCGCCTCGCGATGCTGAGGGGTGCTTGCTAAAGTATCTTGATGCTGGCTGAGCTGGTTTGCTGGTTTGCTGGCTCAACAGTGGTGTGCTCTTCATCTGAACGAGATCTTTTAGCAATGCGGTCTTCCGGCGCTGCTTCATCATCACTGCCATCATTCAGGAGATGACAATAGATGACAATCAATTATTTGAGAGCGCTGGGGCCGCCTGCCGAGACACTCAATTCAAAAATTGAGGACATCGGTTAGTTTTCAAGATTAACGGCGAAAAGCTGTTAGTTTGTGTAGTGGAAACAATATGCGACGTATGAGTGGAAGACTAGAAGAAGTGTAATGGCTGTGTAGATAGCTAATGTGGATCCTGTCACTGATGCCTAACAGTGCCCCGCGCGCGGGTCAGCCAACTTGTTTGGAAGTAGTAGCTTTGCGAGTAATTATGCATTGGTAGATGCCACGTGGTAAGTTTCACATGAAATTGGCCTCTGATATATTGTAATATTATATCCAGGTCTCTTGGTCATTGTTGCAAGATTATTACAAGGACATCTCAATGCTCTGGCAGGATGTCTAAATGTAATCTGTGCGTTACGCTCTCTTTTCGTAAGCATCTCTTGTATTAGACGACACAAAACCCTGGATTTTGAACATTACGAACAAAATGCCGAGATCCGTTGCCAACACCCGTCCGAGCGCGATTGCGTTCCGCTGTGAATGTGCTAGTGCGAGTCAGACAACAACGGTCCAAGCGTGATTTGATTAGAAGGTATCTCCGGTAGAAGCAGGACCGAGGAATGAAAGTAAACTTCTTTGTTGTAACTCCTGGCAGTAAGATAATGTAAATACGACGACACTGGGCATCACAAGTTGGGAGATTGAGTCGTCAGCGGGCGGTACTGGCATGACGTCACTGCTCAGGGGCTTATGCAAATAGGACATACTTATAGAATTTACGGAAGGAGCAGGCGCTAAGCCTGTTTCGTCCAGCGTTTGCTCTAGCCTTAAGTATTAGCATTAACTTTCCCCTAACCCGGCATCTGCCCAATTTGTGCCCAGTTAAACAAATGCTATTAAAGAAGACGCGTTTGAGTTCGTAACTATCGATATATTTCCATGCTTTCTGTAAATTCATAGTCTACACTACATAGTACAATATTTCAGGCTATAAATCTAACTGTTCCTATATGTATTCATACATATTCGTACGCCAATAATATGATCGTAATTGGGACGTGGGGCATACAATTTATGGCTGCTGTCTATTTCACGTCCCAATTTTGGCCCATTAGTACCAGTGTTCAGAAGCAGCGAACAGAGGCTATGATATCGTGCTGCCTGACCAAAAGCGCTCAGGGACAGGAACAGAGTTTTCCGCCAACATTTAATATGGTCCATGCAGCCAAATTTGCTCTCTGGGTAACTCGAAAATGCAGAGTATGAAAAATTCTGCAATATTGCTTACACGTCTGAACCTCTTGGAAAGAGTCGAATTAGATAGATTATGCCGGCTTGACTACTGTTCGCTTGCTTACGGCCGACCAAAGGGGCATTAAAGTTACCCGCCGCCCCTTTGAGTGGATATTGTAAGATGTGAGTGGCTCAATAAGCTTACGACTACCACTGTGGCTGTGCAAACGCTAACCGCTCCGCAAAGACGAATCCAACGGCGAGATATTTTTGGGCTCAATTGTTAGTCGCCTCCCAAAGTATTTGCCGGGCTGGCGTCTTGGTCTCTCCCCACAACCCATAAACCAAGGTACTTTCACTCCAATTCTCTTCTAATTATGTCGATTTTACGACTGCTTTAACCTTGATTCTGGCATATGTCGGCCTCTTTCTTGAGTCCCCCACTCACACTATCGACCCCGCGATGTCATCTGGCCATATATCGAAATCGGATGGGTCGCGCAGGAGGAGGGTCAGGGCTTGCAATCACTGCCGACAATTCAAGGTCAGCAAGCTCCCCGAAACTGGACATTCGAACGCCCCGTATTAACGATAGTCCCTAGATTCGCTGTGACTCGGCAGACTTATTTCCGTCTCCATGCTCCGCGTGCAAGGAAAAGGGCAGGGATTGCAATGTCGACTCTACCTTTAAACCCATTCGAACGAGAAGGTTAGTTTAGTTGTCGTAGATGCTAGGAATTTAGTTAACGAAACACGCAGTCTGTTGAAAGACGTCACGACTCAGTTGACACTAATCCGAGAGACCCTCAGAGATCATGATATTACCATTCCTATTCCTCCATTGGTAGAGGACTCCCCTCCACTGCATGATATTATTGAACGGCCTCCAGTTGAGAGCGCTTCTGCAGCTCCTATATCTATACCCTCGGCCGGTTCTAAAGATGATATGTCATTCGTCGGGAGTCAACAACTAGGAGACACATCTTTGGACGCTGATACCGTTCGGGACCTCTTTGATCAGTATTCACACCGTGTGGCAATGTAAATTTACTGACAAGTGCTAACATATACGTAATGCAGTTTCCGCCGAAACCATTTCTTGTACTTTCCGATCCTCGACCAAGACTTTTCAGCACAAGACCTAGTTCAATCATGCCCGCTTTTATTTTGGACGATCATTATTATTTCTTCCCGTTATCATACGCGCCATTGTTCCCTCTATCGCAGTCTGCTTGATCCGTACATAGAAATCTTGTCTAACGCACTCTCCCACTCTATCAGGTCAGTGCTCGTTATTCAGGCTCTTCTCTATGTCTGCCTGTGGCCCCTGCGCATCAGCAAACAACATGGGGATCCAAGTTTGACCTACTGCGGTGTGGCTGTGAATGCATCATTGAATTTGGGACTACATAGACCAGTGGTGGAGAATGAAAATCGGAATCGCGGTCATACTTTTGTAGGTGACAGCGAGGAAAGAATGAGGACGTGGAGGGGGTGTCTCTACTTGAGCACGCAGTGAGTTTGACATGGATACCGGTATGAGATGAGCTCTAACATATACAGCCTGAGCATAATGCACGGACTTCCAATTCAACTGCCGATTCGCTTATACTTAGATACAATTAATGCTCTAGTTACTAGCGATGACCGTTCAGAGTTTAGTGCGCTCGTGTTAATTCATTGTCAGATGGCAAATATGGTGTCAGGCTTGGAAGGAAGTTTCGATCCACTTGCGTGCAGCACCTTGATAACACTATTTGAACGAGAGCTTGAGTCTATAAAGACCACCTTCAGGCAAGTATGGACTAGAGAGTTGGAAATATCTCTCCTGGCAGCAAAATTATGCCTTTATGACCTATCTTTGTGCCATATTGGTCGCTTGTCCTCTAGTACCCGACATGCTGGGCATCTGAAGCCTGCAGAATTGGTGATTCTGACCTACGGTTTGACCGCAGCCTCGCGCATGATTGATATTTTCAACAGGCCGACTCTCGATGATACAGCAGTAAATGATATGGCGTCATTTAGATTGCAGATATGTTATCCAAAGAGGTTCTTTATCCTGATGGTCTATGCGGCACTATTCATGTTTAGGATCCTGGGAATGCCGTCGCAATTAGAGAAGTCTGATATAAATATGGCACGTCGCAAAGTTCAAATTGCAATAAACGTCCATCGTCGATCAATAAGAGAACCAGGTGACGAACACGATCGTTCGGCTGCATTAATTGAAATTCTCTCCCGCATCGAGCCGTCGTTCTATATGGAACATTTTCGAAGCGAGTACTCGAGGTCGCTGATTAGCGAATGTAAACAAATGGCGAGGGAACGAAGATTTGGGAACTTTACTCATATTGAAGCTTGCGAAGAGGGGTCTGGCCTATCTGGTCTACCTCACGAGCCGCTACCAACTCAGTCTCAGATTTTCGTTGAACCATCAGCTTTGTTGCATGCAGATCAGATTAGCCAAAGTGAATTGACGACGTCGGACTTCGACAGCGGCGAACTTCCATGGGGTGTCTGGGACAACGTGATATTTGATTCTTTGATGTTGTAACTTTTTTACTGGTGGAGAGAGGGAGTGCTGGACTGGTTAGCTTTGCTGGACTTTTTTTGGAGTTTATATATATATTTGATATACTACTACCAATCCTGCACACACAGTAATGCCACTGAAAAGAACCGCCCAATATGTACAGTTTGACTAGGAAATGACAACACATACTGACTTTTCAGGTGACTTCTTACTCCCAGTTTATTCGATCATAGATTGTCTAGACATAAATCACGTGCAATAGTTAAATAAAGGAAGAACAGTTATAAAATTTCTGGTAACAAGTTTCCACAGCACCCCCAATATCGGCGTTCATTTCCGTCACAACCACCCATGGAATCTCTCTGGCAGCCCTGTCTATTTGTACTCCGACTCTCAACTGTAGACTAGCTTGGTGCACTCTCCAAGCAAACTCGGCGCAAGCAGTCATGAACAACAGAGTCGCGACCACTTGAAAAATAAGTCCCGCCAGCATGAGGTTCTTGCCTGTCATTCCCGAGCTAGACCCAGACCCTGATGCAATGGCCCTCCCGACGCTGTACATACGGTTAGCCATCAGTTCGGGCGACGAAACCTTCTCTGTAAGTTGTACCTTGAAGAAGAAGTGATGTGACATCACACACAACAAATACAAGAGTGTAAGTTCGTGGCTTAAATCGAGAGAGTTTTTCCCCGTAGACCACAACACTAAGAAAAGTTAGTATGCGATCATTGTTTTCGACAAAGGAATGCACTGATATACTGACATTCTCGACAGACAAATATACACGGCGGCCCCAAGAGATGCGGGTGCAATTGTCAAGCAAACCAAATACCTGCAACATCAGTGAGTGATCTAGTTACATCGGATGTGGCTGACCTTACATGGCAAATGGGTTCCTGGTGAAAGGATTGAAGTGCATCTGTATGCGACCAACGTATCCCAAGATTTCAACTAGGAAAGTGATTTAGATTATATCCAGATGAATCCTGAATAGACGAGTAACTCACGAACAAGCCCACCAAACATAGCTACAGAGTAACCCCATATTCTGTACCGGACGAGCAGCAGGATCTGCAGGATAACCAGAAGACCGAACCAGGCGGCATAGAACGAGTTCCCGCAGAGGTTAGGAAGATAAGTGAAATGCGCTTGTGCGAGCGTGCAAGTCTGGAGCGTGCACAAAATTGTCAGGAATGGCAAAGTTACTATTCATAAATCTCAGGTATTTCTGTATTGACAGCTATATTATTTTGCGAGTTCGGGTGTTGTTGCTGTATTTATGGACTCATACACAGATATCTCCCCTGATTGATGACAAGATCCTGTGAGGCGGCGCCTGCGATGCGATACACAGAACGCGCACACTTTCTCCCATATATTGTCGCTACTGACTGCTTAGAAGGCATTGTTGGTGTTCTTGGTAGATTTTTTGTCGCTCCGCCAAGCTCGAGCTCATAGTTGCGTGGTGCCTGGAAGTGCGTCTCGGACTGCGGTTTCGCACCGGAGAGCATAGGGCTAGGGCTTTGGAGATCATTTCGCGCGGTTGCTTCCCGTTCCACATCCGAAACGCATTTGCTAATTGGCAGTCAGGAGCTATATGGAACCTTGTTTTGTAAGATTCAAAACTCGATGACTAATGTCTAAAATATTGTACATTTCGGTTCATCGTTCGATGTCAAGGACAGTAAGCAACGCAAATCAGGCTCTTCTGACCTCAATGCTAACTTCTTATTCCCCGTTTCACTACCTCCTAGGTACCTAAGCTTATGTACCGCGACTTACAAACTAGTAAATGCTCAAAACCTTAATATAGTCCCTTGAGCATCATCCACTGATGGAATCAACAGCCATTTAAGTCCAGGCTGGTAAACAATTCAATTCAATCAACCGGGAGGTCCGATTGAATTGATTGATGGCTATCTACCGTGATGGCCAGTTGGATTGACCAATCGAGGGCCCTGATTGAATTGATTGAATTGAATTGACAATTGATACAGCACTTGGTCATTCAGTGTAACAACCTCGCCGTTTTCCAATCCAATTTCCTATTGCTACTATTAATCCGGCTGAACCCTAAATCGTCCCAATCTTCTTCCGTCCTTTACAAATAATTGCCTTTTTTCCTCTTTCGACTTGCTCCTTATTTGCTTTTCTATTATATATCATTCTTTTAATTTTTACCCATATTTATGTTTCCTATTTATTTCGCTGCTGATTTTGCTTGCGTTGGCTTCCGTGGTTGTTGTGTTTTCCTACTTTTTCCCCTGCACGCTCAAATCTTCATCTTCGAACTCCCACCATTTTTCAAGTTTCCGCCGACATCAATCAACTTTATCTGCACTCTGTTCTTCATATCCATCAACTTTTCTTTTATTCTTCAAATCCTCTCACTTCCCTACTACCAATTTCTTATTTGAATTTTTTGGGCCCTTTAATTTTACTGTCCTAATTGTACTGCGACTACTAACATGACTCTTTGCTCCTAAACTTTTGCCACTTGCTTATTTCAATTTAATTCACCGTTTGGTTTATTGTGCAATTAATTTATTGAATTATCATTTTAAAACTATACTGTTTTCTATCACTATTAAAAATTCTCAATCTTCTTGAGGACTTGTTTGAATTGAGTGCTTCATCATACTTGTCTTCGTTGTGGTTTTGTCGCGTTTGTGAAAGAGACAGATGAGAATAGGGAAGCCTTTGTTGAGATAAACTTAGTGATTTACATGCTACGGTGTTTGCTTTAGACAATGACTCAGGGTGACGTGGTGAGCAAGGTACAAATTGCATCTTTGAAACGTTTGACTGCCGCTCATCTGGGTTGGAGGAAATAAGTTTCAGGGTCCAGCCGATTGCGTGCGCCTCAGGCTTCAGCCAGGTCTGTTAGTGCCCGGACATACTCAGGCAGTATCCAAATTACACAGCGCATTCTGATACCCTAACCATTTTCCTGCTACCCTACCCCTTAATTCCCGAACAGATCAGCGTTGTTGCTTTGACAATTAATATTATTATACGCATCATCTTCTGTATACCTCGTTCACTGCGGGGTATATAGATTAATGTCACTATCGTACTCTGAAATTATAAAAAGCTTGGCCATTCAAGAAATCGGTAATTCATGGCCCGCACCAGAGCTAGAGGTCGAGATGTCCATTTTTACCTCTTTTCAGAGCCTGATAAGGCTATCGGTGGAATGAAGTTGAATCCATCAATAACGGAGAAAATCTTTCTCTCTATGCTCGACATTCTCATTGTTGCATCTGGTCCGTATAGAGTCACATTGCGCACCACCGGAGTCGACCTGATGCAAACAGATAATGCTCTCAAGCCAGGCCATTACGACATAAGACCTTTTTCTCGCAGAGGTAATGTATTTTCTTATAAGTCTTTGTATGTAGCAGCTACTAAGACGTACATAGGCACAATATTTATCACAGACGAGCCGTGCATTACCCGAATACTTTCAAGAACTATCACGGGCAGAGATGATTTTTTCCGAGCTCGGGTCCGTGAGAGAGACGGGAAGTGCGTGATAACTGGCATTGTCAACACTGAGGCTGATGTTAATGAATGGAGGGGTTTTCATGCCGCCCATATCTTCCCACTTTCCAGCGAAGAGTATTGGGTGCAGAACGGATTTTCTCGGTGGATTACGAATAGAATGGGAGTCCATGACACGGGGATTAACTCATGCCAGAACGGGCTGCTTATGCTGTCCAATATCCATGAGAAATTTGATGGCTTTGATTTCTCAATCAATCCAGATGATGGCTATAAGATAATCTGCTTCGATAGAGATCCTTTCAGGATAGGCGGGAGTATACTTGACAATATTTGTCGAGATCCCAACGGTGAAGGGGCCGTAAGAGATGAACTCCTACGGTGGCACTTTCGTCAAGCAGTGTTGGCTAATATGAGGGGAGCTGGAGAACCGAGTTTTGAGATGGATTTCCCACCTGGAACTGATATGATGGGGGAGATCCTCGGTGGGCCAGGGGCAGCCAAAAGAATGGAGGCAGAGCTTTCCTCAAGGTTGAATGGGGTATCCTTCGCCTAAGGAATCAAAAGCCTGTTCGCACATGCGCAAAGGAGCCATGCAGGTCTTATATTAGCGCTATTATACGACTGTATCCTCCCGTAAAAGATGTTTCACCACATCTTCGAGGAAATCAGGCATTGACTCCGCGGGTATCTATGACCTGAACAACTACATCCTACTTCAATTGGACCACCTTCAGTGGCCAATAATCTTCCTACAGTCGAAACTCCGCAGCCGTTTTCACTGAAATCGTGCACTGGTAGAATGCGGATAAATTCAGGGAAAAATAGCGAAAGAATATACACGAATATGTTGACTACACATTAATATTGGAAAGGATAACTGCGAACGGGACAGAAAGCGTCAATTATGCAGCAAATTTGATATGTTAGAGGGTGCTCTAGAATAGTTCCTGGGTACCAAAGTCACGCGCAGCCAACTGCCTGGAAATGTTCAAATTGATTAATCTGGATAAATTAAGAAGGTAGTGGGCATGTTTCAAATGAACGAAACCAAGGAGAAGAATATACCATTGGAGACTAACAAGTGCAGCGAGTGCCAGATCAGACGACTGATTGGATACCTGATGTAGGCAATGGTGGCTCTAGGTCCCGACATCTCTGCTTCATTCGGGATTCAATATTAGATTTATAATAGATTAAGATTAATTAAGTCTTTGTCATTAGTCCTGTTACGCTATAGCTAAATAGAAATAGCAGAGACTTAAGCTTCACACTCCTATACCTTCTCTGGGTCTCGAGCATCTTGGGTTTGAAACAGATCTTCAGTGAAGTGTAGCAGTGTGCACAGGATGTCAGTATATCGTGGATTCTCAGAATATAGTCAGTCATTGTCGTCTATAAGCTAGATATCGCTGACGTTGACTATGTGTGACGTAACCTTGCTGCTGCAAAGTTGCGACCTAAAACTGGTTGTGTCGCCGTTGTTGTTGAATAACATGCGAGGGAATCGCCGACAGTAAAGTGTGAATGTTGTCAACGATTGTGGTTGGTCGCGATGGTTGTCAGTGTGGATGTGCTAAAGTGGATAACGATGTATGAGTGCTTGATATTTTCCACCTCTTTCCTTAAATGCTACAAGACAGGTCCCTGTACACATGCCAATGGAATACTAAAGAACAATATGTACATGTCATAAGAACCATGTAGGACCTCGTAGACCTCTAAGACAACAACTTGATCTCACCACAACCTTCTCGTGTCGAGTTGGCTGAACTCTAAACTCAGGAGTGCATATTGTCCCGACTTGGTGAAAACTCAATTCTTTCAACACATCTGACTAAGGCCACCTCCGTTGCCGACGCCGACGTCATTGTGCCGGTGGGCTTTGAAACTATTAACTATTCACGTCTTATTCACGTCTTCGGTGCTGACCTAATAAATTAGCCCTTACCCGATGTTTCCATGACACGAGTAAGATGACTGGATGGCGCTGACGTCATAGTCACGCAGTCCTTGCTCTCGATCGGTCAGGTGAGAAACGCGCCTCCTTGACTAATTTATTGTTGGACACATACCCCTCCAATTTTTCAGAGTCTTTATTTAGTATCGTTAAGTTACAGTGAGTGATAATCGGGGCGCTATACGATGAAACATCCAGGTTTAAGTTTAGGAGACTGTCCGGAACATAGAACATACGTTAAACTGTCAACACCAAGTGTATCGCAAAAGTGGATATCCCAGGAGTTATGTTCTTTGGTTACCAGTCTCAACAAAACCAAGGAGTCTGGCGCCGGGTAAATGTCCCTGTAGTATATAGACTTAGAGAGCGGCCTGTGTTGGCTCGAGTTTGGTCTTACCCTACTCGCAGATAATTTATGTGGCATTCTTGGCGTCTCAGTATCAGTGATAAAAAGCAACTGTCAAGATGATACTTGGAAGTCATTGTGTAACAAGTTTTATTTTTCTTGCAACTGCCTTGACATTAGACGTCGTTTGTGCGGTCGAATACAATTACTTGGAAAGCTTGACATCCTTGATAAATGGTTCTATTAATGGGACTTCCAACGACGCTGGGAATATATATGTTAACTTCACCTCAGGCAGCATCGGAGAGATATTCCGATGGTTGCCTATCGAGTTTTTTTCGGGGAACAATTTTGGCATAGTGTCGAATCTTGTCAATATGATGAGTCTGGCCATCGATAACGGAGCCCTGGGTGATGCGGTATACTTATATCATTTGATTAACTACAACGGGTGCGTTAAATATATATCTTATGCAAACGGTTCCGACTTCTTCAACGACATTATACTGGAGGTAAGCCATACGGGAGGACAAGTGACATACGAGGATCTAGCCGCTTCGACAAATTCACAAGAGCTTGCAGTATTTTATAGGTCGCTTCCCCCGTATTCATCCGTTTCAGAGCAGCAAAGGCTGGTTAAGAGACAAAAAATAAGATGCAGTTCTGCTCATGCTGCGGTAAAGTCAGCATATGTGTCGCTCTATAACTGGTTTAAGTCACGCAGCAGTGTGTATATCAGGGTACCTCCGAGGTCATACTGCAAACATGGTTGTTGTGTTCCGAACGTCAACAGTACATTTTTTTGGAACCCCTCGGCTACCGATGAGAAATATATACTAGACGGTTGGAAATATATATTCGACGTTTTCGCATCACAGAGCATAGACGGCGAATGGGACCGTATTTCAGTGAATAGATCCATCATGGACTTTCTCGAAGTTTACGCAAAACAGAGCATGAGCGGCGAATGGCACGGTCTTTCAGTGAATAGATCCATCTTGGACTTCTGTGTGAGCAATCGTGGAACTGGTTTAAGTCTGATAGATAAGAATTCTTAAAAATGAAAATTGTAATATCTTGTGGTAAGCGCAAGTCTTGAAAGACTGGAGTTCAATGGTCATGTTGAATTATTCTTTTTCGCGATGTATATGTATGGACTTTTTTTGGCGGACATCAATGAGCATTTATCGCATGTCGCATATCGTCTTTATCCATTATCGCGCGATATCGCATGTATCGCGATAAAAAGGCAATATATAAAGTCCACATTTACAAGTAAGCATCCAAATCTCTGTCACTTAGAACATCTTCAATTGTTTCCTCATGGTCTCCATCCTGCCATCTGTTTGCTGAATGGTCGGGCAGATACCAATGAAATCATTGTGTCTCAACTATGAAATCATTATATCTATCTGCTGCAGTCATCTCTATGGCACGCACAAGACTACGGACATATTGACATGCGTCAAAATAAACGTCACTATCTGGAATGTTGGCCCCACCGGATTCACCATCAAATAAAAAATCGTTTATTTTAAGTCCAATTGTCGTACGTAGACGCTCATACGCCCGCCCATCTTTAATCAGCCACTAAAATAGTATGAACGTAAGCAGACAGGCGACATGATCACACAGAATTGCTACTCACGCTTCTGACAGGATCCTTCATGCCCACGCGCCAAACTTCAATGAAGGCATCACTCATTTGCCCAAACCATCTGTGATTGCGGTATTCAAGGGGACCATAGAAGCCTTGTTCTATGTTCGTTTGCCTGACTTTGCGGATATGCTGTTTCATTCTTACCACCTCAAGATCGACATCTTCGAAGTCCTCATATGCAGTATGAGGATTTTTGAACGTTGGTGATTCCTTAAGGCATATCAATACCACAGTTTTTGCATTCATACCCTTCATCCACATGTCCTTGTCACGAAGAAGTCTACCATAATGTTCAGAGTGTCCGGCCTCGATGACAACACGCAGGACAAGTCCAGCATCGTCATCATCATAGAAGAATGATCCGTCAGGCTCTTTCGAACTTTTTGCATACTTGCCGTGAGTGCTCCTCTTGGTGGTAGATCCAGTCCCCACAATCCTGCTGCATTCTTGAGGCGAGCGACTTGAGAGGTATTCACGAACGCCTGTACGGACTTCAACGCTGAACTCATAAGCTGCAACTTCATGGAGAGCTCTTTGGATAGTAACCACAGTCGCTACCTGATCTAAGCTATTGTATGACAAGCGCGGATACCTACACCGTCGACTGTCAGCTGCACTCTGGAGAAGGAAGACGACAAATGCTAATACCTCTGATCCTCGCGAATGTCCATCTCCTCCTTAAACTTAGACCAGCTTTTCTGCAAATCCAAGTACATAGAATAAGGCAAGTGAACATCTAATCGCTGTTCTGGAGTATTGTTCTTCAACAGGTGAAGTGCCTTGGCATAGTTCGACATATCATTCTTGTCTTTCCGTAGAGAAGTACCTGAGGGCACAACCACTGGCGCCGTATTCGATTTCTCATCCGATGCTGTCAATTCCGGCGACCAGGCAAAGGAAATTCGGCGCCCACTCATCTGACCGGCTACTGAAGGAAGATGCAAAACTCTCAACGGCTGGCGATCTCGCACGTGCGAGAGAATTGTGAACAGCGCCCAGCCGTTCCGGAAATTATTGCGTCCATATTTCATA
Source organism: Lipomyces starkeyi (assembly GCA_018804115.1). Classification (NCBI taxonomy): domain Eukaryota; kingdom Fungi; phylum Ascomycota; class Lipomycetes; order Lipomycetales; family Lipomycetaceae; genus Lipomyces; species Lipomyces starkeyi. The sequence goes on along the minus strand of JAGJTG010000006.1, from coordinate 1,580,089 downwards.
AAGAGATGCCAGGGTTTCTTGCGACATAATGAAAATAAACTGACAGCCACTTAAGGTGACAAGAGATTCCAGGTGTTTGAGGCTGCATGGACGGTAGCGTCATTGGACTAGGGTTTTGGCACTGATCGACGAGGCGAGGTTACCCATGGCGAATAATATATTGCTTGGGACCATCCTGGATGGGCTAGGGTAGTCCGTTCAAGCCTTCATACTTACGAATTTTCGGGCGTGATTGCGTGCACCCCCATAGTTAAGCGCCGCTTTACCTGCAATATACATTAGTTAAGCACTGAAACATCACCTAAAAAACGAACTTTAAACAATTAGTCAATTCGAAAGAGAAAATAAGGCGATGGTATAACTTTTATTGCAGTTAGACTACACTGGACTTGCCTCTCCAACGGTCGCAGGTAGATGAGGTACGTGAGAAACAGTTTTTCGAGTCTCGCTGGGATTCGATGGACTATAAATCGCTTCATACCAGTCAGTGAGGTTGTCGTTTTATACAGACGCAAGAACACCAATCCCCTTTGATGGCAGTATAAATTTCAAACTCCGTGGACGGAATTGGACGGAATTGACGTGCTTCTATCTGTCATCCGGGCCGGTGACCCGTATGTTGAGTGCATCAGCAAGAACAGAGTCTCAAGCCGCTTTGTCAACGATTTAATGTAAATTCTGAGTTGAATTGCCCCAACCATAATCTTGTCGCCAATGATGCATCTGCCGCACATATTTCGTTAACGTTGCAAGGCAGTCCATGGGCGCAGCGCATTCGCCGTCTCTGTTGAGAAGCTATAGCCAGACTCGGTGTTGCTGTAATTGTCACGTAAGTTCCGGGCGTAGTGTGTTGGCCACGTCAAAGTCTAGACATAACTGAAGTATCAACGCTAGGGCGCTGTCATATAGCTCTCTCAAGAAGCCTTTGAGCGAATCCAAACTCAGTATGGCGCCACTATTGAGACGTAGCGCTGTAAAGTCGTCCGTCGCCCATGTAATTGTAGGTAGTTTGGCCTATTCAGAATCATGGCAGTAAATTATTGACAATCTATTGTATAACTGAACTATACTCACCGTCTTGCTCTTCTCTAGTCATCACATTATACAGCATGATACTCCTTAGGACGTACCTGATGGCTGCAGTAATGTGTGTTATCCGCTGATAATGGACGAATGCATCATTGCGCTTTAGCGCTAGCAAATTGATTGCCCGCGGTACTATATACACCGAGGTTCTGCTGGCTCCTGTGTCCGGATCAACTTTGTTAGTAATGCCGTAGCTCTGACGCAATATGTGGGTGATCAGTTCTACGGCATTCTCCATGAACAGTGTGTAAAGCTCGTCGTCACTCGCAATATTACAATAACTAACAATATCCAGTGCTTCCATAAGCGCCTTGGTAAATTCGGTCTGCCCCGGAGTGACCACAAGATTGAGCGTCATGGTGCACTCCTTGTGACCGCTAGGTAAGCGATCCATAATTCCTTGCACCATATTTGGGAGTAGTTCTCCACGGTCTGCTCTTCTTGAACCTCGTGGAGATTTTTTTAAATTGATTCAGTATAGACATTGCATGATGTGTCAGGGTGAACATCAAAGCCAACCTTTTTTTCTTCCTCGGCCATGACCTTAGTCTGCATGAATTGGGAGCCTGGTGACGTGTGCGCACGCAAATCCTCGAGTATCTGCCTACTGATTCTTTTAAGAAAGTTGAACGACTTGTCTGCAGGATTGTGGAGGTACGGTCCCCGTTCATCAAAGTCCCGCCACTCCAAAAGCTTGTATAAAAAAGCATCCACCAAAGAGATTCAAGTCCCGCTGGTCGGCTACCGCTGAATGGGATGTTGGCACGGTATGGACATTGACGGGAATTCCAAGCGTGGCATAGTCGTCAGTTTCGGATCTGCTCTCAGTGCCTGCTGTTGCTTCGGTGACCTCGACGTACCTTCACTGTTGCTGAGCTGACGAGCGCCAATATAAAGTCCTGGACGCGTACCTGACAAAATTCCATGTCGCGGTTGGTATGGTTCCTCTTGTGATGAGTTGGAGTGGACGCATCTGTGCTTGAGAGCTCTTTCGAAAGGGAGAAACTTAAATCCATGTCTCACAGGAATGCCATCCTGGTCTAACTACGTCCATATTATACTCCATTGCGTGAGCGACTTCTTCATCCGAGTCTTCCATCTCTCGTTCAACCGACTCATCGGACATAACTTCTCTTGTGCTTGAACTTGTGAAATTTGGCTAAATGTGTAAGTAAACAGGCAAAGGAGCTCTCAATTAATGGCAAACGTTGCGAGAACGTCTGATTAGAGTGATCTGCCAACTTTTCTACATTGCTGCAACGACGGCAGACTAGACTGGAAGTAGGCTTGGCAAAGACATATATAACTCTTAGCTAGAACTTGTACCGAGAGGCCACTCGAACTTTAGTAACGGGGATAAGGATATATTCCGCATATAAGTAAATGCTATCCAATAATTTAATGTTCAATTTCAGAATCCTCGTATTCCGCATTCACCACCGTCGCTAATACCTCTATTCGATCGCACTCATCCTGCATTCATAAATGACTACGGAGCGTAGGTGCCACATACCGTGGCTGCTGGAATGTAGTCAATCGATCCTGATTCCACCTGTACCAAAACCACAGGAGGTGGAATGTTCGTATTATCTAATGTCCACGTTCTTTCACCGTTGCCATGTGCACATGTTATATAGTATGGAGGATAAAGATTTAGGTCTATTGTAGGCAACAGAGGAACTTGCGATAGACCATTCCGGTGTCCCTACATCAAAATGCCCGAACGCAAAAGCACTATAAAACGGACTAGTAATGTCGAACGAATAGCTGAATGTCAAATCAAATCATAACCCAGCTGATAAATTTGAATGCCAGAAATGCTGGTACTGGCACCAGATGCGGAGTGAAAATTTATAGTTGCTGAAGTCATACACAACATTCCATGGGTATGCGTTAACGTGAAACAATGCTGTCACCATATAACCGCTACAGCTTTCCATGAGAGCTGTATCATTTTGAGTTAAATTGATTGCACAATTCACGATTCAGTGTCTAATAATCTTTAGTCAATAATTGCACCCAATTATAAGCCTCTTAAACAATATATTACCAAAAATCACGTGCTTACATAGTTAGGAGAATGCGAGTGCATAGACACCTGGGGTTATATTCCTTCTTATAGACACAGCTAGGTGTGATGTCAAGATACTGTGCACGTTCTACACGAACGAACGGTCAGGGATTTAGTGCAGAGTGTGAGAAAAGGGTACTCTTAGCCTGTATTGACGATCGGGCATGCCATAAAACCATTTCGCCAAACTCTAAGGTGTTTGCGATCTTCACAAACCGTCACATGGCATAAGAATGCAGGCGACTTTTGCAGAATTGTGATTGTGAAATTGACAGGCTAGGATTTGGACGAAGGAAAATGGCTCTCACTATAGCATCTAAGGTTTTTTTCTCGCCAGTTACGCGTGTAATTCAAGACAAGCGAAAGCTTACTTTAGCCTCCGCCAAGATACCCTGAACACAAAAAACCCTGTATCGAGCTTCTTGGCCGCAGCCTAGCGATGCTACATACCTTGCTGCGTCGATGCCCCTAAACAGAGCATTGCTGCTGCTGTGTCGCAGTTTGGGTCTCGAGTTGGATACCTCTAAGGCCGAATGAATAAGCGTGAGCACACCAGCTGTACCACATACTTTCCTATCTAGATACTCAGGAGGTGACATAACGTAGGAAACTCCATCAACTAATTCGCAACTCGTTCCACTGTCGTCATAAGGAGATGTAGACTACTACTATCTCCGCGAGACACTCGACTCCTGGTCCGAACTTAAATACATCACTCAGGCCAGTGGGCTCAGGAGTGTACTTGAACGAAAATGTATTGTCGGCGGCAACGCGTATGTTATTTGCGGCGATCCTGCTTATGGCCTGCAGGCCTTGAACCGGCTTCAACGCACCGCTATAACGTCCTATTTAATCTGGGGCCAGAACTGCGGAGCTCGAAACATCACCAAAAACTCGACCAATATGGAAATTAAAAACCAATAGTCGACTGGAATGAGAAAATTCGGGCGAGTCGGATGATATAAGTTTTATTGGCATATCTATTGCTTCATGTATACATTAGCGGCGGTGAGAAGTTGAGCGAACACAATCTGGCAAGCGGCGGTTAGGTGACTCCCAGCAGACTTACCGGCCGCGACTGCCAGATATGGAAGTAGGGGTGCCACCCGCATACAGCCAGGGCAACGCTTAGCCACAGCGCTGCAAAGTCCTGCAGACAAACAGCCCGCAAGTTGAGGACTCCAATCTCAGAATTTTGCGATAAAAAGTTAATGCAGTCGAGCTGTCGTAGTTCAAAAGGAGTCACTGAGAAGAAGAAATGAGAAAGGAAAAAAGGGAGAGGAGTAAGAGAGCGATAAAATGGGGCCGAAAAGAGAGAGGGGGGGGGGGGGGTCGCACGATTTTGTTTAGGGTGCAAAACTTTGTGCGCCAAGGGTATTTTGCCAGCCGGCCACCATGTAGCTCTGTCCGAATTTCCAGTTCCTTCCTTCGCAGCAGCACAGCGATTACAACCAGGATTGTACTTTCGGTTCACAGCAGTAAAGCAATGTCTAGGACAATACGAATTGCTTCAAGAGCCTCAAAGATGGCTGTTGCTCAAAGTGAGATAGTGGCCGCATCTCTTTTAGAGCATTTTCCAGACTACGAGTTTGAGATAGTTACCAAGACTTCACTGGCCGACAATTTCCAGGATAAGCCGTTATATGCATTTGGTGGGAAGCCGGTATGGACCTCGGAACTTGAAGAGCTACTAGGATCTACTGGAGTTGAATCCGTCGATATGATCGTGCACTCGCTGAAAGGTATGATAAGACTACGGCAATGTTATGTCAGAGCTCTAGCTGAAAGCCATAGATGTCCCCACAAATCTTCCGAAAGAATTCAAAATTGGCGCTGTTCTAGGAAAATCGGGTAAATCTTACTTTTTGTTACAGATTCATCGACTGTACTGGGCTCATTGTGTTTTCATTAGACCGCCGAGATGCTCTAGTTGTTCGATCAGGCCTGCCATATAAATCTTTATCGGAGTTGCCCCCTGATAGCGTTATTGGAACCTCATCTGTTCGTCGAACGGCACAGTTACGCCGTAGGTTCCCGCACTTGCAAATCAAAGTTATTCGAGGAAACGAGTAAGTGTACAGGCAAATTTGTCTTACTTAGGCTGTTTTCTTCTGACTTACCGCTCTTAGCAATACAAGATTGGCCAAACTGGACGACCCAGACCAGGGCTATACTGGCCTGGTTCTCGCGGCTGCTGGGCTTCTGCGACTCAATCTGGGGGATAGAATAACAGAATACCTGTCGTTTCCGCACTTCCTATACGCGGTTGGACAAGGCGCTCTGGGTGTCGAGATACGGAAAGATGACGAATTTGCACAGAGCCTCTTAGACAAAGTCCGCGATGTTCCAACTACTCTTGTATGCACAGCGGAGAGGAGTCTCATGAGAAAACTTGAAGGCGGTTGTTCTATTCCTCTCGGTGTTGAGTCACATATTTCTCCTGATTACGTCCTTACAATTGAGGCATGCATTACTAGCGTCGACGGGAAAGAGGCGGAGACAGTCAGGTTGACAAGAACAGTTAAGACTGATGAAGAGGCAGAAACTTTTGGTGAAGACATTGCTCAATCGCTGCTATCTCAAGGGGCTGGTACGATTCTGGAGAAGATCAACCTTAACAAGCTGAGTCAATCTTGAAGCAATTGTGAGTGTTTCCTAAGCATGCGCTACTTGACAAGCGCACGCATACTAACTTTAAGTGTCACAAGAAATTATCCCGGCAGGACCATTGCATTCTCCGGCAAAGTGCAGAATCGTGGGACGATAGTTCAAAGTCGCTGCTGATGGTCGGTTGTAAGTACGAACCTAGATTCGGATCACCATCGAGAATAGAGGTGGAAAGGCTATGAATGCTTAAGGACGTGGGCGTAGGATCTTACGTATTTCTATTGTCGATTGTAGTGAAAAAAAATCATTTGTTTCTTGCAGCAAACAAGCAAACAAGGACTGCTGGACACTCGAGGCATACAGGTGATGTGGTTCAAGCTTTGACGGCGCAAAATTTTCCCGAATCTCACCTCTCACCGCAATATCATTCTAAGCATTGGCTTACGGGATGTCGCCCCAATACCTTTGCTTACTGGTCACATAGTCACAGCCAGTTGAACGTCCATTATTCTTCCTACTTGTAGTGACCAGCACGACCCTCCTATACCCTGGAAGAAGGAGAGAGCACAAAATAGAGCAGTAAAGAACACACATCCAACATGTTCGCAAAATATCTGATACAGATGACGCAAGGTCCTAATGGTAACTGGTGTTAGTCTGCAATATACAGAGTTACCAACCTAAGTCGAGATCTAGAATAGTAGAACAGTGTTTGTCATGATATGGAAGGGTTCCGACAGCGTTGTCAGGAATCAATTCCTTCGCGGGATTTCAACCCCGCACTGGACTTCGTGTCCAGGTTTTGCGACCCCTCTCGGTAAGAGTCTGCGGGATGAAATCGGAGCTACGGCTACCTAATGGAGTAGAGCGTAGTGTTATAAAAAGGAGCGACCTCCCCTTAGATAGAAGCAGGCTTAATAGAATCAAGCTACATCTTTCATAAAAATGTCTTATCATTCTGGGTTCGATATCGTGTCCAGCCCTATTTGCAATATCTATGCAATTCAGCGCGATTGCTGCAATAAACTAATATAATTATTGTAATTTATATGAGGGCTGCTTGACTGCAGAATTCGAAATGGCATTCCCGCTCATAGTGGGGGGGGAGGCTTGTCGTCTCAGGTACTAGTGTTATTTTGGTTCAAGATTTACACTTTAGTGGCGGTGAATTACTACCTAAGCCAGCTTTGACTCCTCCAATCGGGGCCGAAATGACAATCGGGACCGAAAGGAAGGACCGGAGCAATCGGTGTTGGTCCCAGCTTAGAGCAGTCCGAAAGTCCGGTGGCCTCGCCGTGCTGCCCGATCGATGGCAGGCGCTCGTGAGATTCCAGCAGGCCGTTGCCGTGCGTTCGTAGTCTGGGCGGCTGTAAGTGAATGTTTTCACGAATCGCTGCGCAATTATAAAGAACGACACCTTTCGCCGTCATCGATGGGGTTTGTCTTATCTAACATTTAACTAGCTTTAAACCAAGCAAGGCATCGAATACAAAAAAATACTGTCATTCTCGATCGACCTTTTGCAATACGGAATCAAAACCGACTAGCCTGTATATATACAAGATGCCTGGCTTCCACCCTCGAATTGCCATTGCGGGCGGCGGCCCCTCTGGCCTGGCGCTCGGCCTGTTGTTATCCCGACGAGGCATTCACACCACCATTTACGAGCTGCGGAATAAACCTACACCGGAGGAACTCGCCAAACCATCTGGCATGCTAGATCTGCACGAGGAGTCCGGCCTAACCGCGATACGCGAGTGTGGCCTGTGGGATGGCTTCCAGGCGGCCGTGGGCGACTGCTCCGAGTCGACGCGGGTCGTAAACCCTGACGGTGTCGTGTTGCATACCGACGAGGGAGAGCTCGCGTACCGTCCGGAAATTCCGCGGAACGCCCTCACCAACTTGTTTGTCCAGAACGTGCCCGAGGACATTATCAAGTGGAACCACAAGATCACGGCCGTGCGGAGTGCGCGGAACACGACCACGGGGGTGACCGAAATCACCCTCGATCTCGGCGAAAACGGCACCGCGACATACGACTTTGTCATTGGCGCCGACGGCGCGTGGTCCAAGGTCCGCAATCTGCTCTCAGACGTTAAGCCGTTTTACAGCGGCGCACAGTTCATAACGGTGACGGTGAGGCACGCCTCGACCAACTACCCGCACTTGGTCGAGTTGAATGGCTCAGGTACGCTCAACGCACTCGGCGGCGGCAACGGCCTCATGACCCACCGCGGCCCGCTGGACTCGATCCGCGTGTACGCAGTCGTGAGCACGCCGCACGAGCATTGGGTCGCGGCGGCCGAGCTAAAGGGGAAAACGGCCGCCGAGGTGAAGGCAACGCTCCTTGGCGACGACAAGCTATTCCATAAGTGGGCGCCCCAGCTTCAGGACCTGCTCGCCACGGCGTGCGACGAGGAGACAAAGGACAATCCAGGCCGCAAGGCCGACATTCTGCCGCTGTACATGCTCCCTGTCGGCCACCGCTGGGAGCACCGCTCGGGCGCGACACTGGTCGGTGACGCGGCCCACTTGATGACGCCGTTTGCGGGTGAAGGCGTCAACCTGGCTCTGTGGGACTCGCTGGACCTGGCGCACGTGCTCGCGGCAGTACCTGAGGCCGCGGATGCGGTGGCGTGGCAGGCGGCGCTAGAGCCTCGGGTGCGCGAGTTTGAGGAGGCGATGCAGGTGCGGGCGCAGGAGAAGGCAGAGGAGACGGTCAGAAACATGGACATGCTCCTGAGCGAGAACGGCGCAGAGGCGATGGTTAATCTGTTCAGGATGTATGAGGACATGGGAGCGGCTCGTGGAACGCCGGAGGTGCAGTGAGGTGCAAATGGGTTCTTATTTTCGAGAATGGATCAGGGTTTTAAGGGGATCAGGGGGATCTAAAAAAAAATTAGGATCTAGCAAACAGCTACCAGGATAAGCTCCAGATGAACTGCGGCTCCACAATACCAGCTATATAAAATAGATAATATATAGTACCTATTTTTTTAAACTTGGCACGCTCTGTCCCTGAGCATGACTTATTTCATAGCAACATAGGTGTCCGTGGACAACAATGGCGTCCATGGACGAACCGAACCTACTCTAAACTCGGCTTGCTGTTGGCTGAGTAGGAAGTCTACCATCTTTCTCCCTCTTGACCTTCTCAATAATCTCACCATCAGTTTCCTCTCCTCATCGAGCGGCAATGGCCTTTTCTCATAGTTTCAGCACTCAACGAGTGCCTCCGCAAACCAAAAAATCCCTCCCTGTGTTGAACAGTCTTTCGGCTGCCACCTCAGATGCAGGAATAGCTAATTAATCCCTTGCTGCGGCCGCCATCCGCGGGAACTCATCTTGGTGCATTCTCCACCATTCGAATAGCCAGCCTCTTTCAATCGTTACCCCTTCGTTAACCATCCCAACCGCACTTTCGAAATAATGACCAATATCAGAAAGAAAAGTACCTTTTTGCGATTGCAATTAGTTGTTCGTGTCCACCGCTATACGAAGGACGGTCGCTCAAGAATAATCAGGGCCTACTAGGAAATTCTCATTCGGGTTGTGTGCGACGCTGGATGGCTATAGCTCATTGTGTGCAAGGATTATTAATTAGTACTGGAAGTCATGGACGGCTTTCCCCAAAATTTGTCCGTAGATGGAATTTGTAATTATATACGTTTTAGAAAAAACAGACGACAAGAATAACGCAAGACAGTTGACCATATAAAACAGGACAGAATCTATTCTGATCTTAGTGCGCTCTGACAATCCTGCGCCTATCCTCGACCCTTTCGATAGCAGTCTTCAGAATCGCGCCACGGATTTTGGCTTCAAACCAGCTCCTCCGAAAAAAATCTAGAGGCGTGGTCACGATTTCGTTGTCACTGAGAATATGGCTCGGGACACAGTCTCCGAGTACGACTTCCCTTAGATTTGGCGGTACATCCTGCCCAGTAAATCTTCCATTTCTAACAATAACCTGCATTGTTATACGTTAGCGGCACGCTCCAATAGGCATTGTAATTTCATGACTCACAAATGAATGACTTGGCTCAAGAATAGTCCTGGCAGGACAGTTTAAATCGTCGTTGCGGAAAGTCTCAATAACAACTTTCTGCAATTTCCCAAACCAAGTAAAACCGTTCCACTGTAACGGTCCAAATGGGTGTTGAAGCGACTGAAGACGGAGCCTATCTCTCGCCTGCTGGAGAATAGCACTCTGTTCCTGGCTGGTTGTATAGTACTGAACAGTGGGTCGCTCGCCACGGTCGTGCTCAATAATATTCATCGCAATGCCCAGACGGCATTGTAGAGCACAAACACACCATGAGATGGCGGCCCGCAGACTGTTAGACGTCTGCGACACACCAACTTCAAATGCAACCATAAGCGTCTCATCGCCATTGAACGCGTAACTAATCGCACCATCCCATTCCCTGATCGTGAGTCCATCGTCTGTATTTTGGCGTTTCGTGGTGCTGCTCGATCGAATGAGGCCCTCCCGGATAGTTTCACTGACACCGCCGCGACGCATAACGTCATTACAGGCATCCGAAAGATTAACCATTAACTCGCCCACCATGTCTGAATGCAGTGGAGTTGGAGCGGCGACGACGGTAGCAATTTTGCTTGAGCTGTCGTACCACAGTCTAGGGAACCTAAGGTGTGTCGGCCGTTGTCATGTAGAGATCTCGTTAATGTACTTACTTGCTTCCCTCATTGTCAAGATGTTCCTGCACATATTCATACTCGGCCCATGTCGCCGGTACTTCTATTCTAGCGTCCGGCGAAAGCGGGCGCCTCACGACATTCACCAAAACAGAATGCTCCATGGGGACAATCTCTTTAACAGCTACTCTTGTCTCTGTATTTAGTATAGCTGTGCTGACAGTCGTCGTAGTCTTCTTCGCTGGAGTAAATGAAGCATTGCTGACAGTTTTCTTGCTTGTCTTCTGTGCAGGGTGGCTAGATATATAAGCCTCTGCGACTTGGCGCAGGGATCGGCCGACCACGCGCTGCGGATCCATAATCGTCAAGTTCGCCAATGGCACTCATAGTTAAAGTTTTGGGACAGGTCAGATGAGAGAATAACAGACTCGGTCACAGAGCGGGTATGATTGCCAGAAGTTTGATAGTTTAGAGCAATCAGTAACAAACGCGGACAGTAAGCAGTGGTAATTAAGCCGATTTAGATCCAGACTAATCATTCGCTCCGTAGTAGCAATTCCTGCCCGCAAGTGCGAGTGAGCCGCACAAACGACCGTCAACGAACTCACGTGACGTAGCATTATTTTGGTGGAAAAACTTTAAGGAAACTACAACACAAGGCCCACAATGCTAACATTTTTGGCAAGGACGGTACCTGTCGTACCATTCTCAAATTACGTCTTACACTACACTAAAAGGAGACCAGTAAAAAAACTCTATTCTCACCAGAACATCCCACGGCATAATTTATTTTTACAACTAATATTAACTCCAAAATAAAAATCAAAACAACATGCAATAATAAAATATCGGGAAAAATAGAATATTCCACTGCGTCCTATCCCGTCACTGAAGTTGTTAAAGTCCGAAATGCACGTACGTGAGAGTACTGGTGTTGTTTTAGCTGGTATAATTATAGCCTAGTAAAGTCGTGCAATTGATATAACTCCTCGGTTGCATTCCGCAGTGAAGGTCGTAACTCCCGTCGTTGGTTACCTAACCATTCGTCCAGATGTGGACAGCGCGAGGATCGGCCTGTGGGCTACTCCATGGGCGGGTTGGGTTGCGAGCTGCGGCCTTCGAGCACCGCCTTGCGGCCGTCATCGCCGTCGATGGCGTGTACAGCGTATTTCAGTCGTATTATAACGCTTTGCCACCGGAGATGCGGAAGCTCTACGAAACCGGCAACTTCGAGTTGATCAACCAGGCGGTTGCGCAAGCGCTGATTGTAGACGGAGCTCCTACCGGCGCACGTTGGGGAGTCGAGCAGGGCATGTGGAGCTTCGCGCTTAAGGGCACGCCGCTGAGTCATGGAGAAGACGAAGGAAATAACGACCTTATTCCATTTTATTAAATTTCACTGATCCAACTTTCATCCTCTCCATTCCCCCCCACCCCCCCGCCCCTTTCCTTTAACATGCGTTTGCTAACTGGTCCAACAGGGCCTTGGCCACCTATGCTGAACCCTGAAAGACCTGCTGGCCAGTTTGTTAGTTAGTCTTGGATTCGAGTTTAATCTAGTTCCTCAGTTGTCGAATTAACTACCACGGAGTCCACTAAAGTGTTCGTTGACAACGTCGATACTTTTCTCTCCCGCATGCCTGAGTTCACCGCTCAACGAAATGACTTTCTATAGACACCCTCGTTGATTTGTTGTTTATGTTTTCTTGTCTTTCTTTATCTGTACTTTTTGGATAATACATGACATAAGGTTGTTGTATAATGGAGGTTTGATCTGTAGGCTAACTGAGATGTTTCCCAGCACAACATGGCTGCTTGAAAATAACTAACAGTCCGCTGAACGCTACTGTGTATTTTATATCTCATAGCTTTTCATGACGAAGGAGGCACCAAACCGTAATATACAAAGCTTCTTCCCGGGATCCTTTCTGCATCCCTACGAGACGACATTCTACTACTGCCATCTCCGCCTTCCCGTTAATGAGCAAATCTAAAGTCCAAGCGCTTGTTACCCTTATCAGTCGTAGTAAGGAGATACTGACGTCTCTCCTCCTCTGTAAAAGCGTTCCATATTCGCTCACGTCGTTTGTTCCGAGTGACGTAATATACCTTCACCCCTGCATAGATTACCAAATTCATAGCAAGAATCCCCAGGATGTCGGAATTGCCTCTGTGGTATAGTGGTGCGTCGTCCGCTCGGTAGATATACGATGAAATGATACCGCTGAGTTGGCAAAACATGTTGTACATTGCTGCCGACAACGTGCGTGTACGGACCGTGTTAGAATTTCGGGAAGTCCAACCGACTTGGATCGCATGAGCTAGAAACTGTTACTAACTGTCGACATATGTAGATACAACAATATAAACGTACTGGATGGAGAAGCCAAAAATAATGAGACGATGGAGTATCTGACCCATCTATTCGTCGTTTGCGAGAATATTCGAAGTGGAATCATATACCCTAGATGCATCAATTGGGCCAGTATTCCCATATACGAGCGCTCGTTAGTCATCTGCGAAAGGTATGTGATAGCAAGCAACGTCACCAACGACAAAAGCTGTTGTGGCAGGACGAGCAAAGTTGTCTGGAGAGTTGTGAATCCCAACCCACGAAACGTCAACGTAAGATACGTTCCGACAGGAGAACTGGGCATACCGAACACGAGACCAATGAGATATATGGGCCAAAGGTCGAAGTCGCAAAGTGAATCCCAAAGCATTCGAAAATTAAGGGCTTGTCGATTGTGCATATCGCCCTTATTTGGGTCATCACGGAGAACTCTGTTGACGATAATCTTCTCCTCACGCTCGGTAAACCATCCATTCTTGCCACGGAACCACGAGGCCGTCTTCGTTGGCGATGGTGGCATGAGGAGCGCCGAAAGAAGTCCAATCGCCATAGTAATACCGCCTTCAATTAAGAACAGCCAGCGCCATCCTTCCTTTCCGTGAACTCCTCGCATATGCAGAATGCCAAAGCCCATAAAAGCTGCGCAAATATCGGACAAGGTCAACGCCGCCCAGAAATATGCAAGACGGACAGGAAGCTCTATAGACGTGTAGAAGTAGGAGAGATAAAGGCACACATCCGCAATAAATCCGCCTTCTAAAGCACCGAGGAGAGCGCGAGTAATGTAGAACCCAGCTTTCGACTGAAGTCCGTACTGACTCATCGCAACTGCACTCCAAAGAACCATTTGAATGGGAATCCAACGATCGGGACCAAGCTTTTTGCTAATCAGCTGAGATGGAACTTCCGAAACTAAGAAGACGGCCTTGAAAATCGAATTACCGTTATTGAAGACTTTAAACAGTTAATACCTCCATCCCAGGTCGCGTAAACTAAATGGCTTACCGTTGGTACTGAAGTCCAAGTCAGTTAGCATGTTATCTGCAACAGCCTGCGAAATATTTCCACGATCAAGCTGAAGTGCCATAAACATAAATGCTACCCAAACCATGATCCGAAGGTCGATTTTGCGGACTAATTTTATCTCTTCTCTCCAAGTCCATCGTTCGCGCGGATCGAGACGATGCAGATTCTCATACTTTTCGGTAGGTTGATGAAGTCTAGCCTTTTCGGGATCATCAAACACTGATGGCTGAGTAGCAATACCATCAAGATCTATGTTACCGGGCCCATTGATTTGCCAAAAATAATACTTCTTGGGCGGATGAGCTGCCAATGGAGGCCAGTTGTCAGGGATGTTCAACTTCCCAGCAATTGCACCGTAAACGCTCTCGTCCTCGCTGTCTGAAGACACTTCATCAGTTTTCTCAAAAGCGGGTCCGCTTTTCTCCTCCTCGGTGCGGCAATTGAAATTTTCGTCGTTGGTGGACATGACCGGTCTATGTGCTTCGATTCCCAAGTTTGTGAGTTAACAAGCAATAGCAGCCAAAGCGAAAACCAAGGACAAGACCCTAGAGCTCGTATTTGTAGTTTGGCGAATGTATGATATCGCCATTGAATCAAAAAATTTTCAGGTTATTCCAGAAGCGTTTCGATAAAAATTTCGTTGACTTAAGGAGTGATTGCGCCATACTAGCGTCAATGTTCACATCAGATTGCCAGCAAGAATCGCAGCATAGCAGGACACGACCAGGTGTATCGTTTTCAGAGTCCAATTTATTGTGAGTCTTGCAGGTTCCTGCAGCATAGCGCGAGTCGAAAGTAGTGTCTGTTGCTTAACCAATCATGCAACCATATTAGACTTTGCCAATCATTTGGCAAAAGTGCGGAACTGGGCGACGAGCGATGTCGCAATACTAAGTGGATGTCGCGATATTTGCAATTAACCTTAAAAGTTTATATGCAAACTGGGTTGATAGGGATTCAGTTCCTGCAAACTGGGTTGATAGGGATTCAGTTCCTGCAAACCTTGATTGGCTCGATATTACGTATTGACTCTAGGCTATAGACTCAACCGTCGGAACCCGACGCCTGGCGCAGTACATATCTATATCAAGGTGGAAATCTGTCACCCATACCTATAGCTGTTCATGTTCTGTTGCAGTATCAAAGCTCTATAAGTTGTAGCAGCAGAGTGTTTGATCATTCTTTTCCATATAAGTCACAATTCTCTTTGACATTATCAGGAACATCCACTAGTGTAATGATATGGTGTCATCGCAAAAACAAATCCGTGACACTGAGCTCACCCGCCGCTACGGCCATCAGCAAAAAGAAAGAAAACACATCAGCAGTATATGGCCGGCAGAAGAGCAATTGGTAGAGATGTCCATTTCTACAAATTTGCAGAGCCTGATAAGGTGCTCGGCGGACTGACACAGTGACACTTAATCCTTCTGTAATGATAAACTTTCTCTCTATGCTGGGCAATCATCCACCTGCAGAGATTATACATTACAAACTCAGGTCCGTGAGAGAGATGGGAAGCGTGATCACTGGCACGGTTAGCAGACGGGCTGATAGAGATAATTGGAGTAGTTTCCACGCCGCGCACATCTTCCCATTGTCCAGTGAAGATTATTCAGTGCAGAGTGGGTTATCTCGCTGGATTACGAACAGAATAGGAGAGCGTGACACAGGGAGTGACTCATGCCAGAATGGTCTGCTAATGCAGACTCATTTTTGTCTGCATCATCCCAGACGATTGTCATCAGATGACCATTTTCGATGAAGATAATAACAGGACAGACTTTAGAATACTTGACTCTGTTTTTCGAGATTGAAGTAACAATCGGAGTGAAGAGATGGACTGCTAAGGTAGCATTTTCGTCAAGCACTATTGCTCAATATGAGATGGGCTGGAGAACCAAGTTTTGAGATGACTTTCCACCTGGAACTGATATGATCGGGAAGATCCTTAGAGGACCTGAAGCAGCGAAGAGGATGGACGGCGGAACTTTTTCCTGATTTGGTGGCTATTTCTCGCGTGGGCCTAGTCTCAAAGCATATATAGAGTATCTTGATTCAGCTTCGCATTTCGTGGTTTCTGTCCAGTCGACATAGAGAACCAGTGATTCAAACTCCGCGATGTACTGAGCGACGGAGAAGTCTGCTTGAGTGCTTTGATCCGGTGGAGCATCGTCGTAGTCAAGGTGATTGGAATCTTGCTCGAAGGCCGCGAAGCTTCGAAGGACGATAGAAAATAGTGTCGTACCAATCTTAAGAGGCACCACGGAGATAACAGCTAACATACATTACCTTAACGAGGTCCGAGGAGCCGTAAACCGTTGGATTCGCAAGCAATTGTTGGCGACACTGGCCAATAAAAAGACAAATGTCTCAGGCTCCAGACTCAAACGTCTAGACTTTACTAAACGGACATGCATTCCAACAGGTACATGCACGACGGTCTGGTCCGCGGTATCAGCGGACGTCTATCCGTTGGCATTTCTTTTTTTCCGTCGTTTTCTTTTGATTCGTAAGTCTGTCCTGCATTGATGGCTTCGCGCAAGGGAGCTCCGCCCTGAAATCCCGGATAATTGCCATGGCCCACGCGGGCTCCTCGGGGTTCGTAGTCGTCGGGTTGCCGGAGATATTGTCGCCAAGCTGTTCTAGCAAGACGAATACGGATCTGAAGTTTTCTCACATCGCAGCCGCTGTCACGATATACCGACGGCGGTTGGGTGCGGTAGCCGAAGGTTGAGAAAGCGCAGAGTCCAATATAATTTAATAAAAGTATGATATAGAAATAAATATCAACAGCAATTAATTATACATTTGATCAACTCCTAAATATTGTACACACATTAGCATTCGTGTTTTGCCTCTATGACCTAAAATAAATGGTTAAAAAATAAATATAAGTTAGTTATAAGTTACACCAATACTTCTAATTTTTAGACATTTACACACTTGTGGTATTACCTCAATGTGCTCGAAAAATCTCATAAAAGAATAAAAAACTTGCCCAGGGAATAACATTACCAAAAAATCTAAGTCTGATTTCATTTCCGAATCTCGTTTCTGAGCATATTGAGAGCAGTTCTATGTCGAGGAGGAGTAGTCACCCTTTGATATCCTCAGGAGCAATAGCCAGGAATAATCCTGACGCTCATCTGAGCGAGGCTGACAATCGACAGAAACGCAATTTATCCTGTGTACCAGACCCTGTACAGTTCCAAAATTGTCAATACATACCTCGGCAATTTATTCTTCCGGATAGGTGGGTCAGGTGCAACTGGAAGAAATGCTCCTACTGCGGTAGCGAGCGGGAGGGAGCCTGGTGTGGAAGCCTGGTGTGGGAGCCTGGTGGAAAGCGAGGTCGCGCAGCAATACGAGTCTGTAGAGCAGGTGCCGTAGTCGGTGCAACAGAAGCACCAGCAGAAATTGTACGACAAAAAAGGAAGAAAGTGGTGCAGGGGATGTAGGACCTGGAAGAGAAACTGGCGTGAGCATAATAGGCAAGGACTATATTTTCTAGCATGTGGCCTCACCATGGCTGTTATCAGTTCCACTATTATTCTCAGAATTCGTTTCGCAAACTATCTAACTACCGGCCAATTTCATCAACAATCGCTCTGGGGTTAAGCGGAGCGAGGGAAACTGAAGAGAACACGAATTGTAACGAACATGAATAAAGTTGGCCCAGTGTTGTCCCGGCCTAAAATTGTTGTAAGATACATTTTGCGACCAGAAGTGTCCCTGCAGGCATTGTGAGTGGCGTCAACGAGACAATGGAGCTCTGCACTTTTAGGATTAACGCATGAAATGGAGAGATCGCGCAGAATATAAGTGACTCGTTCAATGGCTGCGGAATCTCTTGTACATGACTGTAGCAACCTGTGAGGATTCAATCCGAAGTAGCCCAGAAAACGTTTAAGAACTCCTTTGGAATTTAGAATAATCTATTAACGGGGTGTCCGACGATGACAATTGCCAACCATCAGGCGCAGCATTCACCTTATATATCCAATAATTCTTCCGCACTCACCACGGTTCCACTTCTTCTTCAGGACCGAGAGGCTCTGTGTTGGAGCCTTTTTCGATCCGAACTTCAAAGTAAATTGCTTCTGATATTTCTTATATTTTGTCATATGTCTCCTATAATTTTTCATGAAGTCCCTAATCGCCTTGTCCTTCAAATTGTATTTGTTTCGCTGCTTAGTAGAACAGGTGGCAGTTTCTTCAGTCACTCGCGTCTTCTTCAACATGCTCAGAAGAAATGCTGCGTGGCCCGGTTCAGGGTTTGCTTGCTCGTCGTGAAGACGACAGTCGGCATCTCCGACCGATTCGCTTTAGCGTTGTTTCATTTAACATAGCAACTAAACAAGTGAGCTTCGAGTATTCCGCTCCTATTAGTTGACATCAGCATCTGCATTGGATGCAGCACAATTGCGCTGCTCACTCTGCGCCTAAAGGAGACTCATGCGGTCCATATTTGTAAGGTGATCAATGCCATTCGTCACATTTGCTGTAGAAGTGGGAATATCAACTGGAATTTAGGATGGTGCCCATAATTCGTCTTCGTTTGGATGTCATGCATAATAGCATCCGGGGATTCATGAACCCACCCTGTAACTGTTTGCTGAGTTGGCATAGGAAGAGTTGCCGTGGTAGACGATATTTCTTTTTGATCATTTGACGTGTCACGCGTGTGTTAGGAGCTTCCCTTCCGGGAGGTTGCACTGAATAGAAGACCCTTGCCCTTGAGTAGCTACCGCGGCACCTAGCTTAAGGCCTGATTCTTTTTTTAAATGGTCCTTCCATTTACGTTTTTAAATGGGAGCTCCATTTAGGGTGGGGCCATTATTTCCTTCTAATGGAGGTCCCATTTAGATCCGGGTCACAATGAGAAGCTGGGCGGATAAGAAGTCATTTCTTGGATCTCGTTCAACTCACAACAGATGACCTGTCCGATATATAACGCTATGTAAGACTCTGGGTGACTATATCCTTGCTCATTAATCAATTCCGTCAACACTTGTGCTCCTGTCCTCTGCTGCTAATCCAGCTGATATGGCTGCACACATGGCTCCGATCACGAAGATACCTATACCTATACCTGCTGATGCTCCTGCCCCAACCGAATATGTGTTCAGCACTAAGCTGATTTCGTAGGCTAATATACCAAAGAACACCGTTCCACCTGCTCCAAAAAAGATTCCCCATCCGCGTTTATGAAACGCCGCATAATGATCCGTCTTATCAGATGAATCACCTTGATCGTTCTCGTTGAAAGACAAAGTAAGTTTTTCTAGGATCATGCCAAACGCTAGCAATACTGCACATGTAAGTAGCACTATTGTCGCGACAAGCGCAGGAGACTTATTATTAGAGCCTGTCATCTTGGGCTCAGCGTATGAGCGATCAAACCTTATAGGAGGTGTCCCTAAAAGAATTGCGAGCGCCGGCACGAAGCAAATGACTGAGGCTAGCTTTCCGTCCTACGGCAGACTCATCAGATACTAGGAGAAAATGTGCTGCGTAACTAGTTTTCTGGGTGGCTAGTCCTAGTTTTCCCACCATATAGGCGTTTGACCTACTCCTATGCGGACTGCAGGCCGGTCAGTCGAATCGTAAGATTTCGACAACAATCAGCAGTGTCACATTTCTTCGTGGTCCATATATGGAAAGAGTGATAGGCAACTGGGGAAAGCATTTCCAGACTATGCGTACTCTTCCACCAGGGGCTCAACCGTCGCGGCCTCAAGTCCTTCTTGGCAGATCAGGACGTCGCCGCCGAATGTCAACCATTTTTCTGATCGGTTCCACCACCACAGAGATCTGTCCATCGTCTGAAGATCCACGTTGAGAATGACCCCTACCCGAAGTACTTGAGCATCCTGGACCGTCTCATAATCTCGGAGAAGACTTGCCATCGGTATTTGAGTACCTGGGGATTCCAAAGAAGGGCCCATCAGCAAGACGTCTATTATGATGGCCATGACCGTCATGATGTGAAGGATCGTAATAAATGGTCAAACTTATGATGGAATGGCGCTCGAAATGCGCGAATATGATCAGGACGGGAAAGAGCATCTGCCGACTCTTCACTATGGGGAGAAGGAAACTGAGTGCTGGTTTAATTCGAATGACTACGCGAATCATCAGTGGATTGAGGATGGTGAGACAGTTCTCAAGAAGAAGTGCCAACGTGAAACCCTGACACCCTGACACCCTGAACAATCTCTCTGCTGCCAAGAGCCAGAGTAGGCCGGATCACAACCTCGCATTCCTCGCCATCGTATTCCCTCATCTGAGATCGGTATGCCATCATTCTTTGAGCCCAACGCTGCCGATAGTGGACAACATCCTCTCTCTCATGGACATCAAAGTAAATGTCTTCACTGTGACGACCTAGAGAGAATCCCCTCGTTGCTAAATATATTGTTACTTTTGCACAATCACCGCTGATTTCAGGATATATTGTGTTTTCATAGAAAGATTTCATCGCTGTAGCTGTTCGCTGGTTTATTGGTATGCTTCGGAAGTATTCAATGCACTTGAGTTTCACGTCTATGATCCTGTTTGTGCAAACCATTTTGCCCATCCACAGATGACCCTGGCCGTATAAGGACCTCTGTTCTGAAAGATATATCTAGCAATTCTTAAAGACGTTTCCACTTTCCGTTTGCCATTCAGTAAATCAATAAAGTACCGTCTGAGTGCATTGAGTTGGTTCTATTCTGTCGCTGACATATTTTCTTTCTAGCGAGACTCAAATTTAGCCAGTAAATCACCTACGGAAGGTTTATCGCTCGACGACCTAGAGAGAATCATATGGTTAGCTAACTCACAGCTGCCATACTCGAATTCAACTTATCAGGAAGATCAAAGAAGTGGCACTTTCCACTTTTGTCTTCTCTGAGGGCTGCGATCAATCCAGACGCCAGGACACCTTGATTCTCTAGGTACCGGGGATCCTGACCGCTTAACATGTCACATACAGAAAAAGCTTCAGCTGCAGTCCCCGATTTCAAAGCGGATATAAGATGTCTTGGACGATCAGATTCAGGATATGTGCCAGCAACGGACATAGCTCTCCAACACCCGAAACCGGAGAGGGAACCGAATTTTTTCTGGAGATTTTCTTACATCACAGAAATCATCTTTTCGTTTTACGCGTATGAGTGCCAAATCATCGCCAGGTTAAGGGCACACTTATGACCGCTAACCACGAGAGTGATCCCGTGGATCCCTGGCTACTATAATGAAGGACTCTCGTCATATTATCCAACCAAAGCGATTCAAGACAACATCATTCGATTACCACAGCCTACTCACGCCTGTGTACGGAAAGAAAGATAATCCTCGATGGATTGCGGCTCAATGGATTCTCTCTCCTTGTCCATCAACACGTCCATGCCTTTCAAAACCTCATCGACTGTCTTCAGTCCCTTGATCTCCTGAATCGACATTATTGCGGTCCTGCCCATAGCCCAACCACCCGAAACCCACGTCTGTCCCGTGTATTTATTCTGCTCACTTGCCAGCGCTAGAATTGCCGCTGCATTTGATTCGCCGGTATACGTGGCTTTGAAGGCCTCCTGATGGTCCGGCGGCAGATCCTCAATGACATCCGCACACATCCGTGAGAAAGCACAAGGCCCGACTGAGTTAACCAAAATGTTGTCGGCTTTACCTTCTACCGCGAGAGACTTTGTCACGCCAAGCATCGCGCCGCGCGCCAACACGTAGGTACTACTGTAGGGCATTCCGAAGACAGAATCTGACGAGAAGTTCACGATCCTCCCATACTTCTGTCTTTTCATGTGTGGCCACGCGTAATGAATGAGTGCCATGGCGCCCAAAGCATTGACTTCAAATACTTTCCGGAAAGCACTCATGGACTGAGCTTCAACAGGGCCATAGATTATGATGCCGGCGTTATTGATAATAATGTCAATCCGTCCGAAGGTCTTGACTGCCAAGTCCACGACCTTTTCAGCATCCGTGGATATGTCGTGCTTGTCGGCGATAGCAGAAAGGCCGGCTGCCCTTAGTTCCTTAACAAGATCCTCGACGATGGCGGACGACCCATCACCTGCAGGTGAACAGCCGTAATCATTCGCGACAACATTAGCTCCAGCTCGTGCAAGAGCAAAACAAAGAGGTTTGCCTATGCAGCCAGCAGCGCCCGTTACAATTGCGGTCCGGTTAGAAAATGAGGTTGGTGCAGCCATCTTCAACAATCCTTTCAAGATAAAAGGATTCAATGTAATAAATGCGGCTGTCAACTGAGCTCAGTCTTCAATCCGATTTGAGAAGAGTCAGTACTCTTATATAGCCCTTTTTACTGCAGAGGACCATTGGGGACAATCACGATGTTCGAATGAGCGCCTACTCTAAACAGTTTAGCGCGAGGCGTCCTCTGACTAATCAATCAGTTTCTTATTCCTCAGCCCTACGACAAACTACAACTGAGACAATACATTTCACAGATACAGGGTGATAGGCATATTTCTCTACAGAATTCCAGGCCTCCTGCGACTGAATGCGATGTTGCATATCTTGATCAAGCTGTCTCTATTCGACTGTGACGGCTGACACACATTTCTTTTCTCATTCTTCCCTCAACAAAATAAGTACAGCCATGTCTAACGAGCGCCTTCCCCCGTTGGTATTCCGGTTTGTGTCGGGCACAAGCAGTACCGCCCAGAAGCGGAGTGTCGTGCGCTCTCATGCAATGACAGAATACCGGCGACGCCAACGGCAAGATTGGTTGCTTTCAACGGCTACTACGAGGCACAAACAGCGAATCAGCGCCAAGTCGAAGTCTAAGGACGAAGACAACATATGCGTGTGTCTACAACCTCCTTCTCAGCCAATGGAAGTGGTTAGTCCGCTATTAAATGAATAAATGGCCAATCTTCCTGTTAGTTATCAGTTCTGTCTTAGATGCGGCCGCGAAAGACCAATCAACTTTAATTCTATATTCTTCGAAAGCCATGAGCATGGTCTGGCACTTCAAATCCTGTCTCCGTCGCTCATCGCCGATCTTGGTCAGGGAGAATTTGATCCATTTCATAGCATGCCGGGGCTAAGCTACAGTCTTAAGGAGGATCAGATAGCTGAAATTAATATTGTGAAAGCATATGGTAAGAACTCTAGCCGCCTTCGCGTGGCAAGAAAGTTGCACTGAATCTAACGGGGGATGCAGCTCTAACGTTTTGTCTTCCTAATCCGATCAAGTCGGTCGTTTTCCCTGAGATGGTTAACAATCCGGCCCTCTGCATGGCTGTGCTGTACATGGCATATTCCTTTTTGGCTTCTGTCCGAGGTTGGTTTGATCATACCGTCGCTCTAACGATGAAACAAGCCTCTATCACTTACGTCAACAAGACTCTCACAAGCCATGCAACTGCTACTCAATCTGGGACTATGGCCTCCATAGCCTTTCTTACCAGTGGGATCTGGGTAAGATGCTTTTCTTTTGTCCCACTGTGGAAGCTGGCGTTATGAAATACCTATTAACAAGGGGAACAGGCTTTCGGGTCAGACGGGGCTCCAATTGAAGTAGGAGCTCATTCTGCGGGGTTAGAGGCTATAGTAAAGCACAGGAATGGGCTGAATACGCTGACCAATGACGGTTTCGAGCAAATACTGCGCAAGTTCCTCGTCATGTAAGCACCTCCTTTTTCTGCTTGATTTTTGAATTTGAAGCTGAGGTTCGGAACAGGCAGCATTCTTGATCTGCGCTCTGTCTGGCGCCTATCCTAGCATAACCTATCTTAGCGATTTTGAAGAGGCATGCACAGCACCTGAAAGCAATATCCCGCTTCAAGAATGCCCTTTGTACTGCCCAACCGAGAATTTCCAGTCTCTCCGTCAGTCAAAGCACTACACTCCCCAAATACTAAGAATTCTCATTCTCACGCGAGATCTTATCGAGATATTTCTCGGCAGTGCCTCAACCACTCCTGAAAGCAATGAAATTCTAGGACCGAGGCTGTCATCGTTACGAACCGAGCTTGAGTCCTTTCCACCTGCTGCGAGAATTTATGCAGGCATTTCGAAAGATGCTTCCAATCACAGCAGCCCCTCCGTTTCAGCTCTTGCTCGAGCCAAGAGTGCCTACATTTGGCGTGTTTATTCACAAACTTTCCTCGTTTACCGATGTTCCCGAGAACTTGACTCAGGCGCTCATTTTCGCACTCAACCACACTGACATCGGTGGCACTTGGGGTGATATGCTTGGCCCGTTGTATTGGGTTGCTCTGACAGGATCTGCTTGTGGCCAGAGCAAACCTATGCACCCCTTTTTAGATAGCACATTAGGCCGCGCGATGTTCGAAATGGGATATACCGTGAGAGATTTTAGGTGCACGGTTGTGCCAGTCAAGAGATTTGCGGACTTGCATCGGAAATTAACCTTGAGACGAGATAGTGCATGATGGCAAAGCGAACTAGAGCCTTGGAGCATAAACAGTTGTTTTCATTTCTCTCTTACTTTCTCTCTCCGTATTTATTTGACTCTAAAGTAACACATGATCATTTTCCGTCCCGTGGTCTGGGATATTCACCCGTTTAAATAGATTCCATTTCGACTTCAGCATTCCATGGTGCAGCGATTGGTGTTGTTCCCATTTCACTGCCAGTTTCCCACCTGCCCATTCGATGTAAAATTGAATCCCCTCATTGTCAGTCTCGACTTCACTCCGGCCTTCGATCTAGTAATATCATAGCCTGTGTCATCCTAGAGACATCTTTCATTTCCTTCATTTTCAATGTTGGGCATATATGCGATATTGGACACTTCTGGACGACTAATTTGACGCCGGGCCTGTGCCGGTGCGGCAGTTAGTTTTATCTGAAAGAGAGAGATAAAGTCCGAGGCTGAAGCGGAGACACTTAATCCGAATACTGCTTTTAGCAGCTTGCAAACTTTTCGACACGTTGACCCAGCCTGCCATGGAGGGGGCAGTTTTCGCGCAGCACGGTGCCGCCTATCTCCCAGCCTAGAGAAGCTGTGAAAACAAGCCCGAGAGCGAAGAGCAAGTAGAAACTGAATAAAGACCAAGCCGTTACGGTAAAAATAATAAGTGCGAAGAGCGAGCGCTGGATGTCACTTCGCCCGGGGCGTAATTATATTAGCATTGAGGACATGGGACGGTAACGAATCTATGTCTTAGGAATACCAGGATCCATGCCACAGGGAGGTGTTCGTTACCCTGGTGGTAGAAGAAGAACGCAAGTGTGTCCATGACACCAAGCGCAGACAGGAAAGAAATGGCATTGACAATGTAAAAGATAGCTGACTGGACAAGAGATATTTACCCCAATTTTTACTGAATGACTGGGTTATGGTTCAAGCCTACGCACGCTTGTATAAGGTGAACATCTTGGACACTAACTTTGCTGAAGCGCCGTTCCCTTTGGTAGTAATGTAGATTGTCTTCAATATCCAAGCAAGACTAAAAGTTGCCAGTGACTCCTTTCAGGGGCGCAGTCTGCCTTGATTGACTAACCATGCCATTTCAAAGATTTCTGTCCAACACATTCTCCAGAGCTCCAGGATGCAAGTGGTAACAGCCTGGGGAGACGGCATACGAGATGACTTACTCATCTCAGCTCAGAGGCCGGTCCAATTGGGTCTAGCTCCTACCAAGAAGGGTTTACGCCTGCCCAGAAGGATTTAGCGTCTATAGGTCGAGCCCCTGCCCAGAAGGGTTTAGCGTCCAAGGGTCGAGCGCCTGCCTAGAAGGGTTTAGCGTCCCTGGGTCGAGCGCCTGCCCAGAAGGGTTTAGAGATGGCAAACGTTACTCATCTCAGCGCCTACCAAGAAGGGTCGAGCGCCTGCCTAGAAAGGTTTAGCGTCTCATAGTAGAGCGCCTGCCCAGAAAGGTTTAGCGTCCGCCCTGTTGACAGCTCCGAGTCAACATTACGCACTGGAGAAGCTAAGATCGCCAGAGCTGGAAGCTCAGCTTTTGGACAATCAATTATCCCTAAGCTGAATCTCCATCCTGATTCCAAATCAGCTTGCTTGCGCAGCAATATGTCCAGCACCACTATAAATAGGCCTCTTTCCACCATGCTCAATGTTCTATCTCTCCTTTTCTCTCCTCATCGATCATATAGATTCGTTTTTCTAGCCTGATCTTATTTGATTCTAAGCCGAGTCTTGCAACAACCGTCCTCTCGCATTAGCCCTTCACAACCGTCAGAATGAAGCTCTTACGGAACAATATGATAATGGGCCTGGCCGTTATGTGCTCGTTGAAGTCAGTAGCTGGGAATCAGGCATGTTCCCAAATTCCTACTCCTAGCTGCTTTTACGGGAGCTTGACGCAGCCATACTACCCGCCCAATGCTGTCTGCAACGACTACATGATCCCGGTCGACATTGAATACACCAATGTCGCTTTCAATGCCACTAGGTGGGGTGATGACTACGGGCTCAACAACTTCTTAGATGTTTTGACTACCCGTGCTGGCGTTGACAATTCCCCACCTGTTGGCCCTGCTTCGCCGTCGACGCAAACGGCTACGGTGAACATTGCCGCAACATTCTGCACTCCTAAGAATAAAAACGGAAATGAGAAGACTGTTATTCTTGCAACGCATGGTGTCGGGCCAGCACGCGCCCACTGGAATGCGCCTGTCCAGCCAGGTCAATACAATTTTGTCCAGTATGCAATTAGTCAGGGGTACTCGGTCTTCTTCTACGATCGTCTTGGAACTGGAGCTTCCGACAAGTAAGCTAGACCCTAATATCGAACTTTGATGGAGGAAAAACTAACTTCAATCAGAGTTTCAGGATTTGACAATTCCATCTTCAAGGCCATTTCTGTGCTCCAAAGCATCTCCAAACTCGTCAGAAATGGTCTCTACACGGGAAGCTTAGGAAAGCCAAAAAAGATTGCGGTGATTGGATTCTCATTTGGTTCATACGCAACCCACGGAGCGATTGCAATGGATCCAAGTATTGCGGATGCCGTCATCTTAACAGCGATCGGATTCAATATGACTGGCATCAACGTCAATGGTCTGCTTCGCTCGTTTGTTCCACGCGTTGCTTCACTACAAAACTCTGCTCTCTACGGCGACCGTGACCCTGGCTATGTGACCTGGGTTGATAAGTATGCTCAGATCTGGAAGTGAGTGTTGATCTTCAATCAGAACAACGAATTGAATGCGAACAAGTATTAATATTCAATAGCTATTTCAAGTATCCCAACTACGATCCCGTCATAGCTGATTATGCCGAGGCCGCAAAGCAACCATTCGCTATAACGGAGTTCCTCTCTTTGCTCAGCGGCCCTACGGACGCCAGCGCATTCAAGGGTCCCGTCCTGGTCAGTACACCTCATGTTCCCTATGGCACCAGTATAAATTATCGTTACAAAGCTTGCTAATATTACAAATTAGGCTATCACCGGTGAATATGACTATATCTTCTGTGACGGATACTGCCCCGGACTCTTGGAAGAGCCTGGGAGAACTTATTACAAAAATGCAAAATATGTACCTTATATTCACCCCGGGGCTAGTCATCAGCTCTTTCTTCATTACAACGCTACCGGGGCGTTCCAGGTGATTACTAACTTCTTGAGTGACAATGGGTTGTAAACTGTTTCGTCTTGTCCTAGATATTGTTCTCACTACCGACAGAAAATCGATCGATCCAGGACTTGGCGACCCCCCTGAGGAAGCTAGTTTAGTGTGTGCAGTAGTGTGATATTATTATATATGAGTTCATAGAATGGGTATAACGTACTCCACAAGCGAGTGAGCCACACAAGCCACAGTGAGCCACACCTGTAGAAAACGCGACCACCCAACTTCCGATCATCAATGCATCCACCAATTGAGACTTAATCAACGGATTCTGAAGCCAGGATATCCTTGGCCATCCAAGCTATCGATAGAGGCTAAATTCAGAGCAACCGATTAGCTGCAAAGACGTACAAGGTCGATCGTATGACACTCAAGCGACGACCCGACGGCATAATTCACGACGCGATTCTACACCAAATAATTTAAAACTCAGTAACGAGGAATTAGTTATCGTTCAGCACATCCTCGACTTGGATTCGCGAGGATTTTCGCCTCGTCTAGCTAGTATTGAAGATATGGCCAATCAACTGCTGGCCACAAGCACCGGATGCAAGGTGGGCAAGAACTGGGCTTCAAATTTCATAAAACGTCGCCCCGAGCGAGCTTAAAACCAGACTTGATCGTAAATACGACTACGAGCGGGCCCTCTGCGAGGATCCAAACCTAATTACGCAATGGTTTGAGCTTGTACGAAATACTACAGCTAAGTACGGCATTATTGACGCAGATATCTACAACTTTGATGAAACCGGTTTTATGATGGGGATCATCTCAACTGCGATGGTCGTTACAAGCTCAGAGAGATATTCTCGTCCAAAGACGACTCAGCCAGGAAATCGAGAATGGGTCACGGTGATTCAGGGCGTTAACTCCCAGGGCGGTCCCACCCTTCCTGATCTTTGCGGGACAACATCACCTTGGCTCATGGTATCAGGAAAGTAATTTACCACATGACTGGGTGCGTGCAGTGAGCGACAGTGGCTGGACAACAAATAAATTAGGATTTGAATGGATTCAGCACTTTTATCGCCATACCAAAGGCCGCACGATTGGCACCTATCGCCTCCTCGTTCTCGATGGTCATGAAAGTCATATTTCGGCTCAATTCGATCAATTCTGCAAAGACAATAACATCGTTACGCTCTGTATGCCTCCCCATTTATCCCACATTCTACAACCACTTGATGTTGGATGTTTTGGGCCGCTCAAGAAGGCGTACGGAAAACAAATCGAGGATCTTCTGAGGGTTCATATCAACCACGTTACCACTCAAATACCTCAATACTCTCGATCCCGAGTCGATTCCTATGGTCTGTAAATGTAATTTTTGCACTTGAAAACAAGCGCTCAGGCTCTGCTGACATCGCAGGAATTGACGAAATTATCTATAGCTATGATGGAGAGCGCTGTGTAAGACTTCCTCTGGGTAAATTCCAACCACCCCGATTGCTCTTCCTCTGGGTAGGTTCTAACCACCACGGTCGCGGATCTGTGACCTCTCGCAACACTGGAGCAAGCAGATACTTCGTACATTCGTCCTGATCAAGGCTAGATCCTTTCTTCTCTCTGAAAGGAGTTCTCGGCCTGACTAGCTGATTCTGACGACTGAGTAGGAACTGAGATTGCAGTGGACTTATATTCTGTAATCCAGAAGTCAAGCATTTGTTTCCCGCAGGGTCCTTGCCACTCTTTAGGCCAGATAATCCCATTTCCACTGCGGAGACAATACTAGGGCTGCTATATACACTGGTGATTTCTCCGTCAAACTATAGTCCTTATCCAACTTATCCCAACCAGAGTCGCAGCAAGGACTCATAAAGGATCATTAATGTAGGTACACTTTGCTGTCTCAAACTATTCAAGTAAGAAGTGCATTGTTGGTAGCACCTTATCGATAGTAGCGCTACATCCTCCTGTTACAAATGTAGCATCATAGAAGAATAAAAGAAAGCCTTGAATCTTTTGCAAATCTTGCCAATCTTTTGCTGACAATAAGTCCTCCTCATTCTCTCGATATTGATGAGGGGCTGAAGCCGGTATGAAAGTATGAAATCCCATAATAATGAGCCGCACAGTCGGCGGCAAATTTCATACTGTTTCAGCGGTGGTGTTTCTGTAAGTTATACAACAAAAGTATGAAATTCTGAAATCGGGGATTTTGCACACGGAAAACAGGCTCGATCGAATCGCTGATTCTAAAAATCACTATTATCTGGTAAGTTCTGGTATATCTGCCGCGGAGGAAAGAGCTTCTGCGCATCGATATAGCTTCGATGGTCGTAAACTATGACTGCTGACCCGTTATATATCCTTCGACAAAATGATGTGAAGCAGGCCGTGGCAATCAAAGAACTCCTTCAGGACTAAATTTGGCGTTGTATTAGCTAGCTCCAAATTAAGCTGTACATACCTTGTGCAATGTCGGATTACGTACTTGTGTATCGCTGAATTTTTAGAGGATCAAGCCCAGTTTCTCGTTCAGTGGACCGTGAACATGTGAAGATGAATTTGATTTCGCCATTTCTCTCGCTGCACCCTTTGACTAAAAGTAGTAACCTGTGCAGTCGAAAATGTCATTTCTGAGCATTGCAACTCGTTTCTGCAAAGCCCTGTCACCAGTTTGTGCACAAGTCGCCCTGGAGACATCCGTCGCGATAAACATACTGGCTGAGAGAGTGGCCCTTATCCTCAGAGACTGTGCTGCAAGGTTAAAGTTATGATCTAAACCCTGGTCCCCGACCGAGTCATCATAGTTAATATTCTAAAATATATTGATTAAAGGTTGACAGCCTTAGGGATCATATAGTAGTCACGGGATTATCGGTATAATCCTCACACTCTGCGCTCCTGGCAAAATGCTGGTCTTATTCAAAGTAACGAGCACCTTCGACAGCTGCCCGAGTCGCATAAGAAGTCGCTCAAGGAGTGGAAGCAGTTGTTCTGGTCAGGAGGGAGAAGAGGAGTTACAGGTTTCGGAGGTTAACGAGAAAAAAGCGCTGGACGGCGCTGGGCTAGTCATCGAGGTGTAGGTAGCTTCAACGTATCCATTCCACTGTCCATCCACTTCATTGATACTCTTCGTGGATCCATTCCATCGCGAAGTTGCCCCTTAGCGTCCACGTCCATTCCACGGAACCCCGTCGTGGAATGGTTGGAATGGATCGCCACACTGCGTGTCGCGACGCACCAAAGTTCTGGAAGCACACTTTTGGCTGTAGTTCGAGAAATTTAAGGACTATTAGCCTTAAACTTTAGTATTAAACAGTAGCATCCGAACACTGAACACTGAACCGCGAAACTGTGGAAACTGTGGAAACTGTACTGATCATTCTGTCACGTCACGTCTGTGTAAATGGCTAAGTTATCTACGTCGGCGATACTCGTCGATCTTACGCAGGAACGTATCGCGTGCAGCGTCGCAACGCATCTGCTGCCACTTCAGATATAGTGTCTTATGCCTTATGGATGTATTCATGGAGTACAGGTGGCGCAGACTACATCTACGCCAGTCGCGAAGACGGAATCTTGCTGGGAAATGCCTTTTCCACTTTGATATCAATGGCTAGTGAAGAAGAGATTCGATGTCAGCACATTCGGAAGCTTATCTTGGCGAACGAGCCCGACAATGAGTAAGAGTTTGAGATTAGCTCCTCTTCATATGATCGACTCAAAACCGAACTCGACCAAGACGACCAGGATGACTCGTATGCAATGCGATATGAAAACGGTAACCAGAATCACTGATGTATATATAGGTATCCCCGATTATTTTATGATTGGACACGCCAGGTAGTCACCATCGTGACCGTTCCCACTCGGCTCCATGAAGACACTTCCCGCGATATTCTTAACCAACTTTGCACCCGCATGGAATCCCTCATGCTACGTGAAGGGATCCGATTGTCCCCCGAGCAAAGGCTAGGATCTACCAACAGCCCGACGACTGTGATAATAAATGGCTACCCAAACTATGAGATGCAGCCAGATGGCGTCATATTCTTTAGAACATCGGCCGGAGAGGAGTACAAGTTCGTTGTCGAAGTTGGCATGTCCCAGACTCATGATAGTTTGATCCAAAAGGCCAGAAAGTGGTTGTATGATAATAAATGCAAGATTGTTCTGCTGCTTGCATTTTACGAGAAAGAACGCTACTCTGCACGGCTTAAGCGCATTTCGTTAACCGCGCGCCAAATGGAAGATGACGTTGCACAGATAAACCAGCGTTGGTCGTCACGAAACGTCTCTGGATTTGGGGCCCTAGAATTTAAGGGGCACACATGGCTGGACGAAATTTCTCAGGCGTTTATTGAGGTCGTTCGAAAGGATCCAGACTGTGATGACACGAATGCTCTAATGACTATGAATACGTAAGGCTCTTTGTTCCGACCAGTAATCCAGAACACTAATACGAGCGCGTTATAGGTCTTCACAGAAGGAAGAGGCCGAAGCTCCGACGTTGCGCGGTCAGTTGGCGACATACAACTTGCAGAATTGATACCGCGGGAGTCACTAGGCAGTGCAGCTGAAGTTGATGATTTTTTGATTCAAATGGGTTTATGCCTATTGTCCGCTGTGCAATGATCAGCATCGCCGTCACTCGGTTCCAAAAAGCTGTCAAGCTTATTGTTTAGGGTATATTTTATGCTGTTCTTTTGCTTTCTACCCTATAGAAAAAATTTCTGACCCAACTCGTATGGATTTGCACAGTCGCTTGTGTCAGAATATGTGTACCTACTCATACGAAATGGGCGAGCTAGGGTGTCACTCTGGGTGAGCGAGTTACTAAACATTCGAAGTGGGAATGTCCACACAGCCAAATACATTTCCCAGCAGCGAGTAGCCCTGTCAGTTCACTTGTCATTCTACTCAAATTCTGCTTAGCCACTCACTAAGATAGAGAGGCTCATGCGAGCAAGTTTAACGGTTTATTGGACTAGCTCAGATATTACAGCTACGTTGCTCGTATGAAATCGCACATGTTTGTCAACTATTAGCATTTAATTTATAGTCAAATTAGCCGCCATATAATCAAACTAGACGACATTACCCAAAACGATACCTAGACATAGGTCAATATAACTTCTACAGCCTATGCGCCTCTCCAAAGGTCATAAACAGTAATAAGGACAGAACCAGACCAGACAAATATATTAGAGTAACTGATGATTCGAAGATGAAGGGAGAGACGAAATTCAGCTACCAGTTTTAGTGACGGTACTGAGTACAACGAAAGAGGTATGACAACGAAGAGCGAGGAATGGCGCTGCTGAGGAAGAGTGCGACAAAGGACAGTTTGAGATGCTAAAAAGACAAGATCACGCATGTGATATCCACAAATAAGTCTAAAAAACAATGACGAATAAGGCGCACCTCGGCATATTTTAAGATGATGTGGATCGCGAAGACGGAGAGGCCTAGAAGTCATCAAACTTGAGAGTTAGCTTGTTTCGCTTACTCAGACTCCAACACACGAAAGTCCAACATACCAGATAGATAGTGGCAATGAACGACGAGCGACCTAGACCTAAAATCACATCAGGTGAGCTGCCCAATGCCCAAATGATGACAATGAAGCTACACGTCGACAGCAGCTAGCAGACAAGCTGGTGATCGGTAACGAAATTCAATTCAAACGCGAAAGACCATAGAAAACATTGGAAGTCACAGCAACAGGAAAGTCGAATAGGGCAATCAGTCACACAGACGTCAAGCAAAGATAGGTACTACAGAAATAGACCGAAATTTTCATGCACACTCAATGTTAATCGGTTTTCCAATTTGTTGCGTCCAATACCTATGTTAGAAGTCCCGGTGATTCGACTTACCACATATTGCAAAATATCAGAAAGAGCACTATCATTTGTGATGAAAATATGGATTATTATTACTAAATATTGTTCATATTGAGTTAAGAATGATGGTGTGTGCGCAAGGACGACCGTTGGGATGGAGGGAAGGTTTTGGAACTTAACAGAAAGAATCTGGTCTGTTGCTGACCAGTTAGGGTCAGGGTAGACGCGTTTGAGGCGCGTTCACGGCGCGTCAACTTCCCCTTACGCTGACGCGCCTGTCATTCCCTCCGCCTGTCAAACTACTCATAACGCGCTCGTATAACTCACAGTTTACTTAAAAATTACTAGATCTAAATTAAATACACGTAATCAGTGGAACACAACTTAGCAAAGAGAATTAGCGAATTAGCGAATTAGCAAATGATCTCTAGTCCAACAAATTGTTTTTTTTAAGCAACACGCTTCGTTGCTTTACTTTACGCGCTTTTTCCAAACTTGCCAGCTTTGCTTTTCTCTTGGTCTCCTCGATTTGATGCATATGCGCTCTTGACTCCCTGGTCTATTCACAAGAAGTTAGCGCTAGAACTTTAGAGGATAAGCAAGGGATGGGTTCGTTACCTTACCAGTCTCGGAGATTTTTCGCTTGTCACCGGAGCTGGCAGTTGGGGCCGGCGGTTGTACAGGTTCTGATTGATATTCATTAGCAAAAAAAAATACTCTCACAGAAAATGGTCCCTGCCTTCCTCTGATGAGTTCTCCTCAGCGGTTTGGTTACCGTGGCTGTCGGCTGTAAAGTCTGCGTCGTCAGTCTCCGCTGGAACGTCACAATATGGCTCTTCCCGATCAAAAATAGGGACTTCCTGTGAGCTCGGACAATTGTTGTCGATGGGTACATTATATCCACGACGGAAATAAGCAGAGAAGAAAGCGACCGACGCCCACTGGTTCCTTGCCATAGAGAGAACCGGAAACTCCATCTCCAAGTACTCGCACATGCGTACTTGGACTGCAACTGGCACGTTACCCCATTTTCGGTAAGACCGAAAAGATCCCTTGCAAAAGGTGCGATAACCTAGCGTCTTTATTGTATTAGAGGACGCAGTGGGTATGTCGGCGTCTAAAATCTTCTGATACAATAGTTCTGCGTAGCCTGTCAAGTAACTCTAACAGTCGAATTAGAAACGCTCATCTCATACACACAGCAATTATAGTTACACTGATGTCTTTTTCTGCTCTTCTAATATTTGCGTCTTGAGACAGACCGAGCCGCCTTAGGACAGCTTTCGCGCTAATTTGGCCAGCTTGTGGCCTTCTAACTCGGTTGCGTCGGTTCGCTTGTGGCAGATTAGTGGGCGATTTCACGAGTACTAATAAGATGAGGCATCATATGGACGTACGTTCGACTGCAAGTCTTATATATAGTGTTCCCGAATAGCCAGACATGATGTTATTGGAATATTGGCGGGAAGAAGGGTCAGAGGCGCACTTAGGCTCTGCTGCGGTGTTGCCACAAGTCAGTTGGTTACACCAATGAAGCGCTACGTTGACACCCCCCCTCATCACGGGCTCCTTTTTCACTTACTCAAATCAACTTAACAAGCAATCTACGAAAAAGATGCCCCGGGTCGACTCCAAATTCTACTGTCCTCTGCGTTGTTCGAGCGGTCGTCATCAACATGCGCGTTATACGCCCGGACTGGGACTGGAAGTCCCTTCAACTACATATTACCGCCATAGAACGCAGAGGAGAATTATGGGATCAGCATCGCAACTTACGGCAGACTAACGAGTATGTGGTATAGAAGTTGAGATTGAACGCATGCCAACGTTGACTAGAGCAGTCAAAGTAGCGCCATAGCTTTTGATGGTACCGAGGGAAGTTCTCAGAGTCGGCGCATTTATGACGAACTTGATGACGACGGTGATGTCCAGTATACTGTCGAAGATGACAACGTCGGCTATGATGGTGCAACGGACGAGGTAGAGACTACTGATCTGGAGGGCGCAATTACTAGTGATGAACTTTCGGGTGATGAAGAGAGAGATATCTCGGATATGGAGGTTGAAGAGTATAAGGATGTAAACAATAATGGTAAGTTTCTTTTAATTGAGATTTTATGACTTTCAACGCTGACTTCGCTGACTTCGTTTTCAGCTGTTCAACCTTCAACTACAGTTACCATATCAGATGTGCACTCGCAAGAACGCCCGACTGGTCGTAATTCTCACACAGAAATACTGTCTGTAGGCTAACGATGAATGCAGTTCGACTTATATCCTCGAAAGAAGCGGAGAGTATTCGCTGGCTATTATTCAAAGTCATGCACAGTCTCGACAATGTTGGATTTTCGCTTTTGCGTCAGATCCCTCAGATCGAAGCGCAGTCTCTCTATACGTGCAGGAAACTTATCAGCGATTGCGCCGCACTCAGTCCCGTTAAATATGACTGCTGTCATTTGAGGCCATGTGTGTGTTACTTTGGAGAATACGAAGGCTATCAAGTGTGCCCGAAATGTGGCGCTGAACGTTTCGCGAAGTATTCAAGCAAGCCTAACAAAACTTTCACATATATTCCACTTGAGCCAAGGATCCGTGCCATTTTTAGCCAGAAGCAGCTATCTAAGATAGTGCAGGAATATCCATCCGAAGTGATGTCAAAAACAGGAATTTTGGCGGACTTTTGGAATGGCGATATTATTAAGCGGCTTCGCGCTGATGGTATCTTCATAGATCCGACCGAGATCGCATTGGCATTGTCGATTGATGGTGTCCAACTAGTCAAGACCAAAACACACCAGACGTGGCCTATAATGGGGATTATGATGAATCTTCCTCCATCGATGCGGTACAAGAAAGAGAACCTGCTTCTTTTTGGCACCATCCCTGGGCCAAAGATGCCAGGAGATGTCTTTTCATTCCTGGGACCGTTTCTCAAAGAAATTAAGAACTTCTCCGAGAACGGCGTCAAGATGTGGAATGAAAATCTGAACTGCATGTCAATAGTAAAGGTACATTTATGCCTAATCACCGGGGACCAGCCGGCCATGGCCAAGTTGATGTGCTTGAAGGGCCACAACGCGAGGCGGCCATGTCGCTTTTGTTTTATTGAAGGGGTTGTTGCCTCAAATAGACAAAACTATTATCCGTTCTCCTCTCTAGTTCCCGATGCACAAGGGATACGGTGCCTCAATCTGCGGAACGACATGAAAGGGGATATAGAAGCGTGCAATGAACAGCAAGACCCGGCTCTATATCGGGAATTGGGTATCTCCGGTCGATCACCATTGGTCGACGTGAAAACATTATACTGGCCACAGTCGTTCCCTGTGGACGTCATGCACTTAATTTTAGAAGGCATCGTCCCACGCACTTTTGAAATATGGATCGAAGCGTCGAAGACAAGTAAGCGAGGTCAGGAACTGCGCCATGGGACTTCCCAGCTTGGGCAGCTTGCCAAGCCTCTGGTGGAAGACTTAGCGGGACTTGGGGCTGATATCAAAGAGTCTGCACGTGAAGTCCCGGCGGCGTTAGCACGATCACCTGAGAATATTCATCAACATTACCGCTCCTATAGGGCACACAATTGGTTCGACTTTTTGCAGTTATTCGCCCATCCTCTACTGGATGGTAGGGCGTCCTTGGAAGTTAGGAAGAATCTGGCGTTGTTAGCCCGCATCTACTCCGTTTCGACGCAAGAGGAGTTGACAGAAGAAGATATCCGATATCTGGAGGGAGCCGTCCTGGAATTTGTTAAGTCGTATGAAAATCTGTACTCCGATCCGACCGTGTGCACCTCTAATCTCCATGGAATATTGCACCTGGCCGATTGCGTTAAGAATTGCGGCCCCGCTTGGGGGTACTGGCAATTCACGATGGAGAAAACATGCGGAAATGTTGTTTCGTGGCTGAAAGGCAACAAGCTCAAGGACGAAAGTCTTTCAAACGCAATACTACTCCAACAGCAAGTCAATTTGATACGGTGGCAAAATCCGAACACCTGCCTTTCGTGGGAAGAGGTTTTTATGCAAGACAGAGCCATCTCTACCCTAACTGGATTGATAGATAAAGTTAAAAGGCCACCAGAGTTTACGGACGAACAATGGGACGCGCTAGCAGCATATTTCGCCGTTCAGCCGCCATCAGCAGCTATGATCCATGAAATGCAGAAGACGATGGTCCATTTCAGAAAATATCGGGCAAATCGCGAGGATATAGTTACGTCCGCTCTCGTGACAGCACGGCCAGAGTCCAGGTGCAGTCGATACGTAAGCTGTCAAAACCATGAGAACGAAAGATACTTTGGGGAGGTCGATCGCTTGTTTTCTTGTACCTGGCACCGAAAGGACCACCAGCTTGCTCTGGTAAAAGTCTTCGATGAGGTTCGCTATACTAACAATCAAGATGAGATCTATGGAAGAGTGCAAACATTGAAAAGTCGAAAGTCGTACCTAGTTTGCATCTGTCTTGCGAACATTGAGTGTACAGTGGGAATTACTTATAATAGGTTCACCAAACAGGAATACATTCTCGATCGCAATTGGGTTGACTGTGACCTCTATGACGTTATGATCGAATCAGGGCTTCGAGCAGCGAACGATGATTGGACTGGGTGAAAAGTGCATTTTCCTGGTCATTCCTCTTCTGTTTGCGTATGTTTTATTTAAATATCTCACGAAACATTTTGTAAAGTGTCTCACAAAGTATTTGTATTTGATATTAAATGCAAATATCATCTTACCAGACAGCCAATAATACTGTTGACACTGGCGCGGACGTAGTGGATACTTAACAGAGCAACTCTTAAGCCTCCAACGAGATACTCGCAGCCTGCTCTCGCACAAATCATACGAGTGACTGTACAGAAGCAACTCGCTCTACGTTTTCAGGAGAGACACAAGATCATAGATACTCACCCCGCAAGTATTGTAAATTGACTCGCTGGGAGAGATCTGCTGCCTGAGTGTGGCATGGTTTACGTCTGAGAACCTCTGTCAAATTGGTCCGGTGACTCGCTTTCGGTGAGTCGCTCCTATAATAGTTATGAGTGGGATCAGAGTTTTTTTCTATAGGGCTACGTTCCTATGTTTATGCGCGTCAGTAGATGGTGACAATCCTGTCCACCTGTGCTTTTTTTCCGCATAATTTAGAATGTCACAATTATCCCCATCTATTGATGAAACCGTCAAACTCTACCCTATTCACCCTGCGTTGTTTTCAGCTCAGTTTAGAATGTAATGTGTATGGCCCAATAATCTAAGCAAGGTTGATTATGTCTCTCTGTGCCCTAACCAGAAGAACGGTTTAAGTTCGGCATAGATTTTCGTGCTGATTCGAATTGCTAGTATTCACAAATTCCTAGAAAATTTACACAACTATTTTACAACCCCAAATCCTCA
This sequence comes from Lipomyces starkeyi, assembly GCA_018804115.1. Lineage (NCBI taxonomy): Eukaryota > Fungi > Ascomycota > Lipomycetes > Lipomycetales > Lipomycetaceae > Lipomyces > Lipomyces starkeyi. The sequence continues at coordinate 1,541,509 of JAGJTG010000006.1, read as the reverse complement.
AGTTAAATCTGACTAGGTCTGCCCCGGGACATCACGAAATTTATTGGACATCACGAAATTAATTTAGGGCATTACTAAATTAGTTCAGGTACGCTATAGGCTTATTATAATTCAAAACGGAATACAAATACAACCTCAGGATGTATACGTTGAGAAAGTTGCATCCACTCTGTCTTCGATACCGGCGCAGGTCATATATTTCACATTCAAATCGATGTTGATCTGGACTCTGTTAACAATCCACTGGAGCGTGATGCGCCTCAAATTAACCTTCGAACTACGTGCAAGAGAAAATGATCAACTTCTATTTTACGGATACCCGCTCGTGCTCTCAGAATCTTACTTTCTCAGAGATGATGATCATTGTGCTCTACGGTTTTATCGATGGGGCTCGAGCACAGCGCGTTCCACCAATACAATGACTCAGCTTTACTGTAAGAATTAGGGATCTACGATCTTACCACTCTTCCGTAGATGAATGTGATACATCATATTCTGTGCCATGGACGGTCAACACTAGCGTCAAGCTCTATGACGTAGCAGTCGAAGTGACTAGTGTTGTCTTGACGCAGAACTACACATTTTCTGATCCCATTTGGGGGTACATATGTCATTTTAACCACCAGTATCCTCGAGGCATTGTCTCAAAAATTGGGGAGCAGAGGCAATCGGGACCGATCTGGGGCCGATCGCGATCATGCAGACCTCACGCGCCTGGGCAAGAAGCTGGTGGAATGGATTGCAATGATGCTTCACAGTGCAACTTCGTCCATGCTCGGCTGTGTGCTCTGTGTTCATTCGTAGAGCGTAATACAGAAGTGCGGCTCACTACGAGGCCCTCAGGAGCGAACTCTTGACAGGAGTCGTGCGGACGAGCTCTTAGAGCCTATGAGCGCTACGAAGGCTTGGCGTACCCGGGAGCAGGTATGTCTGCTCGTTTTACACTGCAGACTCAATAGTGCAATAGAATGTTCATGTCAGCGTCGACAAAGATGATCGACGTCGTCGTCTTATCAATAACGGACAATTCGAGTGGGTTCATCGATAATATTTTCCTAGCAGCAGTTCTCTAGCACCTCCCAAATGCAGGGCCAATTATATTACGCCCTGGTTTGATACGGTACCCACTATCTACCCGACCCCTACATTCGCCTTCACCATAATAGCAACCTACGCCATTGGGATTTTGAAAAAGGCACGCACACAAATATCACTCATTGTCATCCCAATCAACATGCTAAGACTCTTCGCCTTGTGCCTGACACCGAGATGGATTGTGTCGGCCACAGTCGCCATTATTGGCCTGCTCAGTGTTGGCCTTGTGGCCCTGCTCTTGCAGGACAACTCCTACACCAAGCCCGCGTACGACAAGCTTGAATGCGACAACTCCATCTCCCTGACCACAGTTTCCGTGCAGTCCGAAGCTACCCTGGCCCCGGTAATTCACGATGGCAATGAATTTACAGCTACTTCCAGCGGGGAGCCCAAGCTCGAGAAAGCGACCTTTATGATGCTCGTCCGAAATTCTGAAGTCCACGACGCGCGATCATCTATCCGCTACGTGGAGGACAGATTCAACAAGAACTTCCACTACCCCTGGCTCTTCATCAACGATGAGCCCTTTTCCTCCGAGTTTGTCAAAATGACTCGCAGCCTCGTGTCTGGCAACGCAAGCTACGGCGTCGTCCCGAAAGAGGCTTGGTCAATGCCAAACTGGATTGACCGTCAGAAAGCAGAAGAATGCATGAAAACTATGGAAAGTCACAAAATTCCTTACGGTGGAATGGAAAGTTACAGGCACATGTGTCGCTTCTTCTCCGGCTTCTTCTACAGACACGAACTGCTCGCCGAATATGACTACTACTGGCGAGTCGAACCCAACACTCAACTATACTGCGATATCACATATGACCCCTTTACATTTATGCGCGAAACAAACAAGACCTACGGCTTCACCATCACTCTCCACGAACACGAGTCAACGATAGAAACGCTGTGGTCGACGGTCCGAAACTTCTCCCGTGCGCACCCAGAACATATTCACCCGAACAACGCACTGGATTTCATCGTCGACGACCAAAAAAGTATCACTGAGGGCAGCTACAATTTCTGTCATTTCTGGTCAAATTTCGAGATTGCGTCGTTGAAGTTCTTCAGATCGCAGGCTTACGGAGATTTCTTTGACGCACTTGACCGGTCCGGCGGGTTTTTTTACGAAAGATGGGGCGATGCCCCTGTGCATTCCATCGCTGCAGCGTTAATGGTGGACAAGGCAGAAATCCACTGGTTCTATGATGTCGGATACCGGCATCAAGATTACATGCATTGTCCCGAGCCATTGGCGGAATTTCATGATTCGGGAAAGTGCTTTTGTAATCCCGATCAGAATGTCGACAGGAAATCGTACTCCTGCACGAAAGAGTACCGGCGTATGCGCGGAGAGCCGGGCGGACAATGATTGATATCTGCAAAAGTGTATCATCTGATCCTTCGATCGAACCGGCGGCTTCAAACGACGCAGCAGGCTATGTAACAATAGACTAACTAGCGAGAACTTGGAGCTGAAGCTGGCGAAACAAGCGGGGCAAAAGTACGAATGAAAAATGTTAGGGAACAACAACGAGTTGAATTTTTGGCAAACCTCTGGCTCCGTGACTCTCAGCTGTTATAGAATGATTGTTTGTTTGGGATGATTGTGTTATACCTTGATATGAACATTCATGAGACTAGTAGGAATACAGTCACCTTAGCGATGGATGGCAAAATTAAGTTTTTGGTTTGCCTTGATACTACTGGATTGTACGCACGTGCCAACAAAATTAGTTCTGGTTTGAGAATTTCTTAGGCGTGAGGAACATGTAAATTTATGTGCTCATATTTCATACAGCATCTGTCAATCAACCACTCTAGATGGAAAATGAAGCGAAAGGACAAACACATCCGTCTCCAGAATAAGAAAAAAATAACGAAATCTATTAATCAAGAAACGCGGCCGACAAATACAAGTGCAATATTAATAACCTCAGCCGGCTTCGCAAGCCCGATCCTGACCTTGACAAACGCGCCGGATACAATCAAGACGACAAAAAAGATTACAGACCCAAGCCCATGTCGCACCGACCCCACCCGACAATTAATCCGTTTCGAGAGGTCCAAAAGCTTACACCCACATCTTCCCATTAAGTATACAAGCATCAGCAGCAGCTAACATGATGCCTTCCGTGGTCATACTGAGGCCAATATCAGCTGGTGCGAGCGCGCTAGCATCATTGGGACCGTCGCCTCAAAAGAGAGCCTTCGTTCCAGCTAACAGATTAGGGCTGGACACGAATAAGGAATTTGCTTATTCGTATTCGACTTTTTTAGCAATTCGTTATTCGTATTGGGTTAGGGTGCAATCCGTCAGTATTCGTATTCCATTCGTAATTATTCGTAACTTAACTGTGCCGAAACTTTAAATTGGAGGTTAGCGCAGATTCATGCACAATCTAAAGATATCGCGTCCGTGACGCGGGAAGTTGGCTGACCCGCGCGCGCGTCACTGTTAGGCATCAGTGACAGGAGCCACATTAGCTATCTAAACAGCCATTACACTTTTTCTAAGGAGATGGTCAATTGTGAGTTTCAGCGTTGTTGCATAATTTTCTTGTACTTGTCTCCTACATCAAGGCTTTTTAGGGTGTTGCCAAAGGATAGTCGATAAAGGGTCCAACCGTCCAAGTGCGGGGCCCACGACTAGCGCAGTGACGTGCGGTGTAATGCAATTTACGAATATTTATTGAAGCTTGCTTGTAACTTAACGTAGTTAGTTGCGCCGCATGCTGACGGTCGTATCTGAGACTACTAATGCACAACAGTAATCGCAGATAAGCAGTTCGGGCGTTGCAGTCTCTGCTAAATAGTCTCCCTATCCAAATATGGGTTTATTTGTTTTATCGGCTATCATTGGCGTAGCAGTCCCACACGCGATTTGATTAAGAGTTTAATGTAAGCGAACACTTATCCCGGCAACAGAAACGTTGTTGATTGTTTTTATTATTAGTTACCCGGTCCCGTGTGCGATTGAAAATGTCGTCGAATTTTTCAGCAGCCATCTCTTCCCAATTTTGTTGTCCGTACGGGGGTAGTTGCATTACCATTATCGAATCCCCACCTGCCGATGTCGGTCTAGTCTGTGGTAATCTAATTTGTTGTCCGCACTTTAATCCCAACGGCACGATTAGCATGGATGGTGCCACGATTTGCGGCAATCAGACTCAAGGAATTCTAAGCTGTAAGAATGGGGTGCTAACCGGCTCATCAGCCGCAGTGAGGCCTAATAGAGAAAATATTTCCATTATGACATTGATTACGGCAACGTTATTGCTGCTACAATTGTTTCAACTGTAGACGTGAGCAGACGTGATGCAACATTCACGCCGAGAGAGATTGTCGGAAGAACCTGCGGTGCAAGAACATATTACAAAATTAATATAGAAGTCACGCATGGTCAATGAACAATAGAGACTTGATTTTGTTTGATGTACTAATAGAACGAATAAATATCTCATGTACAAGCGCACCGCTAACAGAATACGTGACAGAACCCTTACCCACACCTTGTTCAAACGACTGAACAAGCCACATTGCATTATTATCTTCACTTTGGTAGCCCTGAACCATTGCTCTATCCGCAACACGATACCTCTTAAAATCCACTAAATTTCCGTGTAATTATCGCGTCTGTTGTTCCAATATCGCGGGTCCCTTCTTTGTTAGAAATATAGTATCCAAACATCTACTCTGCTGGCACGTCGATGTACGGCGGCGCCGCTCTGCGAACCAAGGCACAGTGACGTCAGACACGATTGCCGCGTTCCCTAAGATATAATTAAGCTTCGACGTGAACTGGTGAGTTTTCCTCTCACCTTACTATAACTTGTGTTCAGGGCTACAACTAACATTGCGAACCAAGATCACGAGCCCAAGGAATGCGGAATATCAGACATCACAAAATCTGGTTTCAATTCAAGCGGCCAAAAAGAAACACCAGAGAACTTCGGACGTACAGGGCAAAGCCGGCGATTAGATACTTGGCTCATTGTATACTTATACGCTATATGCTCAACCAGCCAACGCTCAATACCAAAATTCAGTGCAAGGCTACTACTAAATTACATCTGTCGTGTTTGCTAGTCACCAACGCGGCAACATGACGTCACTTTTTTGAAACCTTTCCCTTGGCGCAAAAGCCTCTCCGAGATAGCTCACAGGCCTTCAAGAGGCGCTGTGGGCTTCGTGGTCCAAGCAGCTAGCGTAGCTTGCGTCACGCCATTTTTGGACCGCTGTCCCGCGTGGCCTCTGCTGAACTCACACTCCTCCCTCCTCATAATCTTGTTTTCTTATCTCTTCCAAATCTTTTCTCCCTTCCATTCACATTTCACATCAAATTCAGCGATGCTTCTCTCGAGAGCGGTCCATCATACAGTGACCACTTGTTACTCGGTGCTAGACAATGAGGACCACCAAATCGACATCCCTAAAGGTCCCGCGTTTGCCTTGGTCAGTACGATTATTTTGTGTCTAATCGCAAGCATTCTTGTGCAGTACGTCGCCACTGTCATTCTCACTCTTGCTGCGGTCGAAGATCCCCACGAAGGCTATAGTCCTTTAAGAAACGGATCAAGCCAACATCTTATATTGGAAGATGACGACGATGCGGGTGAGGCTCAACTTGAAGCCAATGACTCTGGCAGAAATAGGGTGTACAGCGGCAAGGATCTCTTCGTCACATCCAGCATTAGACGAACAGTGGCACACCTTCGACATGAGGCTGGTCCATGGAGTCCTTTCCGTGGAATATCTGCCTATTTAGTTATGCAAATCGTCAGTATGCTGTATACAACCTTTGTTGTCTCCGTATGGCCACGCATCTTCCAGCCATTCTTTTACTTGATTCTCTTCCTCTGTCTCTCCCCGTTATCCCTAGTCTTGACACAGTAAGTGCAGCTAATTGATCTACCGAAATCATAAACTGATGTGAACTAACTTGAGTAGCATCATCATCACCGTGCCAACACAGAGAACCTGGTTTAGACGCCTTAGGAACACCCCTTTTCGTCTAAGTAAGCTCACCCTACCTGCTGTAGGCGTCGAATATATTGTGCATCAAGTTGCATATTTTTTCCCAAGCCTCTTAATCTTTGATGTCGCTATTCCTTGTATAACACGCAGCGGTTGGACAAAAGTCTTTGGTACTTTTGTTCTAGTGTTCGGCATTGCGCTATTGCTCCTGCTTTTTGTTTTTCTCTCTCTTCCAGCCACTGTTGTTCGCATCCGAGTTCAAGCGGCCCTCCTTCCTGAAGGCGAAGAGCCGATTATCCCTTGCGATAGCAAGGCATTTGGGACAGTCACTACCATGCGAGATGCAATGTACAGTTTGGTGAACACTTTCAAGACATTTAGCTTGTCTGATAGGATGAGATTGTTCAAGTTGATTTTGAAATTTTATGTAATTGCATTAACAATGACAGCCATCTTTGTGTTTTTGTTTACCTTGGAGCTATTGTGGATGGTAAAGGAGAGTCCTGATATTGGACAGTATCTGAAAGATACATTTTCTAATGGGCAATAATTGTCCTTTGCACAAACGGAAGTCATTGATGGTTTTATCTCACAGGTCATGGTGGATAGTAGTACGAATTTTCATGGCAGAGTTGAGTATAATTCCAATTACTGTATTTACATAGCTAAATTGACGTATCGACGAAGTAACATTGGTATTTGCCGTTTTGTTCATTTGATGGTGGTAGCTTTCGGAAATATGAGACTTGTCCACTGACTGTCAATGAATGAGGACAGGGACCTCAGCGGTTGTGGACTTGTGAATTTGACGGTCAACGTTAGGTGATCCTATCGTGCAGTATTCCGCATTTCAAACGCAACAAAATCAAATATCCTCTCTATATATAATTGGAATGCGAATAGATATGAGCGCCACTAAACGGGTTCAGCCCTTTGGGATGATCCAAAGGCGGAAACGTGAGGTGGGGAAGTATGACGTAATGCATTAAGACTGACGATGGAGACAGTTCAACGCTCGAGGATGGGTGTACTATTTTGCTACGCCATGTAGCCAACGCCCTCGTGCCCTCCTGGTATCATGCAGAATTCTCTTTCCGATCCAATTCTCACGGTATTAGCGTACTCAACTAGAAGACAAGCACAACACTTGCGATCTACGTTAGCTTCCAAACGGCTATTCTCAAAAATGGTTGCTCTTTCCACGCTCATTCGATCGGCTGCCGAGGAACTGCCAGCCATTGACGACAGTTCGTTCGGCGCCAAATTTGACCGCTTCGGGAAAGCCCGAATAGTTCTGATAGGTAAGAAACGAAACCAAGGGTCGTGCTCTCATCGCATTGGTGGTCGTAATGCTAATTTGCTCTACCCTTTGCACTCGGTTAGGCGACGCGAGCCACGGCACATCCGAATTCTACCGCGCGCGTGCAGCAATAACAAAGCGATTGATTGAGAAGTACGGCTTTACCATAGTCGCAGTCGAGGCAGACTGGCCCGACGCTCGGACAGTCGATCGGTATGCCAGACAGGGCACTGCAGGCAATGCCAGACAGGGCACTGCAGGCAAAGATGGCGATCCACTCGCCGCGTGAACCCTGAACCCAGATCTTCAACCCTGCGAAAATCTTCCTACCAGCTTATTCTTAATGAATACAATAGGAGATTCATGGAGAGTAAACCAAAAATTCCTCTTTGGGACTAGCGTAAGTAGACAGCGGTACCCATAACGCCGAGAGTTAGTACCTAGGCTGCACCGCCATATTGATTCTTGAGCCATAATTATAGGCCACTCCATTATGTTCTTGGCTTCGGGATCATCTAGATACCCGCATCAATCCATCTCTACCATTGCCCAAATTTTTCAACATCTTCACTTTCCATCCTTAAAAAGGCAGAATACATCAGACCACATTTCCTCGACTTCATCATGGCGATAATCGCGGTCGTGCCCGGAAATCGATTCATCATCTTGTAATTGGGCCTCGTCGTTCTGCCATGCCGCGGGCTCCTCTTGTTCTTTTGCCGTCGCCTCATTTCAGTAATTATCAAGTTACTGAGGAGCTTGGGACATTTCCGGCGATCGTGCCCGGTGTTCTTACAGGATCCGCATCGCCTCACTTTCTCGATGCGGTCGGCAATTTTTTGCACAACTTCCGCAGACGTTTGAAGCCGGCGTGTCCCTTTTGGACGACCTTTCCTGGGAAGTGTGGCTACGGGATCCTTGAGTTCTAAGAGTATTGCAGCATCGATACGCTGAAACGCGACGTTGACCGGGGGGAACTCAGGATGCACCCACCAGCGAGGATCAATCTGCGTGATTGAAAGAGGAACTCCTAGTTGGATCCGATGAGAGCACGGCAGAAGGTAGCGATTCCATGTTGAGCACCTGCAGGATTCCCATGTGTCGTCCTCCTCTTGGTGCTGCTTCTTCTTCATTACTGCAGCGTATACCAGCTCCATCGCAGATCGGGAAATTGTAGTGCACAGCTTCGAAGTCTCAAGACCATGCCAATGCGTAAGTCGTAAGGATTGTTCGTCGCGGGAAATTCAATTGCGACCGTAGAGATGTTCAATAAACGACGCGTTCAGCTCTTGTGTACGCGTTATTATAATCAGACTTAGCGCGTTTCGATAACACCGGGTAACGATAGGTACCGACGATTAGAGTATGGGTACCGCCGTCTACTTACGCTAGTCCCAAAGAGGAATTTTTGGTTTACTCTCCATGAATCTCCATAAAATATCTCTGTCTCTAAACGATGCTCTTGAAGGTGGCAAAATTGAAAAGTCGCATACATTCAACACATGAGACCCACGATTGAGCTTATCGAGCAGCCGCACCAATGCATTGGCCAATAACATCCTTGCTTAAGGTGTTATTGCGCGATTTTATAGTTCCCGCGGAGGCAAGCAGTAACCAGGGCCATGGTACATCAACCAGCACCTTATTTTCAGAATAATCCACGGGTATTAGGCAACTAAGCGACACTACAGCCACATGCCTTCAGCCTAGGTCTATCATTCCTTACTTTTCACAAAAGATGTCTTTCTTATCAGGGTGCTTGATAACCTCTGGAGACATGCGGGTTAACGAAGGTCGATAGGGTCGAAGTGGGTCGTGCATAACCAAGATAGACAATTTAGCCGTACGTTCCTGAACACGCACGGTTCAGCAGCTTGATAGAGCTAGAGCCGTCTGCATGGCGTTATCGTAGGCAGCGTAAGCGCGCTTCGGGTCAATCGCTGTCAAAGGCTCCGTTCAATTACAACATATTACCATCCTCGAGATTGTGAAATGCGTACTTGCAAAGGCAATTTAAGGAAGGGCAACTTGGCACCTTGGAAAGATGCTTGATGCCTAAGTCAGATGTTTTAGCTGGCACGGGACCACGTTGGCGCCACGAAAGTGTTTTATCTTGATAGCGCGAAAGCACACAATCTTGCGGGCACTACATTGGTGGCTGATTGACATCACACTAACTTCAAGCCTGACAGATTTTCTGGCTGTGACTGTTTTTGGTCCGAAGTCTGCGCGTATTTCGCTTGTAAGCTTGGCGAGGCTTGCGGGCCTTGATTGCTTTGGTTGTCCACTTGGCCAGCATCTATCGGCCCTTCCGAGCTCCATGCAATTGCGGTGACAAAATGAATGAATTCGCTATACATTGTATGACGTGTTTTTGGGATAGGTACAAAAGGATCACCGTGATATATTTGCAGCACTGACCGTAAGCTCTGGCCACATGTTAATTCCCCTCTAAGGGTCATATCGGATATGCAATGGAAGGACGGGTATGGGTCCTCCGTCGAATGGCCGATCGAGACGCGTCTCGTGCTGATGACATGCATTTAATATCTGCCCTATTACTATTGAGTTCTATTTTGGAAGAATTACTCTGCCGCCTCTATCGCTGGTCTTATCTTTGTATTACCCCCCATCCCCACGCCACCGCGCTCTTATCTCGGAGCCCCAAATATCTCATTCCTGAATGCTGCTGGGTGGGCAGTAATAAATAAGAGTTGGTCCAGGACCCTTGAGGTTCGGACAAGATACTCGATCAGTGTCGAAATTCCACTCTATATCGATCGATAGGCTGAGACTTCAGGTACTTCCCCAACTCTAGTAACTATGTCGAGGAGTGCTTACAATAATAGGATGTCCGATTTTAATGAGAAGATGGATGGTGTGATAGTGCGGAGCAATGAAACAGATTCGGGCTCGGACGACTTCGAGAAGAAGGCGTATAATGTCCGCGTGACAACCGTCACAGACGAAGAAAAGATTCGCGTCGCCGAACGCCTAGCTACCGCCGGAAAGGATGTCGAGGATGTGATCGACGGTCCAGCTGCGGAGTTTATACTTGAGAAACTGCAGAGTATGACTGTTGACGAATCGCTTGTGGTCCTACGCGAGGCGCTGGACTATCACGACGATGACTTAAACTTTCCGACAGAAACGCTTGAGAAGATAAAGCTGTTGTTACAGGGTCAAGAGGCGTCCCAAATGGATGCGGAAACCTACGAGTTAGACTTGAAGCTAGAGGCAACGCTTATGAAGTATCATTCGCCGTATCCTGAAGTTCGTGCAATCTGTGACCCGACGGACGATCCGACTACGCCTGCGGAAACGATCAGAGCCTATTTTCTGGGAATTTTCTGGGTTGCGGTCGGTGGATTTATTAACGAGTTCTTTTCTCTTCGTCAACCGACTTTATCTCTTCAGTCGGCAGTGCTCCAAATCTTGCTTTATCCTTGCGGGAAATTCTTGCAGTATGCCCTGCCAGACTGGGGCTTCACTTTCCGCGGCACGCGGCACTCACTCAACCCTGGACCGTGGACATACAAGGAGCAGATGTTTTCAACCATTATGGTCAATGTTGCTTCTGGCGGCTCTAACTTCATGGGCTATGTAGTGACACTGAAGCTTGACATGTTCTTTGGGCAGAAATGGGTCAGTTTCGGCTTCATGTTCCTCATGAACTTTTCGACGCAATTCTTCGGATTTGGACTCGCAGGGATGCTGCGTCGATGGTGCGTTTACCCAACTAAGGCTGTCTGGCCCACCGTTCTTCCAACACTGGCACTCAACCGTGCGCTCTTGATGCGAGACGATAGACGGTCGATACATGGATGGACTATGAGCAAATACAAGTTCTTTTTCATCGTGTTTGCCGCATCTTTCCTTTACTTCTTTGTCCCGTCATTCTTGTTCACGGCACTTAGTGTCTTTAATTGGATAACGTGGATCGCCCCTAAGAACACAGTTCTCGCGATTGTCACTGGGTCGTACCTTGGTCTTGGATTCAACCCGCTCACGACATTCGATTGGTCGGTCATAAATTATTCGACACCATTGGTGGTACCTTTCTTCTCGACACTTAATCGATATATCGGCACTATTATCGGTGGGCTACTGATGCTGGGATTGTACTGGAAAAATTACAAATGGACTGGATATCTTCCGATTAACTCGAACAATGTGTACGACCATACTGCAACGATATACAACCTTACGAAAATTGTAAAGCCGGACTCGACACTTGACGAAGACAAGTATAAGCTCTATTCACCACCTTATATCTCCATGGGAAATCTTCTGACTACTGGATCTACATTCGCACTGTATACGCTTGCGTTCGCATACATGCTCTTGACAGACTGGAAAATGCTCTCAGAGGCATTCAGGGGATTTTGGAAAGGAATCAGAAATAGGAAGTCATCCAACTACGAGATGTACAATGATCCCATGTCTAAAATGATGTCTGTGTATCCCGAGGTTCCTGACTGGTGGTTCGTCGCTGTCTTTGTGATTTCTATCGTATTCGGCATCGTTGCTTTTACAGTGTATCCCACCAGCGCGCCAGTGTGGGGTATGATCGTGATCGTACTTATCAGTACGGTGATTATGGTGCCTTCGGCATTGATTTATTCTGTGACCGGATACCAGCTTTTCACGAGTAGTCTCTCGACCCTTATTGCAGGATATATGATCCCGAATAACGGTATTGCTAACATGATGTGCCGTGTCTATGGATATAATACGGACGAACAGGCAGAGGGATTTGTATCGGACCAGAAAATGGCACACTATGCAAAGTTGCCACCCCGGGCTGTGTTCCGCGGTCAGATTATTGCGACATTGGTTCAGACCTTTGTCACTGTGGGCGCGATTCAGTTTTTGATAAATTCGGTCTCCGACTTGTGCTCGCCGACGCAGGCCAGTCATTTCGTCTGCACATTCCCGCATTCATTGTACTCTGCGAGTCTGCTGTTCGGCGTTGTCGGTCCGGTTCGAACTTTCAACCAGTTATACCCAGTGCTGAAGTACTCTTTCCTCATTGGTGCAATCGCTGCGATCCCATGTTATGCCCTCCGCCGTCTTTTCCCTCGCAAGATGAAATATGTCCATCCCGTCCTCATCCTCACTGGCATCTCACGCTGGGGTTCCACGTACAACCTCTCCTATTACACCCCTGCCATGTATTTCTCGTTCATTTTCATGTTCTTTATCCGCAGACGGTATCTCTCATGGTGGACGAAGTACAACTATATTCTCACATCCGGGTTATCGGCGGGTGTGGCATTTTCTGGAATTTTGATTTTTGTCTCATTGACACTCCCCAAGGTGCACTTGACATGGTGGGGAAATACGGTTTCAACAGCAGGGGTTGACGGTGCTAGGAAGGCGGCGCTATTTACGCTGCCAAAGGGAGCGACGTTTGGATTGCCAGCTGGTTCGTTTGAATGAGAAATCGGCAAGTGAATCTCGTTGTAACGTTACTGTATTGTTGTTATAAAGGCCTACCTAGCTAGGACATTATGCTTTTGACTTTCATATTTCTGTTTCAAAAGTCTCGAATAATCTTGTACAAATGCCATAAAATTAATAAAATGTTATGTCACAGCTATCTTCTTGCGGATTTTCGCCTATAACTTGATTGTGTAAACCGCAGGCGGTACAGCGTAAAAACTATCACCAAATCTGTTTCCGTAAGAGATGTGTTATCTTGTAAGGAGCGCTAGCGGGGTAGCCTACTCGCTTAACTCTAGTTGGTCCGTGCAGCCTCTTTCTTCATAAGTTGACAATGAATTCAACGTAGGATAGAATTTTTTGATGCAGATGTCTTCATTATGTCGTGCATATGCTCATCAATTTATTGACCGTGACAAACATGGAGCAATCTGACAACAAATCCTTTCGCGGGGACGCAACAGTTATCCTAGACCTTGCAGTTGGAGCCCAGGATGACGAAAAAGACACTCCACCACCTGATGGTGGGTATGGCTGGCTATGTGTAGCGGCTTGTTTCACGGTGAATTGCTTTTCTTGGGGTATTGTGGCGGTATGTGTCATTGTTCTTTCCATGAGCAACGTTGGATTCCTGCTTATCAATTGACAGTCTTACGGAATCTACCTTTCCCACTATTTGTCGAACCGCGTCTACCCGGAGGCATCTTCTTTCGATTATGCATTCGTTGGTGGCTTTAACTTTTCTATGGCTATGTTGGCGGCACCGTTTGTTACTATTCTCACGCGTGAATATGGAATACGTCTCTCGATGATAGCGGGAGTTATCATGGAGTCTGGAGGATTCATTGCTGCTTCATTCTCGAAACGGATCTGGCAGTTATATCTTACTCAAGGTCTACTAGTTGGTCTTGGTGTCGGCTTTGTTTACATACCAAGTATCGCAGTCCTATCACAGTGGTTTGACAAAAAACGCAGTCTTGCCAATGGCGTCAGTGCTGCTGGGTCAGGTATTGGCGGGGCGGTGTTTTCCTGGGCAACTGAGGCTATGATCAATCAGATAGGCCTCCATTGGGCTCTTCGTGTTACTGGAATCATCATATTCTTCGCCATCCTGACTGCAGCACTCGTAATTCGGGATCGAAATCAGCACATCAGGCCGCCTCAACTTGCCTTGGACACAAAACTCTTGCGTCGATACGATGTACTCCTTTTGTTGTCATGGGCCTTCATCAGTATGCTTGGATATATTACGGTCCTGTTTTCGTTGTCAGACTTTGCCTTGTCCATCGGCCTTTCGCAAGCTCAAGCTACTAATATTGTCGGCTTTCTGAATATCGGTACTGCAGTTGGCAGACCACTCATCGGAATTTGGAGCGATCGCTACAGCAGGATTGATGTTGCTGGGCTTCTCACTTTATTATGTGGTCTTTGTTGCTTCACGTTTTGGCTTCCAGCCACTTCCTATGGGCTAATTGTGTTTTTTGCCCTTATCATCGGAGCAATCCTAGGCGTTTTTTGGCTGGTCGGTGATTCTCTTACATTTAGTTTGTAGTGCGCTTCACTAACTGTGTGCATAGACCATCGGTCCTTTATGCGTAGAAGTTGCAGGTCTGAAAGAGCTACAGTCGCTCCTATCCCTTTCCTGGATAGCCATAATACTTCCAACAACATGTACGTTTTCATGATCTCGATATTTGTGGATTGTCTATAACCCTACTTTAGTCTCCGAAGTCATTGGATTGCAGCTGCGGCGCTCTGGCTCATCCAGGGAATATCTATTTCCTCAAATTTTCGCTGGACTTTCTTATATTGTTGCAAGTGGTTTTGTGTTTGAGCTGAGGAGGATAAAGCGTCGAGAAAAGAATTGATGACGACTACGGTTATGGCGCCGGCAACATTCAGATCCGGATCCAGTGTTTCCATGCATCATATCACGATTGCTCGGTGGATTATGTGCCTGCGCTTGTCCGCTATCTTCTGATGGCTCCCAAAAGTATGCATATATGTATCATGGACCGGGCACACCTCATCCGATTGGATGGGTGGCACACAGTATGTGGCATCTCGTTTGCTCGTAAAGAGCTCAATTCCGCAACGCTGCAATATCCGGCATGGCGAATTCAAGGAAGCGTACGGTTTGGTACATTTGAAGAGCTAATGGGGTTGATTGAATAGATATGAGAGAGTTCAGCAGGGGAAAGTAGAGATTGGAAAGATATATTGTAGGCCGTTCCTTCCCCGGCGCGACGAAAAGACAGATTTTAGCACCATACATTCCCTTGCTTACCTTTCCGTAGTTAACTCGCGAGCACTCGATCACTATTAGCTTCAATCCGACCTTTATACTGGAGTTAAATTTCTCAGCAGGGAACTCAGCTTTCAAGTCTGCTCGCAACGGTCGAAGAAAGTCAGCTACGCCCAACAAATTCAGGCTGAGAGCGTCTAGGGTGTAGTTTAACAAGATTCAGCTCTCAAAAGCTTGGGCGCTAGAACTAATTCCTTTTAATCCATATTCATACTTTGGCGAGCATCTATCAATCCACCTTCTCAACGAACTTCGGCAAGCCTGTGTCCGATTTGTCCACTTTAATGTCTCATAACCCTTTCGCCAAGCACTCTAAAACCATCCTATCCACGGCTGATAACATTTTATCCCCAATAAGAGATTTTGTTCTGCGAACGAACTGTAGGTCCATAGACCGTGCAAATGACACTCACCACACGATATCCTGGGACATCACTCATTGAGCCGACGAGAACGCTCCTTGCGTCTCCAAACGCATGAAGATCGAAAGCAGCGACAATGTGCTTCCCGATTGTGTCAGAATTCCGTGACATTTTCCGGGGCAACATGACAAAGGCTTGTTTAATCGGGGTATCATGGCGTTGGTATTATGGATCACACTTTTCCTCAGGATCGTAGCTGCTCTAGTTCTGGCGGCAAATAAGCTGCAGAAGAAATGTAGATAGGACATGACGGCCATGGATAGAATGTATAATATGAGGATCAGTGGAACCATTTCATACATGTCTCCGCTCCCTATGCTGGTATTCGTACTAGTGACACTCGATTGCTTTCGCTTCTCTCGACCAATGCATTCAAGTCCCAGTCGGAATTGATTATTTCTACGAAGTTGTTACCGGGCGACCTTTATCGCGAATATGCAAAACAGTAACTGTAATATAAAGCAAATTTTAAAATAGTAAATTCCAAATTCCACAGATGTCGAGTAAATTGCCACGGCTTAGTCGCATCCAGAAATTAGTTCACTCTTAAACAATGCGATAGTCATTCGTTATACAATATTTCTCATACCCGACCTGTTGGTAAATATAATTCGACGTTAGGTTGTTATTATCCGCGCTGAGAGATACATAATCATAATCCTTTCGTAAATGTTCTGAGAATACTGCCATCATTGCTGTTGCGCATCCGTGACCTCGCGACTCTTTCGGAGTATAGACCCCAGCGACTGAACAACCATATTTCAAAGGTCTGACTTTACAAACCATGGAAATCGGTTTCTCATCGAGTATCCAAAGATACAAAAACCCTATGCGTGCGCGAAAAGTAATCTCTTTGATCGCTTCCTCTTCACTAGGTATAGGCATTAAACATTGCTCATTGAAGCCAATGTACCAATTTGCTAACATTTGCATGTCATCATCAACGGTGGCAGGCCTCAAAACGCCGCGTGATATCATATCTCGACATTGATCCGGAATGTTCACATTCGATAGTCGATAAGTCGTCATGGACCTGTGGACGACATATGATTTCTCCAACGCCGTCGTATATGCTTCGACAAATCTCGTTGCGCCCGGCTCGCATCCTAGAATTCCGGTCCAGGACAATGCCTGCGTGGCAGCATGCTTGGCTAGCTTCACCTGTGCGTCTTCACATCCGTCCGGACCAGACGAGGATAGCCAAAGGTAACTTCCGGGTGTCCATACTGCGGCGTAGATCAAGTTGCTGTTGTTATCTAATACTGCAGCATAATATCCTCCTTCAGCATTATTCTGGTGCCAAAGTTTTGACTTGGATATGACTTGGCCGTTTTCCAGTTCGTGCTCTTCCAATTGCAGCAATAACTCATCCAAAAACGCCCCTGGACCTGGATACTCTTTGACTAGCAAATCATTCATTGTGTACAACGAAGACCAAAATCTGCCGTGTCTCTGGACCTGCCATTGCCCTTTTATAATTTGCTGGGAGAATAACATGGGTTAGACACAGTGGGGTGACTAATTTGTCTGACGCTGACTCTTCATGGTGAGTCTTAAACCGGTGCCAAAATAACTTCAAGTTTCGCATTGGTGCCCGGGATGGTAAACAGTACTCACAACACGCGACTATATGCAAGCTTTCTATAGCATTCACCTGTTTGTCTAGGTAATGACTTCATTGCAAATGCCGCATCCAAATAGCTGTAGCGCTGGACACGATACGATATCGCGGGGAATGTCCCATTCGCATATCGTACCGAAGGACAGAAAAGTTAGGCGATATTATCGCCTATCGTATCGCCAACTGGGCGATATTGCGGAAGGATAAAATCCCGGAATTAATTTAACGCTACTGATTTTCGCCACTTCCCTTCCAGTCGTAGATCATTATGCATATCTTCTTCTCCGCCACGACTGTGTCAGGAACTCCTCCCTGAGGGTATAAGAGAGTACCGTTCTGATATAGATCACTACTGCAACAGTGAACTTATTGGTGTTAGAGGAATAGCCACGAAAGAAAAGGGATGACTGTGGTCCTGGTGGAAAGCGCATCAACAAGAGTTTCCTCGGATGGCATTAGCAGCGCGATTACTTGGCAATTCCAGCATCAGAAGTTGCTGTTGAAAGGGTGTTCAGCAAAGGACGAGATTTGTTGGGTCTCAGGAGGCACTCAATGAGCGCAGAAACGATGAGGATACTAATGTTGATGAGAGATGGATATGCCTCTGGACATAAGTGGGAGACGAGGGCCAGATGTAGCAAGAGTGAAAAAAAGGGAGATTTGTAGTCTAGCTACTCTAGCAGTTTTCTATCTCGGGGCCGTTTCTGTGCCATGATGCGGATCACATGGATATTAGGCGAATATCGTTTATCGTATCGCCTAATTTGATATCCTGCCTATATTATCGCCTAATTTATCGCCAGAGATACGATATGGCGATATCGCCCTATAGGCGATATCGTGTCCGCCCTTAAATAGCTGTCATTGGGTGTCATTGCAATGCAACACAAGTGCTTAGGTATTACTTTTCTGATAGGAGGCCGGGAGAATTTTAAGTTATATGTTAACACTATAACAAGTAATATGTTGCTGCCGCCCATTCGAAAACCCATCAAAATTCGCGAGGGTTCAACTAAAACGAGGCGTAAACCACAAATATATAGATGACGTCCTTGCATATGTAGTCTGACGAATGCGGGCTGGGGGTTACCAACTCTCACCCCACAACCATGGTTTTCCTATACATGATAATTTCCAATAAATGCCTGGGATGCTGCACCATCCAAGATGGTAATCTTCCCTTTCGTCGCACTATATTTATAGAGAAAGTTAGGCTTGCCATTAGATTTGCAGTACCAAGATTTCATGACTTCATTTCGAATTGATCTAGTTAGAAGGGCAAGCATAGTAGGCTGGTCATTTGAAATGGTGAATCGCAGTGCGAGGGATTCAAGATGTATCAAGAGCTTAGGCGCAGAAAAATAAAATCCGATTAAAGTGTATGGTACACTACGAGTTTTTTAACGTAGATTTATACTATCCCAACCCTTTCCCGACCACACATCCATGCTGCCTATATTGGTGTCTTGCAGATATCAGCAATACGATTCCACCACCTGCAATTCCGATTATGAAGAACACGATCCACAAACACACACCGTTCCCTTCTTCCTCGCCTGATATTTTGGATTTTCGGTCAATGTTGCTTCAGCGTTGCTATAAGTCAAGGCTGCAGTTCGATTTGATCGATCGAGAGGTCGCAGGTTCTGCAGTGGCACGTTGTCTGTATAAGTCGATCTGTCTCGGCTGGGCTCCTATGGAGGAGGTAAATTGGCCTCTAGATTCCCGTTGCATGCTGGTGGCGGGCTGCTCATATTTCTTGTAAATGACCTAAATGAAGCTTCATAGCCTCAGTATCGGCCTGCTGCGTGGAGTCATTTGCTTCCGTTGCTTCGGGTTGTCGCTGTGGTATGTAACTCGCAAGTGGATTCAAAATTGCGAGAAAGAAGAGGAGAGTCAAGCTTCAGGAAGACATTATATGGGGCTTTTAAGGAACTCGTTCGCGATGCTGCACACATTCAAAGTTTAGGGTCAGAATGCACCTCACGATCATCGACTAGGATAAGAGCCATTTAAATTGGTCAATTCCAAAGGTTTAAATCTCTACAATTTCGAGTTTTGCTGCAAATACATGTCGCAGTTGGTGCGGCTCACAATTTATGATGTGGTCAGTACGCTTGCTTCATTCAAGGAACAATTTACGATAAGACGACATCGCGCCTAAGGGTAACCCTGACCTCATCAATTGCAAAATTGAATCTCGTTTCCCAACCAAATAGACTTGGACCTATCATATTGTCTTCTTAATGTTATAGCTGTCTTAGTATGTCTTCTAGACGAGAGTCCAGACATCCAGTTAGTGTTTTTATCCGTCTATTGCTTCTATCTTGCTGTAAGATATTAATTGATGCTATCTGGCCCAAAGAGGCGCAGTTAACTGAGGATTTCCTGATGTAGTATATGACCTGGCCTTATAGCTGTAGTAAATTTGACTTATTCGGATATATGCTGCAATGGTTTGTTATTCTATTGTTCCTATGCCTGTTAGCTTTGTTGAATTAAGTGCTCGTACGTGGTATAATACCGGAATTCATGTGTTACGGCTACATTTGGCCGTGTGTATTGTCTGTATGGGATTCTTGTTATCTTGGAATTAAGAGGTGCAATATGCAATATATACTATTCTCTATGGACTGAACGTAAAAGCCATGTACAGATTATGTGCGACAGAGCGCAATGAAGCCCTGGGACGTTGTATGCACCGGGCTGCTTCACGTTGTTGAATTCAGTGCTGGGTGGACCCAGTACGTTTATTGCAAATTCTTACTACTGAGATACGTGTGAAGGGATGCACCGGGTACCTCTACAAATATCCCACAACACTCATCACTGAATCAAAACAACCTACCTAACGCTTTGTAATTTGTATGCATCGGAATGATAGTAAATCTCTCTCTATCAGAACAACAAACAAGAGGGCAGTTTACCTCAACCCGTAAGCGGCTTGCCGAGCAAACGGCTGACCATAGATATAACAAATTTTTATCAATAACAACTATCAATTGGGTACAGGGGCTATAAACAAGGAGATAGATAGCTGGCTGATTGCTATGAAAGCTACTAAATCAGCAACTGGAGACACATACATGTAAAAGGCAGAGTAATCATCAATACATCATTCAAACTTTCGTCGTTACAACAATGAACACAATGGGTCTCAACACATGTATATACTTTGTGGGAATATAAAACATTAATAGCACCGCACATGGTGCGTAAGTTGTAATTAAATTGTATGCATCCGTCTATAATGCAAGCTGCATCTTCTGCTGCTCCCGTGCCCACTTGGCGGTCTCCTTTAGACTAGCTGAAAACGACCTATCAGCACGAGCCTTCCGTATAAGATCCGTAAGCCATTCATCCTGGTAGTATACTTTAACTTCTCCTTGCTTGTAAATATCGGCAATGTCACCTACGAGGCCAACAATTGACCTCACTACTGACTCCGATCGGATCATGCTCTGGTTCGTGTGGATTAGGGACAAGAAACCGAAAATTGACTGAATATACGGCAGAAGTACGTCGGCTAAAGGTACATCAGTACATAAATGACATCCACAATAATCATTATCTACACACTCACGTTTTTCACGCATCCCCTGAACAATTCCTGCATACGCATCTAAAATTGCTTCTCGAAGTTGATGTATGTAGTCCACAATATCGTACGGCGAATCAGCCTCCTTTCGAAGACTTGAAGCCTGAACTAAGACTTGCATGACAATCGCCAAGTACTTTTCAAAGTTTGGGCCAATCGCAGCGGAAATATCACCGAAGCAAGATAAAATGCTCACTTTAACATCACGACGAACCGAAGCGTTCTACAGTTTATCAGCACTGCCAGATATCGGAAGAATGTGACCCTTTGTAACATACCTGCAAGTTGCTAAGAAAAACATTCATGAACAAATCGCAATACGACTCGATCTGTGCGCCAAGAGCGACAGCCAAATCAGCGACTAAGCCAACAGCGGTGTTACACGTCGGCGAATCTGGATCTTCGAGAGCCTTCATGAGATATGGAATGAATGCCTCCAGATAAACATTAAAATTTTCCTGCACTGCACCAGCAACCGAACCAATTGCGATGAAAATATCCTCCTCAATCAAGGAGTTTGGAAGCTTTTGCTGCAGCAGACTGAGAAGTAGTGTCATTAATCGGTCTGATGTATTTCGATCATTT
Organism: Lipomyces starkeyi; assembly: GCA_018804115.1. Lineage (NCBI taxonomy): Eukaryota > Fungi > Ascomycota > Lipomycetes > Lipomycetales > Lipomycetaceae > Lipomyces > Lipomyces starkeyi. Next base: position 1,520,170 of record JAGJTG010000006.1, on the reverse strand, counting down.
GGTGATACCCGACGAATAATATTGGTTAGGACGCTTAGCAAACTAATTTGAAGCTCTTCCAGGTTAGACCTATCGTCCATTCCAACTAGTTGTGCCTGCATGATAAGTGTGGACTCTAACCGCTGGACAATAACTGCCGAGACATTAGTGACCAGAGGTAGTGTATCAGCTGCACTACACGACGCCAATACACCGAGAGCTTCGTATGTAGACGTCCGTGATGAGTTCTCATTATCTGTGCGAGTGCTGGCCTGTACTAATCCTTGCAGTAGAGCATCGTAGTATGGCGATATAGGCGTGGTCTGGGAGTACGGTCCTTCCTGACCAAGCTGCTCGGTCAGATTAATGAGAGTCCAGCAACAGTTGGTTAAAACTTTAGGATGATCCTGGAAGCCAATTATAAGCGCTTTCATGATCTCAGGTAGATGAGTCTCAGTATTGATTCCTTCAATGACAAGATCTGCAATTCGTCCTAGACACCAGGCAACTGTATCCTTGACCTGCAAGACCGGGTCATTCATCAAGCTTAGCATCGGGGGCAAAGCTTGTCCTATGACATGAGCGAGCGTCCCATGATCAGGACCATCAAGAATAGAGCCGAACGCCATGACAGCAGCTTCCCGTCTCCGCCAGTCCGGCTGTTGTATATTAAGTTCGACAAATTGGAGAGTCAAATTGACAACTGCGGAGCCAGTATTCTCCGCAAAAAGTTGCAAGCAAGCAGCGGCAGCCATTGCAACGTTCCATTCGTCGTCATCGGCATCTTCCTCCTGACGCGTCAACAGGTCTAACAGCGTGGGAAGGACCTCGTTGATGGCGAATTTGGCAAACTCGAAATTTTCTCGATCCACAACTTCCTCTTCGTCGTAGACATCAGATTGCTGTAAAGTAATCTCGATTTCCTCCTCGCATACCGTACTCCAAAACTCTACCGCCATACACGAGACATTGTTACTTGGGTTCTTCATGCCCTCCACAGTTAACCCATACAGCGCCTTTTCCATATATAATCGCATATACGAGTAGTACATGCTCATTATCCGCGCCAACGCCCCAAACGCAGATGCTTGCAGCTTCTCGTCTGGAGCCTGGGTAGCCTCGCATACCACTTGCATAATGTAGTTCCGCTCCCCTTCTCGCTCAAAATTATCTCGGATGAACTCCAAAGAGTTGACAAGTGCGTTGATCGCCGTTTGTCGTACAACAATAGATGGCTCCGCTGACCGGGCACCCTGAACAATAGCGGTAAGAATTCCATTAGCCTGAGCAACAACACCAGAGTTCGTTGGATCAGCGGTCTCGCAGATATAGCCGATCGCAAGCAGTGAGGCACGTTTCACGTTGACCGGTTGATTCTCTCTGGTATTGTCAACCAACACTACCATAAGATCTGGCCATTCATTTCGAGGTAGCTCAATGTCCGCAATGGCTGCTACTAGTTGCGCTGCCGCATTCGCCACTCGATCATCTGGTGACAGAAGTGACTGCAGCGCCTGCGAATATATATCGGTCAGAAAATCCTTACTACGAGTCCGAACTATATACATACCGTTTGCTTAATCTGATTCTTAGCAGGACTCTCAATTGCCACCCATCTCTCTGTTTGAGCTAGCTTCGTTTTTGCATCCTAGGCTTGCAATTAGGAATGATGTTAATCCCCAACAACTCCATGAAAGCCGTACCTTAGCAACAAGCTGGTTTTTTATACCGATACCAGCAAGAATTCGAACTTCGGTTTTCACGATTTCGTTTCCCAGGGCATTCGTGAGCATACCCAAATAGGGGACCTATTGTTAATTGTTAACATATGATGTTGCGACGCACATTGCATTTCATCCGAGGATATTGTGATCAAGCGAACAATAACATACAAAATGCTCCTTAGCAGCTAGCTCAAGCTGAGCCTCGGCATCCTGACGAGCCTTTGGGTCTGCATATGATGTCAGTCGACGACTAGAAGGAAGTAGAATGTCTGTCACGAGAGTCACTACGAACCTGGGCTCAAAAGAGCCGCCTCCAAGACAGCAGCAATATCCATCACGACAAGCCGGTTTTAACTTAATTGCGCACGACTATATTGTCTAAGACAACCAAAGAGAATATATATAAAACGGAAGTAGGTATGGTCTCTAATTGCTGTCGGCAGTCTGGATAGTATAGCGTGGATCTGGACGGGATAACGAAGAAAAAATGGACGAATGGGCAGTATACATTTCCATTTACTTGTAAACAAAGCAGTCGCCCACGCGCGTGTTGTGGCGTAAATGCAATATTGTACCAACTTTATGATGCTAACCCTAAAGCATTTAGGCAAATCAATTGTACGTGAAGCGGCGTCATCGCGCGCCTTCCAAAGTACATCATAATCTCGGTGCTTTAACACTCGGCAAATCCTATCAGCTCAATTCGATACATAACTATATTAAGAGATATATTAATTCGTTTGTAAGTTGGCGAAATATGATTTGATATGGATGGCTAAGCGCCAATCAGTAACTAACGTGTATATTAAAGGTAGAACTCAAGGTCGCCGATCTCTCGAATTGAATAATACGTGTAAGATGAGCTCTAGCAATTTTCAACATCAAGACAGACCCAGTCGAGGAGGATATCGAGGGGGGCATCGACAGCAACACCACAACAGTCATAGTAGCCAGCAACCCCAGCATGATCGGCCAAAAAAGGAAGCAATTCTTGATCTTGCTAAATATCAGGATCGAGAAATTCGGGTGAAGTTTGCTGGAGGGAGGGAAGGTACTTCGATATCGTTTGCTGACATTGAAGGACATCGTCTGACTAGCTATCTAGTTACTGGTATTCTGAAAGGCTACGACCAGCTGATGAATTTGGTGCTCGATGACGTTGTCGAGCATCTGAGAGGTATCAACTCTGTTCTTCCACAGCACCTTAAATTGGTCTAATGTGATGATATAGGCGAAGTTGAGGAAGACGGGCAACCACCGGAAGATCAGACACGTCCACTGGGACTGGTGGTCGTGAGAGGTCCATTATTACTACTAATTTCGCCGGCTGATGGTAGTGAGGAGATTGCAAACCCGTTTGTACAGAACGAAGAATAAACAGTGTATATTAGTACGAAGAATAGGCAGTGTACATTAGATGTAAAATGCCATTGAAAAGATCAGACCTATGACCATTCGCGTCAATACTACACTCGCTTCAATGTATCTTGAACAGCCTACTCGGGCTTCGCTCGACAGTGTTTTATCCTACTAGTCAATGATATCCTGGTGTGACTGCGATTATTTCTACGCTGCATGTTGATTCCTGCACACTCAAGAATGTTCGTGACAAAACTTTTTTATACATTTTACATCCTTTTGCTGCTGCAATCCGGCCACGATTAATGTTTGGCTCTAGCCGCACTCGTTCTGGCTCGACGTTGTACATTCATCTGAGCGCCATGAATATTTCTTCGCATGAGTCCAGGTATTGTCAGTTATATGCAGAATGCTTGGATAAATGCATTGAATGGTTGTTAAATGGATCTTCCACTATCTTCGCCAAACACGGCAATGTAGCTCAGGCGGATATTCATCTCTGCCATTTCATGGAATTGTCTTATCACCAATCATAACCTCAGAGATTCTCGAAGTTATCAGAGCTGCGAAACTGTGGTTTTTAATATATTGATAAAGGTTATACTTCACCCGAGAGCATGTTGGGCCTTCACTGGATATTGTTGCTGATGTTTTCACCAAAGCTCTGTCCAGACAAAATTTGGGTACGCAAAAGTATTCTTCGCGTTAAACACCAAACGCAAGTTTAACCAACAGCAAGAAATAGAGCCAGTGACCTATGTATCTACTTCGTTAGTGATCAGTGGACTTTTGGCAGCGATACTTCACTGTTACTCAAGTGTAGATATCAGCTCCAGCCGAGTGCTCGTGATAACATTAGCAATTGGCCGTGAGCGATAAGCCCATATGCTACAAATTTACTTTCTTTTTTTTTTATAACGCAATATATCGCAATATATTACTGTTTTACAATTGGTGCTATCATACATGGTACTCACCGAATGAGTTCCTGTTCACTGGATACGTCCAGACGTACCATACACTAGCAGAAATGTGTATAATATGGATTAGCCATTAGGCCGACTCAGATCTCTAAACACTGCATCCACACAATTCTTCAGTTCCTTGTACGACACGATCAGACAACTTTGTTCATCTCTAGAGACCAGCATGACTTTCTCATCCACGCCAGCATCAAGCTTGTTCAAACACCTCAAAACATGACCTAGATCGACAACTGGATGGCCATTCTCGTCATTCTGATGGAAAACATAGTCTCGGAATAGTTTGAGAAGGTATCGATCTCCTGTCTCTGACCATGCGCTATCATGATCATATTCCGGCCGTTCATTAATGAAGTTGAATTTACACAGTAACCGTACAAGCCTACCGTTCTCAAGTTCCTTGCATAACTCCGATTCCAAGATGTCTTGATAATGTAAGGAGCTATTCAGATTCTGCTGTACATAAGGAGCAATTATTCGGAGAAACTCGTCTATGTTCTTGAGAGGCTCCTTTAAACCATCCTTCCCAACTGATCCAGCGGAAATAGACTTATTGCCAAGAAGGTATACCAATGCTGTTTTCAAGCCAACTGAATAAGATTGCCCGGCATATTCTAAGCTCTTGGATATAACCTGTTGTGGAACATTCGCGTTGGCACTGATAGCATTGTTATTGCAGGCGATGCTTAAGATAAGTCGGCCTAGATTATACAGGTCGTCCTGATGAAGTGCTTGCATCGATTCTGGCCCTCCGTTGTAATCACCATTACCACTAACCACATCCATAATACCGACAGCGCTTAGGCGAACTCTCATCTTGGAAGTCAAAATGACTTTTGAGGCATCCAAAACACGAGCGGCCAAATTTGCCGAGTGGATGGTTTTCAGTGCTGATGATAGTTGCACCAGATAGCTCCATAAAACTTGTTCTGGTACGGCCGGAGACCGAGAGATCGGATACCTCGCGCTTGGACCAAAATGGGTGTCAAACAGCGTACTAGAAAGAGGGTGATAGTCATAAACAAAGATAATAGAGTTATCCCCAAAAGCTCTGGTAGTAAACGCCTCGAACAATGTAACAATGTTGGCATTTGATAACCTTCGCCACTGTTGCACGGTAGCAATAGCCTTTTCATCGGTCAGCTTAAAGCCCTCTAATCGCCGGAGAGCGTACGTATTGCCATCACTCTTTGAAAACGCCTTATAAAGCCAAGTATTGTATCCAAATATTCGAGAACTCTTCTCAGTATTCGTATCGAGAGGCACTAGCGAGTAATACACATCCAAAGTCTCCGGTAATCCAGAAGCTATTACTAGATGTTAGCAAACCAGGGTAATTGGCCTGAAGTCTGATTGAAAGGCATACTTGGAAGAATTTGGAGGGCTGCTTCGGTTTTTCGTTGGAGTTCCTCCCGTAAGTTATCAGACTGGAAAAATCCTTGGACAGTCCTTTGATATGGCAATAAATTAATCTTATGCGGGGGTAACGGTGCATAGAGATGGTAATTTAGCTGTATATGTCCGATATTAGAACTTCACCCCAATCCACCAAACCGCTAGAGACACTCACAGGCTGATAATGTGCAGGTGGAGCTTGTTGATAGTATATGTCCTGACTAGGCTGAGTATATGGTCCCAAAGAATTGTAATCGTAGGTTGGTGGTTGTATAGATTTCTGTACGGGAGACTGATTGATGAGTTTTAACAAGACGGACAGCTTCATACGAGGGCAACACTCTTACCGGATCCACGCCCACGGGAGGCGAAATCTGAGCAATTGGATTGTATCCATGGACAAACTGACTATTCATTATAGAACTTTGGCCATATGCATCCACGCCAGCTGGATTAGTGTAACTGAGCTAATTGTTAGTACATCGGCAAAATCAAAGCCCCTTCACTTCTGCGTACCTATTAGACTGGTTTGGATCTGATACAGGTGTGGCCACTGGAGGCAATATTAGTCAAACACATGCATTAATAATGTGTATTAACAACGTCGCGACTTACTTCTCGGGACAAATATGGCAGAATCCGCCGATTGTACCGAAAGAGCGGACTTCGCCGCAGCACCTCCGGCGCCGATTGATCCAGGCATAAACGAAGGAGAATCCACATTTAAACGCTTTTTCGAACTATTTAAGACTCATGATTGGCATTCTTCCTTGTCTATGATGGCCCTACAAAAGAGACTCACACTTCTGCTTTTACTGGTGACTGCTGCGGTAGAGCGGGCGTCTTATCACTTCTGTCAGTCATATGCTTCGACAAGTGACAATCTGACAAAAACGAGGTTACCGTGTCATGTCGGAAAATACATCCTGAGTTTTCGTATTTGCAATATCCATGAATAAGAATATTCCGGCACAAAGTCTGCGATTGTTTTCCAGCGATGATGGACGGCGGCCGCGACTCTAGTCCTAAACTGTGAGCAGTCCTGATCGACAGTATTGAAAATAACTATTGGAAGGTCACGGCATATATTGGCGAATACGTACCAGTTCTTGCCGGTTGTACTGGAGATTGAGATGACGATTTATCACCCGTGCTTGCTGTTGACGCCGAACCAGGCACAACTGCACTGGCCGGCTGCTTCAACATATCTGCCTTAATAAGTTGACGCCTAAAAATTGAAATTCAAACAGCAAATAAGTCGCTGATATTAATGCTTTTCGAAAGTCCTCTTGGTGCGATCTGTCGGTGTGTATGCACTCGGATATTCATATATCGTCTCCCGCCGTCAGAAATTAAAGTCCTAACCCTATCTTGCAGCCTCTATGTCTAGACAGATGATCCTTATGTATAGCACAAGCATGAACGATATTTCATTTCCATCAAAACTTACTCTAAAGGCTCTCAGGAGGTCTCGCCGACGCGATTCTCAGGATGTAAACAAAAATCACATAACGATTCGTCTTCTAGGTTTTACATTTACATGATATAAGCTTTTCGAGACAGACCTGATAATGTCTGATGATGAGGATGGCAGCAAGGCACAGTCTTCATTCAGAGTCTTGTCTGAGAAGATGCTGCAAGGACCTGTTCAAGTTGGTCTGTTTACCTGGTGTCCCAGGATGGATCTGTTGACTTTTTCACCTGATCCAGCGACAATATGGCTGTACCGAATGAGTGGACAATTAGTGTGGAAAATGTCGCTGAAAAATTCTAAAGCAACTATATCGGCATTGGCATGGAGGCCTGACGGTAAAATATCGAGTACGACAACGGTTTGGACTACAGCTAAACATATCCGATAGGGAAAATGCTGGCTCTAGGTTGCTCCGATGGCATGCTACGCGTGTGTGACGTAAATAACGGCAGAGTAGTGCACCAGATTGCAGCTCGCGCTTCGATATCGTGTTTGGATTGGGTGGCGGAAGACAAATCATCGACTCAATCTCGGAACTCGGCCCCATTTGACAATATATTGAATATTGACGTTACTGCAAGTCTGCCAAAATTGAGTCCTTTACCGACAGTTTCTGCTCCGGATAGTATATTTACTTCGAAAGTGGTACTTGACAGTATGATAAATAGCAGCTTCGTGTCAGACGAGTCGTCGATGATTGATATCCTGGTCAGCGGCGACGGGGACAGTAGAATATTTTTCAATATATTTGGACATTTTTCAATTGAATATATTCCGCTCCCTTCGTCGCTTGAAGTATGGCGTACCTTTTTTTGCTTGTTTTAGTATTTCGTCTAATAGTTTCCAGAAATTGACACCTATTAGTCACGCTTCGTCGGCTGACCTGTCATTCCATGCCTTCATTGCCGAAAGCCAAGATCACAGTCTTTTTATACTTCCGTTGCGAGTTCACTTTATTAGACGTTTCGGCAATGATTTGGCGCATATCTCATCAACTTCAACCAAAGTTCAAGCTCTATTGATGTATATATCCGATGTCATTGGGGCAATAGGAGCTGAGTGGAAGAGCATGGAAAGCGCACTGCTTAAACCTATGAACAATCTTGAGGACATATTAATTGCGGAGAGTGAGTGAGCATCGATGTACTGACGCGTATATATCCTAACGGCATCTAGAGGATTCAGACATTGTACTGAGGCTGCTAGAAACCCTGATTTTGGGTGTCCCGAATGATACATTTAAAGGGTGGATTAGCAATCATTTGTCTGACCGAGCCATCCGTGCATGGAGGAAAGCGTCGTCATCTGCGTATGAAAATATCCGAAAACTACTCCTGGAGAGTCTCATACCAGCTTGTGAGAGAGCCGTCGTACTTACAACCAGAGTGCGCGGGCTTGCGAGATGGTAATGACCGTTGTCATCTTTTTGTTCAGCAGGTGCTAACTTATGTCAGGCGCGAACGCGGAGTACATTTAGGATTAAACCCCGATTCTTATACACACATTATCGATGCGCTAACTCTCATCATGGGCAAGGCCCACCGATTGATCTGGGATTTGAACAAAGAATATGATCATTTCAAACCATTTATTCAGTGGATCAAGTTCCTGCTAGATGATGTCACTAATCACGATTCGACGTCCGAAGACAGTGACACCCCTATTGAGACAGCAAAAGTAGCAACGTACATCATTGACTATCTTCACAATCAAACTATGGCCAATTACTTTTCCGCTGACGGAGCCGCCAAGGGAAATAGCACCAACTTGAATGATTTAGTGGAGAGTCTCAGAAAGTTGTGTGAGAAAGCATTTAGAGAGTCATCCGATGCGATGAAGAATCATCTCGCTTTTGGAAATCCGCTAAAACTTGTCGAAAATATTACAGCTAAGAAACTGCATATGAGTATTCGAGTAATTCAACGGGTTAGTTTATTCTGTGTCAATTTTACTGTCTGTTGACAGTGACTAAAAGCAGTTTAGGAAAGTGAATCGTACATGTACACGGCTATTTCATCGGAACCGAATCCGAAAGTTCGTATGTTGTCGCTGAAATTGATAGCCTGGAATAGTTCTGACTTATTGTAGTCTCGCTAATACGTCTCGACATTTCAGGCAATTTCGCTGAGCTTACATCGTGCATGATACGATCTGCTGGGTTTACCACTCCAAACGAGTCAATCGAGTCTTTGGAATTTGTCGACGACGAGAAGTTGATGCTTCTCCTTCACCCTATTGATCCAGCCATTTCTAAAAATAAAGCCCGGATAGTTTCACTGGAGTTTGAAAAGTTATTTGCCGAACGTGCTGTCATCATTGACACACGAGAGCTTAATACGGCGTTGTGCTCAGTCCAATATTCGACTGACATGTCGGAACCGGTGTGGAATCAATGCCGTATATTCACTGATGATTTCATACCTATCGCCTTAGCTGTCAATGGATGCAAAGGACGGCGGGTAGGATCTGTAATCGCGGATGACAACCATCGTTTCCTTGTTTTTGATCTTGATGACGACGAGGCCGCAGATGAAGAGGAGCTGGACGATGATACCATGAATGAGTAGTGTACATTAGTTGCTTAAATTTTTACATTTTTATGTGTGCTGTGTTATACTAGAATTTAGGCGTTGCAAGGGATTCTTTTATACTTCTATTCTCACATCAGATGTCAAATCTGTCATAATCTTGTGCCAGTTGGTTGTAGTTAGTGGGCCTGTTTTGCTGGCTCACACTGAGAAAAACTTACGCTGTAAGACTCATTTGTCGATATATTAACAACTTACTCCTCTTCTGTCAGATGTTGACATCAAGAAAGGTCAGAAGGCGCGCTATAAGCTCACATAAGATTAAGTTTGCCTAAAAAGTTGCGAGATATCACACTCCTGTTCGGGTGTGCGCCCGGCGACGACGTACAATTGTCCCTGACCCGCAGCTGTCCTAGCTTGGAAAATCCCACATGTACCTATCGAAGAACCTTGCGAAGACTCTCATTACTCCACCTTCCACAATGCCGCGTAGTAAAGAAAAGCATCAATGGACTCCATATGATGAAATTCAGCTTCTCAAAGCATACGACTACGTGTTGTTGAACCATGGCGGCAGTAAAGGCGCACGGAAGATGCGAGCCGCCACGGCAGGCGAAGTGATGTGGGACATCATCGAGAGGTTGTACCTCGAATGGACACACATAGCGAAAAGTAAAGATGTTCTTCAGCAAAAGATTAGTCATGCCCGACGAGCGTACAAGTATATACCCCTTTTTTATAGACTCATATCAGGCGTTGCGTGAAAACGTTAGCGTACTAACTTATCTAAAGGTGGATCAAGGCGTATAATGTTCAGCATCCAAATACAAATTTTTTCGACATGACACGATTGGAACGGCGCAAGTGGCTTAAGGAGAACTTGAATGTCAATTACGACGTGAGTATAATCTATAGAGTATATGGAGCCCTTATATTTGTTAACCTGGGATAATGCAGACCATACAGCGGATCCATGAGGAGACTTACGACTACATGAAGAGTCTAGAAGAAGGAAAACCGGTGGACAAGTATGATACGCCAAGTCAAGAGATGCTGTCAATTTTGGCCGACCGCCAACGAGCAAGGAAGCAACGATCCAACAAATCTGCACAGCGACATGCGCGGTCTGGCAGCGAGATTGATATAAACCGAGACACACTGTCACAAGCTCATTCGATATTTCAAAAGAAGCAAGAACAGCTATCGGCAACTAATATGCAGTTACTGCGAGCATTTACATTAGCTGTTCTGAATGAGGATGTAAGCCCAGCAGTGGGTGGATTGCTGGCCGAGTGGATTCGCGAATATAAGGCGACAATGGCGCTGGAAAGTGGAGCATTGCGAACACACCTACAAACATTTTTGGCCAAATGTGACGAGAAGCAATGACTGTGTGTATAGATGACTCATGGCTAGTTCATGGCTAGTTCTTGACAAGAAGTGCTGGAAGAGCAAGCCATTGTAAACCATTGGTTTGATGTGTCATATTGTTGTGCTTGATAGTTTATGTGTGACGCTATTACTACGGTTCTACTGTGTTGTTTTCATTTTGCGGTATCTAGTCATCAGCATTTAATTTAATGGGTTGTACCCAAGGATAGTCCTTAGGCTGGCTGACACTGATCATAATGGCACCACCCACTGAATGCGGAACGCTGTAAGACAGAGTATTCACAATGAGACATGATTACAAACTATTATAGATTTTACGAATTTTATCAATTGCCGCGCACACGACCGAAGCTGTCGGATACTCGCCAGTAATGATAACTGATTGGTATAATATTGTTAGATATACTATAATTGTAAACTAAAAACGACGTGGTGCCACAAGAGTTGCTAAAGTTCGAAGACCTATTGCAGTGTTCCATCCAAAATCATCGAAACATCTCGCAAATTCTTCTCACGCATCTCAGCATGGAGCCATCTTCTTCCTCATAACCTCGCGTGCAGTAAGTAGGTCGTCCACAGGAGACCCTTCACTCCACCACTCGTCTCCATCGCTGGAAATAGCACAAAATCGAGTACAAGGTAACATACCACAACCGCAAAAACCGTAAAATAGTAAAACAATTGAGTTTCCTACGGAAATTGCGGTGGATTTGTTGAAAATATGTAGACCGGGAAAAGATAAGGATACAGAGAACGAAAAATCGACAGCGGGAAGAGAGATAGTACCAAAGTTTGTGGCCGTAACTGTCGTGTTTAGAATCTGTTAGACGTCCTTTTTTCCATGAGCGAAGAAGCCATAAACCATGATACCACACAAAGTTACAAGCGAAACAAGAAAACGGACATTTAAAGGCAAGAAACGACGCTGAGGTAAAGAATATTTCAACGCGTGAGTGCCCGAGCACCAATAAAGGCATCGATCAACTTGCCACGACAGGCATTCAAGAAAAAGGAATATGTAATTCAGGTCATCAGCAGTCGAGATGGAGTTTGTTGGAATTTTTGAAAAATCTGAGAAAGGTTGTAGAAACCTAGCGCACAATAAGACGCGACAATGCGAGCTCCAGGAAGTCCGGATACCTTTGAATAATAATGGATCCCTTATGATCTTTCCGGACATCCCATTCGAAAGAACGAAATTAGTGTTAGAACTTATAGCAAAAGGACGCGAAGTGGCCATAGTGTAAGTGTGCTTCGCACTCTTGCACACAGAGTTGAATCAGGTGCGTTGACTTCCAAATTATCATATACAACCTTTACTGTTGCTCCCAGACCAAGGCGTTTGATCGTCCCGTCAAACCAATCTGCCAAAGCAAAATGAACGGCCATAAGCGTAAACGGGAACAAAAAGACCATGGTTCAGTCCTCCGATGTGAATGTAAAGGCGATGATCTATCGCAGCAAGAGCGTGCAAATAGATCTGAGAACATTCAGTAGCGTTTGATGATCCATGGTAACCGACCTCGCAGCTCTCACGATGGCGTGAGGACCAATGCTAAGAGACTGGAAACATCATAGCCCAGCTTGTTATGTCATTGGTGATCAAATCTACTGCTGTATATGATTCCTCTTGCGGGTTAGGGGATTACTGGCCCCGAAGCATTACATCGAGACTCTAAAATCACGGTCTACGATCAGCCTAAGTCTTAGTGGTTTACAATAGCCACAACAATTTTGCCCGCCAATACTTACTATTAATTCTAAATTCCACTAACAAGCTCAATATCAATATGGCCCTTAAATATAACTAGCGACGAATCCAATTACGCTACAACGCACAAACAATACTACAAATTATAAACAAATTTAGTTTGACCTCTTTTCAAGACTATCGCTCTCGCCAGATGAATTCTCTTCAATCTCCCGCGCCTTCAAAACGTCGTCGCAGTACACTGGAACATCCAGCATAGTCTCACGCGCAGGCCAGAAATAGCAGACGACATAGTACGACAATGCTGCGGCGCCGAATCCGTAGAAGTAGCCGAGATAATATAAGTGGACCGCACCCTTGGCGACGTGGATGCTCTTATTGACGCCGGGAAGGAAACCGGGAAAGAGTGGAACCCAGCCGATGAAGAAGGCAACGACGGAGCGCCAGTTGACACCCCATTTGTTATACCTGTAGATACCATCCTTGTTGTATAGTTCCCAAACGTCATACTTCCCCTTGTGGACAAAGAAGAAATCACACACCATGACACCGCAGAGTGGCGCAAGCCAGACCGAGTAGCCTGACATGAACGCAAGGAAAGAAGAAGCGGAGGTAAGAATGTTCCATGGAGTAAGAGCCCAAGCACCGACAAATGCAATAATGAATTGACCACGACGAATATTGATATAGCGAGGGAACATGCAGTTCAAATCATTAGCGGCAGAGATGGAGTTTGCGGAAATGTTCGCACAAGCCTGAGCAAGATAGAAACCAAGGGCGCAGAAAAACGCAGCAGCACGTCCGCCAGGAGAAGTCCAGTTGTCGATGAACAACAGTGGATCCCACAGGATCTGACCAAACAACACCTTCGAACCAGCGGCACCGACGACGCCAAAGAAAGTAATCAGCGTTGCGGTGAAAGGAAGCGCGATCGCCATCGTATAAGTATGTCTCGGGCTGATTGCGTAACGGGTAAAATCGGGGGCATTAACTGCAAGAGTAGCCCAGCCGCCCATATTAGAGTAGACTCCGCTCATGAAAACCCAGCCAAGAGCAGAGCCGTGTACAGTGTTTCCTTGACTCCACAGTGATTCTTTACCAACTGAGGCATTGGCAATGGTCCAACCCATGATGCCGAAACCAATGATTGGAGTGACAATGGCCTTGACAGTGAAGAGGAATCGGATGCGGTGAATAGGAACATAATGGAGCGGCAAAATTGAAACGAAATAGACAAAGTACGAGATCATGAACTGGGTGTTAATGTGTGATGATTCTGGAAGCGTGTTCTGGAGATGCCGGAACCGCGGTGAAATAGCATAGAGCATGGATCGCACGCACTCGGCGCCAGTATATGTCGAAATACCGTACCAGAAAGTACCAACAATCATACGCATGCAGATCATGAGAATGGAAAAGTAGTAACCAAAAGACGCACGAGACTGGACGGTGAAAGAGATGTGGTACTTCGCGCCGACGTATCCGTTGATGGTGATCACGGCGGCAATGAGGATCTCTGAGACGGCGACGTTCAGGAGAGCAATACGCCACGACATACCGATCTGCATAAGCGAAGCAGCCTTACGCCAACCAGAAGGCGTAAAATTGTCGGAAATCCAATAGGAGATATCTGCATTTTGTGAGCTTAGGCTTTAGAAGCTGGAATCATCGAGGTGGTACATACAATGCCACCAGTTCCATGTTCGCATTTCAGGAGGAACAGGGTCCAAATCTTTGTTACTGTGGCCAGTGTGGCCCTCGACCTCGAGACGCTTCAACATACGCCGCCATAAACCGGGAGAGTTGCCATACTCGTCGGCGACTGTAACAATCTGCTCATCCTGTCCCATAGTGCTCTCAGTAACTGTCGATTCAACGGAGAAGATGAGAGCTGGCCTCACGGTATCGAGTACGACAGGAAAATGCGCAACACATCCGGAACGTGCCAATTTATATATTGCACTACACCGTTTGGCTGGGCGACCAAGTACCGAAGTGCCAAGTGACAAAGACGATAAGGCATGGTGACGATGGAGTGAATCACACACGCAATGTTCCACTTCCAAGTCGTCAATGACTGCATCGGGTATCTGTCTACCAGCTTAAAATGCTCGAATTGCTGGTCGGCTGCCGGCTGACAGATGAATGCAAGCCAGACCGCAGACGCGATAGTGCAAATAGCCTTGGCGGGGACGCGTGCGTGGGTCGTACATGTTGAACACACGTTAAATTAGCCGGGTCTAATTAAGGTACCCTTAGCCTAATCACTTCATTCCTCGCCATTACATACAGCATTGGTGATATATATTGATAGTAGATTTCTTTGCTGGTTGCTTCATATGTTGCTGTGATGGATCTATATGGACTTGCAAAGAGGAAGAGTAGGGTTAGGTCAAATTAGTCTAAAGTAGACTAGTGCGGCTCGGGGCTGCAACACCTTTGCTAACTAAATAACGAGGCATATTTTCTGTCTTCGTCGCCAAGGATTCGGTGTTGGAAAGCGCCAGAAATGAGTGCACCACCAGCTCTACTGTAGGAGTCAGCGGCAAAGAGCCATATCAGCTCCTGCCCAATCAGGAAGTTTGTTGCTCGTCCACACAAATGCACTAAATAATCGAATATGCCGGTTTCTGGCCATTCGAGGACTAACGTAACCGGTACATGTAAGAGGGTGATTTGACAGTCTGTGCTAGTGTTTAACCCCATCATTCTTGAGCGGTCAACACACGGCATCCTCGCTGTTGAGGACGCGGATACAAGAAGCTGGTTCCGGGCTCCTGCGAGAATTGATGAATGCGCCGTCTCATTAATGGTGGCGTCTGCAGTCATTAAGCGCCAAAAGTCAGAGTCAGCTATGATATGTGACATGTTGTGGCGGGAGTAGGCAGCCTACGATTGCATCTGTTCGCTAGTAGTTTACGCGTACCAGCAAGTATTTCGAGATCTCGGACGAAACTCTGTCTGCCTTACTCGCGATAGACGTCTACGCATCAAAGTGGTCCGTTGACTCGAATTGCGCTCATGCATTGGCCGGTGCCTATGCCGTATGCTATGTATAATATCCATAACTATCGTGGTTAATTAGTTAGAGGCGCCTAACTGCGTAGTTCTCATATACCGGCGCAGGGCTCGCGAGCTTGTCCCTTAATTCTTGTTCGGCCATGCACGAAATGATAGCCAACAAGTGTCACCGTCAGCTTTTACTCGTCTTGGGCAATTCGTACCCGATAGGCATCTAACTGTCGGGTAAGGGCCCCACCTATTCGGACGCCAAGCGCTCGCCGCCAAGGAGAGATAAGTGCTCACGATTCGAGGGCAACGAAAAGACTGCTTGCAATCATTCTCAGACTCTCACTGTGAGCGTGCTGCATGTTGATTAAGAACAGGTCTCCCGATGGACTGTCTATTTAGGATTTCTCGCCGACGAGGTACACTTGGTTACTTGCTGACTCACAGAGCGCCACTCCGAAAGCCATCCCCTGACTCAATCGGAAGAGCCATAAAATACTCTAGAACTTAGCGCTGTTATGCAAATCCCGAGTTCCCTATCAGCTAAATTCTCTTTGTGTCCATCTAAAAATACAGTTTACAATTAACGACATTACACAAGGCCCATGTTGAGGCTCAGATAACACGACAGGGCCGTCTGTCCGTTCGTCCCGGTGTTATCTCGGTCTAAATTTTCGAAACTCCACAGACTACCTTGATCCCCGGGCTCTGGTTGCTCTTCGCCATTGCCGGCGCTGTTTGCCCTCTTGGCATGGTCTTGTGCTTCTTGTTCTTGGACTTTGTGCGAGGCCGATAACGTATCATCGCCCTTCTCCGTTGTACTTCTCCTATGCTGCGCCGACTCATCATGCGCAACGGACGTGGAACCTCTCAAAATAATTGCAGGCAACTCTTCGCCTCGCGGCCGATAAGATAGAATCCCGGTCAGCACAAGTAATTACCGGGCGAAGCCGCATGCTATGACTCGCAGTCACTTCCGCGCATGACATCGCAGCCACTAGATCAGAACATTTGCTCTCTGCGATATGTCGGACCCGCTTAATATTTTTGAGAGTCAGTATTGCGCGGGTAGATTAGAATCACCCAAGTTTGCCCAAAAAGTCCTATTTTACTTCACGAATATCAAATAGGGCTGTTGACGATACGACAATCGGTGGCTTTTTGCACGACGAATACTATATCGGCGAAATGAAAAAGCCTGCCGATAATTGTTCGTAATTTTATCGGCGAGATTTTTAGCCGCCGATACTATATCGGCAGGTATCTATGCTGATATAGTATTCGTACCGATATAAATTACGTGACTCGACCCCTTTGTTTATCGCCGACTCTAACTCGAAAGGAATAAAATCCAAATCAAATCCATTTCCAACGCCGATCCTTTTGCTTCTTTGAACGACACGGATTGCTAAAAACCCTAATCCTCGACCAAGCCGCCAGAAACACCTTGATTACCGGCTTCTCAATGGCAGGAGTGATGAAGAAGCTTCATAGTTTTTTCGCGGCCTACAGTGGCTTAAGTTTAAACTTATATCTAGATATTAACAGTATTAACAGTATTTGTATTGTATATGTGGGCCGACATCTGTATAAATTCGACCGGACCTTTATCCCGTGGAAGTGGCGCGAAGCTCTGTCAACTTCGCGGTCTTCGTGGTGAAGAGCGCTTCACAGGCCAAACAGGTCGAGTTTGGGAGAGAAGTCATCACGTGATCGCGTATTGACGCGATCAGATTTATGTTACGTCATATTTCAATAGTTGGAGATATTTTCTGTTATAACAAAATGTCTGACACTGAATCCATTATCAGCGGTACTATTCGTGTTGTTACACGCATACGTCCAATACAAGGGAGATAAGCCGAGGAAGGAAGCTTCATTGGAGGCAAGATATAATAAGTAGAGAGATGTGACGGATTTTTACTTTTGTATAGCCAACTTGACCAGTATAAAACGTCAAAGGGAGATGCGGATTAATATGACTTAGATATAGCCTAAACGAATGCACTAGCTGAATTAACAATCCTATAATATGTCACTTTTGAAGCTCAGCAACACCGAAGTCGCCACTCAACTTGACCTTCAGTAAGTCGTTCGATACTATCTCCTCCTTCTTCGCCATAAGCTCGTCCACAGACCAGTTCGTGGTCATGTAACGTCCGTTCATGAAGCTCGCTGCATCAGTCGCTAACCACACCACCACACCTCCAGCCAGCGCGGTTGTATCCTTGGCAAACGGTTTGAAACTCTCCGTGACCATATCGGTCATAACAATCCCAGGATGAAAGGCGACAGCGGTTACATTGGGGTTTTCTGCCGAGGTATAAACACTGAGCTGTAGATTTGCCAACTTGGCGATGGAATAAGCAGAGATACCGGGAATGACTACAAGCCCGGCACCAGAAGTCAAACCAATTACGGTCCCTTTCTTTTCGGTGCCGAGAACTTGAAGGAAATACTTGGTCACTAGCATATAACCTTTGACGTTCACCTCCTAAAACCAACTACATTAGCGAGTCGAACAAACGACGCGACGAAACCGCGAAGAATAATGCAAGGACAGAATGAATGAATAACTTACGAAATCCCCCCACCAATCACTTAACGACGCAGTCCTGATCTGTTGACCATCACTGTTGAAGACTCCGGCATTATTGACCAATACGTCCACAGTCCCAAATTTGTTTTTGACCTGCTCGAACAAGTTCTTCACCGACTCTTCGTTGGTGATCTCCAAGGCAACACGGAGAACCTCCACCTTTTTATTGACCTTACGAATCTCCTCTTCGGTCTCCTTCAGAGTTGCGGTATTCCGAGCAGTGAGAACGATAGCTTTCGCGTTAGCTTTGGCAAATGCGAGTGCAAAGCCCTACAAACAGTTTAGTATGAGCAACCTTCCAACAAGAACCCACCGTTCGGAAATTTAAGACGTACATATTTTCCGATGCCTCTGCTGGCTCCGGTAATCACGACGATTTTGCCAGCCTGAGAGAGAGCAGGAGAAGTAGGGTCAACGCTGGGATAGACATCTCTGTAGACGTTCTTCGTGAACGAATTCGAAGTAGTGAAGTAATGATCAGGAAGTTGGTCCATGATGATAATTGGTATATCGACTATGCAACTAGAATTTGCCAGATATTTGCAAGTTTCATGGCGGTATGCTTTATACACGTGGAATACAACCCTGAACCAGCGTCATGCTATGCTCATCACCTCAGCCGTCGCCACGTGATTGGTAATGCTTGGTAAATGGATAGACATATAAGATTGGTAATAGTGCTAATAATTAGTAAGCGGACGCAATTAGTAACATTGTCTTGAGCCTCAACATTGGCCACAGTCTTAATTGATTATCCCAAAGTCATAAGCTATCTTTGATTTGTATCCTGACACGCAGCCCCGCCCAGTCCAGATGACGTCAGATTACTGATATCCTGTCAGACGCGGTTGGACGGCTGACACAACACAAGAGTGGAATTGAGCAGGGTAACACTTATTAGTCGGGAGTGACAAACTTACAAATCGAAATGCATAAAGTATCAGTCCCAAAGGCGTCTTGCTTTATCAGTTACCTATCATAGTGGTGATGGAGTTATTGACAGAGCACTAGGCTAGGGAAAGGTTCGGGGAACGGATATCTCCGAAAATTTAATACCACCATCGTCATCCCATTCTTCCATCTTTATGACAGGAGCAGGGAAAGATAGGGTTTCACGTATTATGTTGGCACGCTTATTGTCGTTTATCTACATCTGCCTCACAGAGACAGAGTCGTCACAGATCAAAGTGTGGGTGCAAGGTTTTGGAAATGCCTAAAGGATTGCAAATCTTCCAACCATGCGATGCAGAATGATCCTATATCTAGACTGGTGGCTAAATATCCCGAAGTCCCCGATTGGTGGTAGTTATGTATTGCACAATCCAAATTTGGAGACTTTTGCAGTAAGCAGTTCGATAGACCGTAGTCTTGGTGTTTGTGAAAATCAAATTCCCGAGTTCTATGCAGTGCGAATCCAAGCCCTCTATTGGCGCTCTTCGGGCCTCACACAGTTGAGATATATTGAGCCCTCAGTGACGAGAACATTGTAGAAGGGCCGGAAGTCCGTGATCTCGCCAAGCTTGGAATTCCAGCCAATATATATAGTGTTCCATTGTTGCATACCTAGTTCTTTGCGTATAAGTTGTTGGAATGGTTGAGCAGGGTCATACTACATCGGGCCGTGGACAAGTCATTTGCGGTCCTGAAGAAGTGGATTCTAGTGAGCATACAACAGCAGGCTTTCAAGAGATGCTTACCAAGACCATAGTTGACGACACCATAAGTTTGTGTCGTCAATTATTGACTGCATACGCTGCCCAGTTAATTTCTTCCAGAGACTTGCAGTTCAGGAGCAACAAACGGTGGGCAATTATGCCCTGATCTGGTGCAAAGGTCCTATGGATCGCATGCCTTGCAGTGAAGAAGCAGTACACACTTGATCCAAACCCTTATATTGACTCAGAACGAACCGAGTCAGCAGAGCAAGTTTTGACATGTTTAGATGCCATTCCAGACGCAAGGATCGACATGGAAAGCTGATGTCATCTCTCATGGTGATATTCCAATGGTTGGTACTGCGCTAGATGATCCTTAAGATATCAATTGTCAAAATTGAAGTAGTCAAAAATTTCTGACTTCTCTTTGGGATGACCTTTGGGGTCAATTTTGCGATGCTAGACTGCAAGTTGTGTTGATCGTTACGGTCCCAAGGCGATTATCAACATATCCATATAAACAGTGGTACGAAAGGCAAGGCATGGGGGACGAGAAGCCACTTGGTAACGTAATAATCTTCGTGTGAAGGTCAACGTAGGTCGCGCAAGATGGCACCCCTGACTCTTTGAACTGATCGCCCTGTGGAAGAAAGTGCCCATATAGACACGCCAAACACCGGCGACCCTGCCCAGGCCACCTTTGGCTAGCCGTCTCATTCGGTGTTGATCCTGGAACCGTCAACACCAGGGCATACAGGGACCTTTGCTTCTTGGTTCGAGGCTGCCCATGTCTTTCCACTCTCGCATGGCCAACAATAACCCTATCTCGGTGCTTAAAAAATAGAGGGGGAGAGCGTGACTCGGGAATTAGCTTTGATATTTTAGTTTCGATCCTAATTGACGAGCTGCTAACAGTGAAGGAAGGCGTTCGTGATGAGTTCCTTGGATGGCATTTCCGTCAGGCATGTTTAGTGAACATGAGTGGTGAACCGGAGTTCGAAATGGATTTCCCACCGGGAACTGAAATGATGGGAGAGATATGCAAGGGACCGGAAGCAGCAAAGAGGATGGGGGCGGAGCTGTTCTTAAGGTTGGATGTGTTATACTGTGAATAAGGTTAGGTTCACTGACCTGAAACCCGCTTGTTACATAGAGTAATAGAATGATTGAAGAGTCTATATTCAGTTGCCTCGTTATATTCTCTATGTTCGTCTCGTGCTGGGACCCCAGCAACTACACGACTTACACGAGTTGATACACTTAGTGGATTAGACTAAACTAAATAATCTACACCAGAGTGTTTCTGACTAATCCACTACATACACTTGAATGTACAGTGTACGTGGATTTAGTGCATTCAATATATTTGTTCGCGATAAGATAAGGCTCTGAGAAGTTGGTAAAATTGGGGATTTTAAAGGTTGATGGGCAAGCCCAGTAAAGATTGAAGGTTAGTAATGTTCGTAGATACCCTATCCCCAATTAATTATTTGTGCTATAACAAAGGTACCCTGGATCTTCTGCTATGTCAAGTGTTGATGTCATGGTTTTGTGCTGGTATTACCAATGACTTAAACCTTTGTTCCTTTCAATCATGGAGGAGAAAAGACAGCTTGAGAGCATGCACCTCAATGATGACGAGTTCAGAAGACGGGAGCTATCATGGCTAATTGGTAAGGCGCAAGAACTGGCTGCTGAAGAGATGATTTAATTGGTCAGGGGAAAAGGGCAGAGAGGCTGCTTACATGGTAGTACGGTATTTTTACTCAAGACGACTTCAAAATTGGCGGAGCATCTTAGGTGGGCTTCTTCTGAGGGGACGGTGACAGTCATAGCGGGTCACCCCATCCACTGAAGTCAACTACACTTACACCATCTACATTTGAGGCGTCCGTTGATACACTACATTCAAGTCTCGCTTATTAATATACACTTACTCTACACAGACAAAAAATATGTAGTTAATGTAGTTGATTGGATCTCTGGTCTCGTGCATTCCATACTCGACGCCGGTATGTACATGTACCGTAATCCAAAGCTATAACATAATCATATGCAAATCCAATGTACTTCTGAATTCTGCACCCTTCTTCCCCGTTGAGTGCCACACTGGCTTCTACAGCGCCGGTTGATGCACTTGAGAAGTGGAAAAAGTAAGTAATTCTTAATTTTGAGTAAACTAATTGTTACAAGGACAGGTCCGTCGGGAGTCGTTTGATATGTATCTTTCGTGGAGCGGAGTCGCGACTAGTTAGTAGACTGTAGCTATTTTGATACGTAAGTTGGACAACGTTCACAGCGAAAGTATATTATCAAATACTACTTAAAGCTACAGGCCCCCTCTATTAGAATGGTCGTACGCGAGGAAGACGGGGCTCTCAAATACATTGAGGGACCCGAGGATCAGATTACGAATAGCCGAACCTCTACGGTGCGGTCATCATTTTTATGCGGAATTTCAGAAGGTCCATCCATTTTATCGTGGATCTTGGCTTCTGGCATAGTCCTATGCATGCAGCTTCTTCGTTGGACTGAACAGATGACATGAATGTTGGCAGGAAGTGATTGGCCTCATTAACAAGCAATTGAATACAGTAAAATATGCACTATTGATGGTTAAGACCACTACAGCAATGTAATGCGAATAATATTCTTCATCATCCTCTCCATTATCCTCATCCTCATCCTCATCCTCTTGCTCTTGCTGTTCCTCTTCATCTTCATCTTCCTCTTCCTCTTGTTCTTGTTCTTGCTCTTCCTCTTCCTCGTCCTCTTGCTCTTCCTCGTCCTCTTGCTCTTCCTCGTCCTCTTGCTCTTCCTAGCTCTTCCTCTTCCTCGTCCTCATCCTCTCCAGCCTCCAGTTCTTTCTGTTTGATGAAACTCATAAACCTATCATGGGCAGTGCCATTCATGGCCAGCATAAGCGTTTCTAGATAGCTACGAGCATCAAAAGGAATGATATGATCTGGGATGTCCGTAGCTTCCCATTCATCATCTGGAAATAACTCACTTATGTGAAGTCCGAGCGTGGTAGGAAGATGGTCACAGGTGTCTGCATTTTGAATCAAATCCTAATTGTACATGGATGTGAGAAGATTAGCGTCCATACAATTAATCTGAAAATAGTACTCACGTATCTAATGGGAATGCTATCCGGTCTCCAGACTTCAATGAAAGCTGTTCTCAGTTGCCCAGCCCATTTATGACGTCGGTAGACAAATGGATCAATTCCGTGGAGTAAGAGGTTCGATTCCAACGTCGCAGTCATACTCTCATCCATTAAAGCGATCTCAGCTTCCAAGTCTTGGATATCGTCATACTCAGCAGAAGGCATCTTGAACTGAGGCGATTCATTGATGCATACCAATATAAAAACTTTAACACCTAAACCATGGATCCAAATATCTTTGTCACGACATAGCTTCTTGTATCTCTCACTAGCGCCAACCTCAAACACGACTGTCACCATTCTTTTACCTTTCCGAGTTGTATACCTCACTCCTCCATCTGCCTGTTTCACACATTTCGCAAAGAGACCATGAAAGTCGCGCATCGTTGTAGATCCAAGAGGCACAATACTAACTAATGATTGCGGACTGTGCGTAGAGAGATAATTCGTGGCGTAAGTATTGATCTCGTTGTTGATCCGATACACTCCAGCTTCATGTGCATTACTGGGGACAGTGACGACAGTGACTGTCTCCGTGCCACTATCGTATGACAAGGACGGATAACTACAAACGAAATCAGTCAGCCACTGTAGCAGACACAAATATACGTGTCGTAGACCAATACCTCTTCTCCCCTATAGTGCCGGATTCAGGATTTAGTGTAGAAAATGCTCTCTCCAGCTGCAAATACTTTGTGTACGGCAACTGAACATCTAATATCTGCTCCGGAGTATTACTTCTCAGAAGCGCAAGTGCCTTGTTATATTCAGAATCCGTGTTATCGTCGCGTGCAGGAGAAGCATTCTTTGACTCCGTAAATGACATAGTGCTTGATATCTCAGTTGGCGGCAGGGTCGAATCTCTCGAACTGTCCAATTTCAGGCGTTTTCCTTGTTCTTCCGACTGATCGCTGCTGGAAGTACTGTTCCGCGTGAGATCGCTCTCACGCCTGAGAGACATGGCCGGAATGTTGTACACAGCTTTTCTCTTGCCTGCTGCTTCGGTGACATTTCCTGTTGGCTTTCTCATATTCTCTGACTTCAGCGTGATTGATCGCAGAGTGGCGATCTGCGCCACGCTCCGTGAGGCTCGGCTAACGCTAGCTGTTTGTGGATCGTATCCTCCGTAAACGGCGTCCATGACGTAAGATGTTAGTCTTTGCTGACGTGATGGTAATTGAATACACGGGTAGATAGAAGGTGCGAATCCAGCCTGGTCCTGTCAGTCGTTTGGATTTTTGATTGACAACAGCCAAGCTCGTACGACGTGACACCAACATCGCTGATTCCGGATTATCGAGCGCATCGGGCTGTCAGGTAATGACCATCAGGTTAGGGTCCCGGCACTAACCACCGCGTGCAATGCTTCCGCATATGTCATCCGTTGCTGCCCTTAGGCCTAGCTACGTACACGCCTTGGAATGTGCCAACTGTTTTTTGGACAACATTTGTAGGCGGCTTGGAGAATTGCTTCGTCGTCAGACTCAGGCTTCCAGCCGACTGACACTTCAAGCAAAACCGACAATATCTGGTCAATATCAATGACGAGTACCGATTAATGCCAAGCCCTAAACCCTAGCAACATTTGAGTTCACTCACCTGGTACGTACGTGCAACCTCGCGCAGAATTTCACTTTCAGAAATGCTTTGTTTGAGGCGCCATAATTGGTTTGCTCTCGGGGCAACCGAAGGGCGTGACAGGCCTGTTCCCGATTTGACGATTTGCTGGGTTTGCCTATACTATATCGGGGTCTATACTATATAGTGGACTTCTTCAGTCTGCCGATACTATCCCCGATCAAGATCGGCGGCCTCTGGGCTTTGCCTATACTGTATCGGCAATCGTTGGCTATATCGGTAAGCCGGCAAAATTTCTTAATCAGGAGTAGCTTCTGTCGAAACAATGTTCTCAGCTATCCGGCACCTTAGGGATACCCGGGTCTCTTCAATCTTCTTGCACCTACATTACCTTTCAATCGTTTACCAGACCTAAATGCGGCTAGATAGGGGCTCTAGCCTCTAGAACTGGCTGAGAAGCTGTTTGAGAGCTGATATCCATTTACTAATGTCTATATTATGTCTATAAATATCAATCATCAACATCAAGATCCTCATTGTATCCGCCTTCATCGAATATCTCCTGATCCCTAGCAATCCCGGGCCGCATTAAATAATCTCTCGACCCCAACCTCCGAGGCTGGAATTGCCAAAAAGTCCGTAGCAGTCGCAGCCATCTGAGGTAGTTCGTCTTTGTGTATACGCCACCAATTGCAAAGCCAGTTCGGGTCCGTTGCATCAATCACACTGACGCGAGGGCTATCGAAATATCGATCAATGTCTGAAGATAGAGGCAAGGTTTGTGGCTGCAGCCGTTGAAGCATTCGAGATTCCAGATTGCTGCGTTTCATATCAGGGATAGATCGCTGAGATATTCTGGATCCTGGTGATTCGCTCTCTGTAAGAGGATATTTTAGATGGAGATTATCGCGGATAGCTTTCAATATGAGATTGCCGGCTTCTTTATATTCCAGCTCACCCACGATCAGATCTCCTTTCACCCGAGGATCCAGAATCAGAGCATTATAATATGTATCTGATTCATCCAGTGTAATATTTTGTATTTCTTCATGCCTTCCTTCATTGCACGTATAATGTCCTCGTCCAACCCTGCGAAGGTTCCTTAAGACTCGGAATCTTCGTACAATAAGTCGTGAAGTTCATAGTAAAGCGGAACAGCGAGGCTGATCTGTGGTCTCTGGTCGGATAAAAATCTTGTGAGCTCATTGAATTTGGTAAGCACTTGGTGGACCTGAGAAAGGCAGCAACGTTCACAGCAAAATTATATTACCAAATACTACTTGAAGCTACAGCCTCTATTAGAATGGTCGTACGCGAGGAAGACGGGCTGCCAAATACATTGAGGGACCCGAGGATCAGATTACGAAGAGCCGAGTGCGGTCATCATTTTTATGCGGAATTTCAGAAGGTCCATCCATTTTAAAGTGGGTCTTAGCTTTTGGCATAGTCCTATGCATGCAGTCTCTTCGTTGTACTGAACATATGAAATGTATGTTGAAAGACAGTGATTGGCCTTATTAACAAGCAATTTGATACAGTAAAACATGCACTATTGATGGTTAAGACCACTACAGCAAATGTAATGCGAATAATATTCTCTCTTCCTCTTCCTCTTCCTCTTCCTCTTCCTCTTCCTCTTCCTCTTCCTCTTCCTCTTCCTCTTCCTCTTCCTCTTCCTCTTCCTCTTCCTCTTCCTCTTCCTCTTCCTCTTCCTCTTCCTCTTCCTCTTCCTCTTCCTCTTCCTCTTCCTCTTCCTCTTCCTCTTCCTCTTCCTCTTCCTCTTCCTCTTCCTCTTCCTCTTCCTCTTCCTCTTCCTCTTCCTCTTCCTCTTCCTCTTCCTCTTCCTCTTCCTCTTCCTCTTCCTCTTCCTCTTCCTCTTCCTCTTCCTCTTCCTCTTCCTCTTCCTCTTCCTCTTCCTCTTCCTCTTCCTCTTCCTCTTCCTCTTCCTAGCTCTTCCTCTTCCTCTTCCTCTCCAGCCTCCAGTTCTTCTGTTTGATGAAACTCACAAACCTATCATGGGCAGTGCCATTCATGGCCAGCATAAGCGTTTCTAGATAGCTACGAGCATCAAAAGGAATGATATGATCTGGGATGTCCGTAGCTTCCCATTCATCATCTGGAAATAACTCACTTATGTGAAGTCCGAGCGTGGTAGGAAGATGGTCACAGGTGTCTGCATTTTGAATCAAATCCTAAATTGTACATGGATGTGAGAAGATTAGCGTCCATACAATTAATCTGAAAATAGTACTCACGTATCTAATGGGAATGCTATCCGGTCTCCAGACTTCAATGAAAGCCGTTCTCAGTTGCCCAGCCCATTTATGACGTCGGTAGACAAATGGATCAATTCCGTGGAGTAAGAGGTTCCATTCCAACGTCGCAGTCATACTCTCATCCATTAAAGCGATCTCAGCTTCCAAGTCTTGGATATCGTCATACTCAGCAGAAGGCATCTTGAACTGAGGCGATTCATTGATGCATACCAATATAAAGACTTTAACACCTAAACCATGGATCCAAATTTCTTTGTCACGACAAAGTTTCTTGTATCTCTCACTAGCGCCAACCTCAAACACGACTGTCACCATTCTTTTACCTTGCCGAGTTGTATACCTCACTCCTCCATCTGCCTGTTTCACACATTTCGCAAAGAAACCATGAAAGTCGCGCATCGTTGTAGATCCAAGAGGCACAATACTAACTAACGATTGCGGACTGTGCGTAGAGAGATAATTCTTGGCATATCCAAGGATCTCAAGGTTGATCTGATACACTCCAGCTTCGTGGACATTACCGGGGACAGTAACGACAGTTACTGTCTCCGTGCCACTATCGTATGACAAGGACGGATAACTACAAACAAAATCAGTCAGCTACTGTAGTAGAAACAAATATACGTGTCGTAGACCAATACCTCTTCTCCCCTATAGTGCCGGATTCAGGATTTAGTGTAGAGAATACTTTCTCCAGCTGCAAATACTTGGAGTACGGCAACTGAACATCTAATATCTGCTCCGGAGTATTACCCCTCAGAAGCGCAAGTGCCTTGTTATATTCAGAATCCGAGTTATCTTCGCGTGCAGGAGAAGCATTCTTTGACTCCGTAAATGACATAGTGCTTGATATCTCAGTTGGCGGCATGGTTCGAATCTCTCGAACTATCTAATTTTAGGCGTTTTCCTTGTTCTTCCGACTGATTGCTGCTGGGAGTACTGTTCCTGAGAGACATGGCCGGAATGTTGTACGCAACTTTCCTCTTGCCTGCTGCTTCGGTGACATTTCCTGTTGGCTTTCTCATATTCTCTGGCTTTAGCGTGATTGATCGCAGAGTGGCGATCTGCGCCACGCTCCGTGAGGCTCGGATAACTCTAGCTGTTTGTGGATCGTATCCTCCGTAAACGGCATCCATGACGTAAGATGTTAGTTTTTGCTGACGTGTTGGTAATTGAGATACACGGGTAGGTAGAAGCGAATCCAGCTTGTCGGTCGTTTGGATTTTTGATTGACAACAGCCAAGCTCATACGACCTGACACCAACATCGCTGTTACCGGAAAAAGGACACATCGCCACTGTGACTGAAATTCCTAAGCGCAACTACTAGTTGTAAATTTCTCGAATCATTTCTTCTGTCTTAGACTTAAATGGCTGATGATTCCATCAGTTGATGATGCTATTAAGGTTTGTGGGGAACGGCTAGTTCGTGAGTCGCCGCGCGGAAGCGTTTCCTAGGCAACTGAGAGCCCAAATTTCAGCGCACCGCTTCGGCAGCTGTCTTAGCGGAATCAGTGAAACAGCATTTATAGATTCATGATTCATTACCTCAAGATCGTTCGACATGTTGTGTTTTTTTTGTCAAGTCATCAGAGGCTATCATGAGAGGTTCAGGCTGAGTCTTCTAGTGCTCAGCCAGTGCGAATAGGTAGCCTACGAATTCTGACTGATATTAGGAGAATAACACCTTCAGGAGAGATGGGCCATATGTCATTAGGGTCCGGCAGAAGAGGACCATCAGATGGAGTCAGCACGACATCTGTACGTCGAAAAGACACGATATATGGATCAGAAGGAACTAAGAGAATCCCAAGCATAGGGAGAAAGACATTTTCTAATATATCGAATCGGTTCAATAGTAGCCCACCGAGAGCATGTTCTGTATCTGGACCGTTTTTCGTGTCCACCACTAGTTGAGTAAGGAATAGTGATATATGTAAGGTCGGACACCCCGAAAAGGTCGCGACTCAGCAGAATTTAGTTACAACAGCATCCACCGGGGTAATCACTTCGACAGGGAATTCGCAGCTGAAGATGCCTACGGAAAATATTCCACGACCGTTTCGTTGGCCCGTTCCGGATTATCGGGCGCATCGGGCTGTCAAGTTATGACCATGGCAGGTGATGACCTACAGGTTAAGGTCCCGACACTGTAACCACCGCGAGCAGCTTCGGCAGCCTAGCTAAATACATGCTTTGGCATGTGGCAACCGTGCGAATTGCTTCTTCGTCGAACTCATACTTCCAGTTGACTGACACCTCAAGCAAAACCGACAATGTCTGGTCATTCATCAACGAAGTTTAGAGATCAATGCAAGCCCTAAACCCTGACAACACTTGAGTTCACTCACCTGGTACGTACGCGCAACCTCGCGCAGAATTTCGCTTTCGGAGATGCCTTGTTTGAGGCGTCATAATTTGTTTGCTCTCGGGGCAACCGAAGGGCGTGATGGTGAAAGTGGAGAGAAATCTCGGCATGATCAGTCCTGATGAGTTGCCTGTATAGGTTCCAATTGTTGAATAACATGCGAGGGAATCGCCGACAGAAGAGTGTGAATATTGTCAACGAATACTTTGGCGGAATCCATTGTGGTTGGTCGCGATGGCTGTCAGTGCAGATGAGCTGAAGTGGATAACGTATTTATGAGTGCTTGATATATTTCACCTCTACTGAACCGGCGGGATCCTTCCCTTAAATGCTACAAGACCGGTTCCTGTACACATGCCAATGGAACACTAAAGAACAATGTGTACCTGTGATAAGCACTGTGTAGAACCTCGTAGATCTCTAAAAAAACAACTTGATCTCACCAGAAACTTGTCGTGTTGAGGTGACTAAACTCTAAACTCAGGAGCTGCACTTTTGGCTCGACTTGGTGAAAACTCAATTGCTTTCAATGGTGCTTGTTGGCTAGTTCCGAGCGCGATGCCTCGTTACGGAGCCGCGATCTGCAGAGCCACTATAACCCGGAAAACTGCATTTCCGAGCTTATTGAATAAATGCACAAAATTAGAATAAATTACGCATGAATTAGAATTCCGGAATTGGTCTACGGACGACCCTGCCTCCGCGCTGTCTCTCGGTCCTACTTGTGGTTTAGGGCACACTCTTACGGCTACAAATCAAATTTTGGCGACGCGATGCTTACAAGGTTCTCCATTCAAAACTTAATTCAAGATATCGGGTTTACCTCTTTTGTCAGCCCGTCCCCGCAACGGACAAGCAACGGGCGACCAAATTTGGCATAACTCATTGATTCGGGCCACCTCCGTCCCGGCATCGGCCTTCTCGCCGATCTGCCTGCTGTTATATTTATTACCACTCATCCCCGCTGATTACTGTTCTCTGTTCTTTATGCTGACTGTATAAACTCATTCAAAATGTCACATTCTGCTACTGGAAACATAAAGTCGACTGGTTACCGAGTCGTCATAGGCTCTGACGACGCCGGCGACAATTATCGCGAGGCCCTCAAATCCGACTTACTCAAGAGCCCCCTCGTTTCTAATGTCATTGAAGTCTCAAATGTTGACAAGTCCTACGGCTCCGTCGCGATAGAGGCCGCAGAGCTCATTGCAACTGGCCAGGCTGACCGGGGCATCCTTATCTGCGGCACCGGTCTCGGTGTTGCCATTTCTGCGAACAAAGTTGCCGGCATCCGCGCCGTCACTGCGCACGACAGTTTTTCCGTTGAGCGAAGCATTTTAAGTAATAACTGCCAGATTCTATGCATGGGAGAGAGAGTCATCGGCGTCGAGCTCATGAGACGCTTGGCGAAGGAGTGGTTGACTTACAAGTTCGACACCACCAGCCAGAGTGCTGCTAAGGTGAAAGTTATTGAGGACTATGAGAAAAGCCATGCTATAATTGTTTAAGCAGTGGGAATTAAATTG
Source organism: Lipomyces starkeyi (assembly GCA_018804115.1). NCBI lineage: Eukaryota > Fungi > Ascomycota > Lipomycetes > Lipomycetales > Lipomycetaceae > Lipomyces > Lipomyces starkeyi. The sequence continues at coordinate 1,489,446 of JAGJTG010000006.1, read as the reverse complement.
TGGTATGTTATACATCATGTGAATATGGGTTTCGTTTCGTTGTGCGAATAAGAAAATGTATATAAGTTAACTAAAGTAATGTATGGGGAACCGGGTCACTAAATTCAACCCGTAACTTTCACCTTGTCCTACGTGCCACACAAATTGACCAAATCCAACTCTGACTCGTTCGAGCTATTCTCTACTTCTTCCTCTTCTGGTACGTACTTCTTCAATTGGGCGCCTTACGTCGTTTTTCCTTAGGTGTCTCTTCCGCCTCCCGTTTAATTCATTTATTTAGTTCATCCGATGATTTATTGCCGTCTTCATCAGTGAAAAGTCTACTAAAGTGTCATGAGGATCATTTCCATATTTTGGATAGTGTTCGACAAATCATATATCGGACATGCCACAAAATTATATTAAATTCCGTGAATACAGCTAAGATTACTAATTTATACCCATCGACAATGTAGCGATATGATCCAAACTACTCTGCTCCCTCCAACAGTCCGTTAACCATTTCAAACACAGCCCACGCGCCAGGATCAGGGGGAATATCCGCTGACTGGCCGGAAGCTGTAGTAACATACGTCGCGCGACCAAACCGTGGGATCATGCCCCATGTGCTATTAGCACCTTTGTGAGCAGCTTCGACCGCGCTTTCCAGACTCTTCTCGCTGTAGAGAGTCTCGCAAAATGGAATCAACACGTCCATAACCGTGCGGTCGCCGACTCGAGCACCGGTATGCGACTTCAGAGAATCAAGAGCCTCCTTTGCGCAATCACCCCAGACAGACTCAGTCAATTCTTCGACGTTACCGGCGCGCTTCACGACAGCTGTCACGAGAGCGGCAATCAAAATACCAAATATCGCGCCGAGCGTGCCACCCATATCGTCAACCGCGTTGCTCACAACATCTAATGCCTTCAAAACCGATCCCGATCCCTTCAAATCATTGTCTAATCCCTTGATGATATCAAGCGAAACACTCTTCACGCCTTCACCGCAGTCGCCGTCGCCCATCAGCATATCCCACCTCGTAAGATTTGGCTCGGCAGCAATAGCACGCTCGCAGCCAGTTCGGATCATCTTATTAAGCTTGGCTGAGTCGACTTTGAAATCACGTTCAGCAGCGTCATTGATCTTCCATGTGCTGTTACCGTTAATTTTCTCACGCGCGACCTTCACACCAGTGCGATACGGACGGGGCCAGTGAGGGGCGGCTGTAGGAGCGTCGAGATAATCCATGATGGTCGGAACAGTTACTGAAAGCTGAGATGCAACCTTAGACATATTGCAAAGAGTGACAGAGAACCCGGGTGCATTCAACGATGATTCGAATATTCCCGAGAACACTCGAGTCGGCTTGATATTCCATTCCTTCTCTGCCCTTAGTTAGCAACATTCTCATACAGAAAAAAAAATTGTGTACCAACCAAGAGCCATTATCGTCTGATAGGTAAGAGCACTTGTCTCCAGCGGCGACAACCCACCAAAATTATTTACCAACAATACAATCTCGTCTCCGTCATCGAATTTAACATAAGCCCGCTCTTCGTCATTCGGGTCAATCAGATAGTTGAGCATTTCGGCGACTAAATCTTCTATGCGCGGAATTGGAGAAAGCTTTCGGAGTCCAGGCTCATTGTGAATGCCCATACCGAGAACGCAGACGTCTTCTGGTAGAGTCTCGTGGTTCTGACGGCCCGGTACGTGGCAGTGATCTAGTGAGGTACCGACGGTGACGGTGTTTGCATTAACTGCGGAGCCGATCGCAACGCATTCGTCAAACGAAATTCCAGCCCCTGCTGCAGCTCCAAGGACTTTGAGGACTATGAACTGTTAGTTGAATTGAATGTAAGTTCGAATGCCAACTCACCAATAACATTCCCTGCCAGACCTCTTCTCCCGACCATTCCCGTCCTCTTGCGTCCCAACGCAACATCATCTGTCGCAGCCAACACTGCAAACGGAATACACTTCGACGCGAATTTCGCCTTGGCTTTCTCACACGCAAGGCCGAAGTGCAGTTTGTCGCCAGTGTAGTTCGTTATGACGAGAATGACGCCCTTATTGGACGGCACCGCGTCGATGCCAGTCAAGATCTGCTTCGCGCTTGGAGATCCAAAAATCGGGCCGTTCACCGCTGCTGCCAGAAGGTTGTCCCCGACTAGACCAGACCAGGCTGGTTCGTGCCCACTGCCACCGCCGGAAATGATGGACACGTTCGAAGGACTGTGGCAAGGATTATACACGACTCTGTCATCTTCGATCAGGCAGAGCGAGGGATTCGCGGCTACGAGTGCCTTGAGATGCTGAGCGACGAGACTGGGAGCGTCTGCGAAGAAGTGCTTTGTCGACATAGGGCTGGGAACAATTGCCAAAGCTGCTTATGGAGTAGCATTGCAACGTAAAAATGCGGGGAGTACCTGATATATGAAGCATCACTGATTGTTATGAGACTAGTCGGTCGTGGCCCGGCAGGCGTCGAGAAGCGAAGAAGCATGCCTGCCGGAAGTTGGTACAAACTGTTGCGGACTTGCTCGTTGTGGTGCACCCGATGAACAAAATGAGGCGGGGTTGCCCCGCTTATGCGGATCCTCCTCCGGCACGACTCGCAGCCCACTCCGACTACCGCGTCTCGAGGGCTTCGGAAAAAGGTCCACAACTTGTTCCAACAGCCAACTAATTTATAATTCCAAATAGAGAAATCGGAGTGAACTAGTCAATTTGGGCAAAGTCCTCTTTGTTAATCCCGTGCAATCTGTCTGCTTAGATGATGGTCAATTGCAACCCTAATCATGTTCTCCGGCGCGTGGAAGGCAGAGCACAAGACCCGGTAGATACTTCATGAAAATGGTAAGTACGGCGTGTCCTCACCGCGATTTCTGTATATATGCATGAATATCAAATTATATATGTTATTACAACGACGAGAGTATCCTTGGCAAACGACCGAATCCAACGCTTCCCGCCGATTATCCACGTATTTCCTATGGGAATCACACCTATTCGGACGCCGAACACATGATCAAAAGCGCAGCGGAGCTTTCGTTCGACTCAATATGTCACAATATAAGAACGAAGAAATTCTGAAAAGGACAAAGGATCTGGTGAGTGCTCCAACGAGAGTGACCGACGCCGATCCGGGCGAATTCAGGGCGGAGAAGATGGTGGCCGACAGATGGTTTGGAAGGTTTGCTCACTACCACTGTCGAGATTGAGGAATTTTGGTAATTGGTATTTGGTGACACGCAAGGTGATTATAGTGCTAAAGGACCGCATTGTTTAGCCCTATTTCGATTACTGCACAAATTTGTGAGTTTGTCATTGGTCGTGTTCAAGTGGTGTTGCAGGGCACTTATGGCATTTCAGAGGGCCTACTGCCAAAACATTGATAGGCTGATGTCGCTAGTGCGATGGCTACATTGATGAAGTACTTTTAAACTAGTTTTGTGACAAAATCAGAATTCTCGAAGTTGAACCACATCGAAAGGAACCACAATTAAACTGAATACTAAAATGCACTAGATCGCCTTCTCCTTAGTCGAGTCATCTAGCGCCTCAACAGACTCTTGCTCCAGTACCTGCCCTCTATAATGCGCAATCTTCTTGAAGCGCTTCCCAGACCGCAGATCCCGTCGCTCCAAAACGAAAATCAAAATAACAAGCAAAACATGCAAAATTGAAGTAATAAGCGAAAACGTGAAACCTCTCGTAAACCGGGGGGCCTGCGGGATGGGAAACGTAAATATCGGGACCCACGCCAAAAATACCTGCCCAATACAGTTCATAGATGCGGTGATTAGTGAGCGCGCTTCCGGGTCTTCTTTGACAACGTCAGAGGCCCACGACATTTGAAATGGGTTCATAGAACTTGAGATGCCGGACACGAAAAAGGCGAATAACCTCCATCCCTCGGAAACGTTCCATCCTAGTAAGATGGCGGCAGCTACTACGTTCAGGACGGTTGCGATCAAGCACGGCGTAAATCTGTCGCCAGTCTTATCAGAATAATAGCATCCGAGGATTGTCGTGACAATAGAAACTGCTTTTGGGACGGTCGGATAATTGTTAACCTGCGGGATCGTGTACTTGACTGATTTGGTGTTCTTTAGGTATAGCGAGAACGGGGTGGTAGAGAAATATTGATTCTGGTCATACAAGCACCATCCAAAAACAAAAAAATACCACGGCCAGTCTTTCAGCACGCGAATGAGTTCTTTCCATTTGATCTTCTTGTCAATCTTTCGAATTCCTTCCTCTTGCAGTCGCTTGTTGGCAAGATCGATTTCTTCTTGAGAAAGCCAAAATGTCGGCTTTGTATTGTTGGGTGAGTTTGGGAAGAAGACATATCCAATTAGTGCACATGGAATGGTAATGCAGAAACAGACAATAAAAAGCCAACGCCATCCTTCAATTCCGTGACGGCCTTGCAGACGTGTGTATGTCGCAGTTTGGAGATAGCCAGCGAACATACTTCCAAGAGGACCCGAGATGTTGAAAAGCGCGACGCGAACGCCCATTTCCTCGCGTAGGTACCAGGACCCAATAACGTAGATCAGTCCGGTAAATGCAACAGTCTCGCAGGCGCCAAGGAAAAAGCGACAGACGTATAAATCTCGGAGACTATGTGCCCAGGCGCATCCGAACGTGCATACGCCCCAGAGAATTTCCATGGTCGGTAGAACGCGTTGAATCGGAAGACGTGTCAGGAGGAAGCTGCCGGGAATCATAAACGACAAGTACGATGCATAATAGACAGCCGTTAGGTAATTCAAGTCGTTTCCACCAAGGTTGAGATCCCTTTGCATACCACTGGACTCGTCAGATTTCCTTGCCAAATTGGAACTAGAAAGATTGATACATACGAGACATAGGCGTTGGTCAGCGAGCTATTATCAAGAGTTTTGCTGAACGACGATAAACAGCCAAACACCAATATAGCGCAATCCAGCTTGAACAGCATTTTCTTTTCTGCTGTTGTCGTGCCCGGTCGGTACCATTGCACGCCTTCCTTCAATCTCTGCCATTTTGTCTTCTCTGGACCATTGTAGAAAGTCCTTGTTGTTTCCTGCACTAAGCTATCCGTACCCATGGCAAAGTAGCTATATGAATTACAATGGGTTTATCCTCGGTTTTGGAGTGGCGGGATATATTCGGAATCAGTAATCTGCTCGGACATTTATTGTATCACATCCACAGTGACAGAAAGTGCGGTGCAAAAACAATTATCGAAAGTAGTCACTTGACATGTCGTGACATGCATCAAATATCCCAGATTCAGGGATAGTGAAACGAGATTATGAATGTCTGGTCCAATAAGGATAGCCCACGCCAAAGGAGAGGTACCAATATCACAACTGCCAAGCAATGATCATCTTTGCCGCGTGCAATAGAGGAACGACAAGGTGGCCAACAGTAATTGCCAAGGGCGTTGCAATAACTATACAGTAATTTGTTTAGGCTCCTCCATATCAGTCTATGTATAATAAATTGAATTTGTCCGCCTCTTGAAAGGGCCAAAAGCATTCTTTTGCAATTCTTGAGCAGAAACGGGAGGTCGCTTATCGGCAAACCTTATCCGATAGTACATTACTTGTTGCAGTAGGAAGGTTGGCGTATTCAAGCGTTATCACTACCAATTTATACAGTGCTCCTTCAAACATTCGAGGATCAAAACTTTTAAACGGCGACTCGGCGGGCAAATATGGACATCCATCACTGCGATTTCAGAGAGGATATGGCTTGATTTACGAGTAAATATTTCCCGCAACTCAACTAAAACGAGACGTCGAGACTACGCCATATAAGAAAAATAATTGTCAGCTCACTATTATCAGGTAATGAATTCTTTCGACAGGGGCGATATTACAGAACTTTGTGTATGATCTACCTACAGTGGCACATTAGGTAGTGACGCGTGTCTAATTTGGAGGCATTTTCCAACGATAAAAGTGTTCAAGATAGGAACAGTCGCGACTCTCGATAACGCAAACACGGGGGATGTTATCTTTTAAGAAGAGTGTCGGTGCGTAGATACTCCAGGCGATAAGCAGCAACATGTTGTTGTCTGTGAGATAGGAAAGTGCCCAATAGCCTAAACGTAAGGCTGTCCGTGCTCAAATGTGCTCCGGGTAGAGCGTTGATAAGGAGGGCTCTTGCACGCTTACTTCCGAAGGTTTTAAATCTGGCAAGCGCAATCGGTATTTAAGTAGGAGAATCATGGAGAGTAAACTGACCATTCCTCTTTGGGACTAGATAAAATGCACTTCCCTATCTCTGAGGGAGATGATCATTAGCATAGACCCTAACCTCGATCGCGTGTAAAATATCGCGTACGGACAAGCCTTGCTTTTCCAACATTTTGTACTATCATCAGAATTACTCTCCTCAACGCGCGACTATCATGAATAAAGCTACTCTGAACCCAATTGCCTTGCCACCTACGGTGCCCAATGTCGCTTATAAGCTATATATGGGGATGGTTTTTGAGTCGGAATCCACAGCAACAGCATAAGTGGACGGGTATGCGATCCACCATAATTTCGCTATTAAGAACAGTGTAGTCAAAAACAAGGACCAGACACATTTGCGCAGAAGCAATTTTCTTTCCAATTGAACAATTAAAAGTAGTCATAACATGCAGAGAGATCTCTTATGATGGCCCTGTCGAAGACTTGATACCGAAGTGTACTTTAGACTAGTCCCAAAGAAGAATGGTCGGTTTACTCTCCATGGTTCTCCTTTAATTATTGGGGAGAAGGTGGGGCAGCGATTTGATAAGTCAGGCGTGAGTTTTTTGTCTGTCGGTCTGAAACTCAGAACCAACGGGGTCTTATCTACGGTATATAATATTATGCGGTGAAATTGATTCCTTTGGCTATTTTACTATGCTAAAGCGGCGTAACTGCGCGCATTTTATGATGAACGAAAAGAACATTCGTGGCTTTGTCCCATATGCTTAGCTGCTACATACTGTGCCACATTGTGGCTAGAGTGTAAATTGCAAGCTTGTCGATCCACTCTCGGCGGTGCATCTGATAACATCAATTATTGCGCAACAGTAGCTCCATTTGGTGCATGTATGATGATTACACTTGAAATCATGAATGTCTTCTTCTATATCTTGTACTTCTACTTTGTTCACTAGTGATTTTCTAAGTACGCGGCGGTAGGAAACGCCTGTAACCAAGACTCGATTTTCAATACTCCACTTGGCGATCGGTCCACGATCACTGCCGGGATTGAATAATCGGTGGCCGCTGAAGAAACCCGCTGCGAGTTACCGTGGTCCCGGTACAATTCTATTATGCAGGGATTAAATGTCAGACTCCTATGACTCCCGCGCGTTGTCAGTTTGATCATACATAGACCTGGGCGAGGAGCACATCAGACGCTAGTGAAGAGAATAGAGCTATTTTGTCCTGCTCATCTACGCCACGCCACCTCAGAATACTACCATGAAGGCCTGGACACATGCGAGGCAGGCTATATCGATAAATCACTCAACGAAAGAATCGCAGGCGCTGGGCCAACTTCCACAACTTGGGCTATTCGCTAGAGGATATCATGACGAGTATCGCGAATGCGCTGGGCTTGATACTGCGTCAATGGCGGCTAATTTTATGCATGGCCGTCCGTGAGACATCGCGGGGCGAGATACCAAGAAGAGAAGTCGAGTCTTCAGGACTAGCGTGATTCACTAATTGTGTGAAAGAGCCCGTGGCAAGTAACTGCCGAATGCAGATATGGCTCTTATGCGCTAAGGTACTGTACATGTGCATGATGCATGTGTCAGGTAGGTACATCTGACTTGCGAGGTTAGGACGGTGATGATCATGAGTCTCCATCAACTGGTCAGTCTACTTGTATGTTGAGTTCCGCGACCTGAGCTGTGACAATTTCAAATTCAAGAAAGCCCATATTTCAGCGTATTCGTAATTACAAGAGAAGCCCATTTGTAACTCTCGCACGAGTCATGATAAAAGTGGGGTACCATCCATCTCTCGCAGAGAATAGTCAAAGTCAAGCTTAGCGAACCCTAGCCAAGCTTGCGACATCTGCCAGGGCGACTACCGTAATGCTTGTCCTCCCCAGTCCCCAGCCGTCTAGACATACCGTTCACAGGTTGGCGCTCAAGCCACGTCTGGCATCTGCAGACGACGACCGACTAATCTTAATGAGGGCGGGATGGTGGCGCATGCAGTCTTACAGATGACAGAGTCAGGCGGCCATTTCGCGGGTTCGGTGTCGATAAGAGGTGATAATGATCTCGACTAATTTATCGGGAGCACTCATATGAAAGTCAAAGGACGTTTCAGATAGCACCGGGCCGAACTTTGGGCTGGGTACAAGAGCCTTAATTGTTTTTGGTGGCGATAGTGCCGATGGCGTGTCACATAATATGCCTCATAGATAAAACTGTCAAGGCCGTCGATAATGCGAAGCATAAGAAATGCATGCACAAGCAAAAAACGACCAGCGGCCAGGTAGCAACGTCAGTGTGCCACTGTAATTGCTGTATTATAATCAGCGAATGGCATTTACAGTATTGGATTCGCTGAGTCAGGCGGCCACAATCAGGCAATTGCATGGTGCTCACATTTTGTATTCTGCGCCGTCTGCGCCATTGTGTGGCGCCGAAGCTATGCAATACGAGGAATTCAAAATCAGAATTCTATTACACGACTGATGGCGGATGCGGGCTCACTAGAAGTTCAGATATGGATACGACGATAGAAATATAGCGCAGCCAAACCAATGGGTCGTCCAGAAACTCTGCTAATGACGATAAATAACTGCTTGGCTTCAGCTTTACAACCGCCGGTTCGCTGTTGCGCCGGCAGCAGCATATATCATAAAAATACTATGTTAAAAACACTAGTGGAGGGTGACTCCGCACTAGTGAATCACTGTTGGCTATTGGTAAATTTGCGAAGGCTATCCCATTAAGGTTAGTGGCGGACTAAATCTGCCACGCACAATATCTTCGGTCAGAACCGAAACATCCGCCTCAGCGGTTCTCATCAGCCTGTGCGGTGCCCCGAGTGGCAATGACACTGTGGAGTATAGCCCGGCAAAATCAAAGAGTTGGCTGGTGCTATCTTCGTTTCTGAAGAGAGACCAAACAAACAGGCCAATCGGCGAGGGGGGGATCAGCTGGGGGTTAGGGTTGACGGTAACGGCCATGCGCTCGCACCAGCCGACTTCCCTTGCCCTTATCGCAAGGTCTCCCGATATCTCTGCACGGCCGCCGAGTCGCAGTTTCGCCGCCCCGACAAGCTTCGCGCTCAGTGCACCTCTAAGGTTGTGACCGGCAAAATTCGTACCCAATCGCTGCAGCGGACCAGCATCTTTCAGCGATAAGCATGCCGGCGTCGGCGGCCACGGTACCTCGGGCGCTGGGCGTCAAGGCTCGTGCCTGCCAACCAAGCCTCGCGCCTTAGTGTGTCTCATCTTTTGCTACAAGGCGCTCTCAGATTTCATATTGGTCTCCTACGAGTCGCATTGACTGACTCATCTCCATGTGCCATATAAGCCAGCCAAGCCCCGCCAAGTTTGTCCCGGTCCCCTTCTCACCGTGCGTCACATTACTGTCCCCATCTCGACGGTATTACTTCCTAGCAGACACACAGTAAATAGGACCGTTGTCAAGATGGGTTACGACTACTATATGAATCCATTCGCGGAATGGATCGGCTGGTTCCCAAAGCATATGCCCAGGGAGGAGCGGGTTCTTGTCAACAAGCTCGACTTTCTTATCCTGGTCTTTGCCTGTGCGTCGACCTGGGCCAATAACTTGGACGTCAATGCCATCTGTATGTTTGCGTCAATTGATTATGATTTTGAATCTTGCTCTAACTTCAAAAGACAATGCATACGTATCCGGTATGCAGGATGATCTCAATCTTTATGGTAACCGATTAAGTTATCTCAATGCTGTTTGTACGTATATTTTTGATCTTGATATGTGTCACTGCTAACTCAGTTCCAGACTGGGCTGCCACTATCGTATTCCAGGTTCCGTCCAATGCATTACTGACTGTACTTCCGGCTGAGTACTTTATTCCGGCTTGCGAGATAATGTGGGGCATGTTCACATTAGGTACCGCGTTCGTTAAGAACTATAATCAGCTACTGGTCATGCGATTCTTTGTCGGCGTGACCTCGACCCCCTGCTGGATTGGAAACGTGCACATTATCAACTCCTGGTACCGAAAGCAGGAGCTCGGCAAGCGGAATGCTATCTACTACAATACGTATCCTCTTGGTTCCATGTTCACTGGCTATCTCCAGAACGCGTGCATGACTCTCGACGGTGTTGGTGGGCTCCAGGGTTGGCGTTGGCTGTTCATCATCTGCACCATCATCACAATCCCAATTTCTTGCATTGGCATGATATTTTATCCCAATGTCCCTGACAACTGCAAATCTCGCTGGCTCACTCCGGCGGAGAAGGAGCTCGCCCAGAAGCGTCTACTCGAGGAAGGCTTTGAGCCATCTAAGGGAATGAACTGGGGTATCTTGAAGCGTGTCTTAACGTCTTGGCCTACCTGGGTCTTCTTCATCCTGGCCAATCTCTACTGGCAGACCCCTTATCCTTCGACAACTCCGTATTTGCTTTGGCTGAATGACGTTGTGTACCCTAACCAAACAGTTTCGGATATAAACATGGTTAACAATCTCAGCACCATCTCGTACGCTATTTCGATCGTGTCGGCCATGTTCTTCGCTTTCTACTCTGACTGGCGTGGCAACCGCTGGGATTCCCTCCTTATGGCTGGTGTTGTTGTTTTGGCGTGCAACATCATACTTCTTGTTTATCATGTTCCCAATGGTGCCATGTTCTTCGCCTTCATCGCCCTCGGGTTCTGCAATGGGCCAATTAACCTTGTCATTGCCTGGATTGCCGAGTGCCTGGCATACGATCTTGAAGTTCGCTCGATTTCTCTCGCGGTCGTCAACATGGGCTACTGTATTTTTGCCCTTGCGATTCCTTTGACTGCTTTCCAGACAAAAGACCAGCCTCGTTTCTATGCTGGTTACATTTGGTCCGTTTGCATTTCCGTCGTCGAGCTCCTCATGATCCCAGTCCCTCTCTACCTCGAGCGCAGAGACAGGCGTCTCGGCATTCACCAGGCCGAAACTGACCTGATCATTGCTTCTGCGGCTGGTCTGGATGAGATTTCGAAAGAAGTTGCCGCTGGCGACGAGTCGATCTCCAGCAATGAGAAGAAGGACCTTGATGTTAAGGTGCATGCGTTGTCATGATCTTAGTCTTGTCGTGGAGGTTTGCTTTACAAATGTAGTAAATCCGTGGGGATGTCGGTATATGAAAGTTTTTTTGGATGTTTCATGGTGTTTTTGCTGGTCTGCTTTGTACAGAACTACAGTGTATATGACTCGAATAGATTTTTTGGGAAGCGATAATATTCTTAACACATCCATTCATGTAGTGTAATTCTGTAACTTGAAGTTCGTCGAACCTAGTATAAATGTTATATGGGCTTCCAGATATTTCTCGATTTCCTGCGTACATTTCTCTTTATTTATGTATATAGACAATATGTCATGTTCGCGCGTACGTCGATGACTAAAATGAGCATTTTTAGTCTCTTCCTCCACTTCTATCACATTATTGTCTTTCAACACAAAAGGAGGCAAATAGATAACAATAACACAGAATCCTTAGCGTCGACGAATAACGAAAAATTTTTATGCAGAATCATATATTAGTTGTTACCTCTGACTCAGACTCTGCTGGCAGAAATCGATGACCTAGAGTTTCATCGATAGTAGTAGCGAGCCGACTGCACCGACCTCGCCGCCTGGTTTCCTACGCGACTAACCCCACCTTATCCTCATCTATCCCGATCCCCTGAGAGAGCGCAAGCGCGCTCGCATATCGCTTACCCGAATAGCCGATATTCCTGGGCCATAGCCAGCCCAAATATACAGATTTGGACCGATCGCTGTGCTGCTCGCTCTTGTCATGCCGTCGGTTTGCGCAGGTAGCTGACGTCACCGAAAGTCTCGGCCGAGAACACTCGGCCGAGACCGATCATTCACACATTCAACACCATCTACAGCAGCACAAACCTTTTCAGAAGTGAGCTAATATTTGGGGCCCCACATAAGATGTCTACTATATAATGGCGCTCAAGGTCACTGAGAAACGCAGACATTCCTCCAGTAACTCGCAATCATTACACGGCAGCATAATCAGCTTCATCATTCATCGTATAAGCTTGAGTACATATTTCCACGCACATCTGGACTTGTTTTCTTCGGCAATTGACATTCGCAACTATCAGCTACCATGTCATCCGCAACTCTCGCAGGAAAAGTCGCCCTTATCACCGGCGGGTCAAAAGGGATTGGTCGAGCCACTGCTCTTCGCCTTGCCAATGAGGGTGCCAATGTGGTGATCAACTATTCATCTGACGCGTCCGCCGCCGATGAAGTCGTTAATCTGATCGGTGCTGATAGATCGCTCGCTGTCAAGGCCGACGCTGGCAATATCGCTGAACTGGAGCGACTTGTGAAAGAAACGGTTACAAAGTTTGGCAAGATCGATATCCTAATTCCAAACGCTGGTGTCTTGCTCATGAAAGATTTGGAGACCACGACGGAGCACGACTTCGAGATGTCAATGGCATTGAATGTTAAAGGGCCCTATTTCCTAGCACAGGTCAGTTGTTGCCGGTCTCGTCGCTTGCTCGAGAGCATGGAGAATTTTTTAACAATTACGCAGAAAGCTGCGCCTCATATGGCTCCTGGCTCGCACATTATCTTCTTCTCCACCACATTGTGCGCCGCGTCGACAGTAACCCCCAACTATCTCCTCTATGTTACCACGAAAGGCGCAGTCGAGCAGATGACCCGGGTAATGTCTAAAGATCTCGCGCGAAAGGGCATCTCTGTCAATGCTGTTGCTCCAGGTCCAACTGGGACGGACCTGTTTTTCAGAGGGAAGAGTGAGCAATTGTTGAAGATGATAGCAGGATTCAACCCGCAGAATCGCATTGGTACTCCGGAAGAGATTGCAGATGTTGTGGCTTTCTTGAGCGGAGATGGAAGCAAATGGATCACCGGCCAGACTGTGAGGGTCAATGGAGGCATGGCGTAATTATGAGAATCTAATGGAGTTGGCGGAATTGGGTTTGTAAGATAGTTTTATTCGTAATTAGAATATCATAGCTCACAACTTGGCGATATTAAATAAACACTACGTTTAGTATTAACGCAAGTGCGTTCTGTGTTCGTAATAAGACAACAGGTATATTGTCTGTTTACTTTTTATCTTAATCAGCATGTGCGGGGGTATAACGAGACTGTGGGGATCGGCACGGATAATATCCAGGCCCATTTTTCGTTATCCATATCCTTATCCGTATCCAGGCAAATTATCTATATCCGTATCCGTATCCATATCCAAAAGAAACGGGCTTATCCGTATTCATATCCGTGGATATCCACGTAAGGGACGATGAAATGAGAACGAAAGATATTACGATATATACCGCTTAATTGGGCCGAAAAATACATTTCGCAAGACCCATTTCTGGGACTGACAGCGATAAGTGAGGTGCAGCTAATAGAAATCCATAATAAGTGAGTTGCAGCTAATAGAAATCCATCACCAAGATCACATCGCCGGATCTGGTCAGAGACAGTGCGGCTCACTGCATTAGTTACTAGTTAATTATGTCCGGTTGAAAAACCGCGACATAAACTTGTTGCTCATTGGCACAGCAGTTCCGAATACAGCAGAAAAATTCAGCAGCCCTCACTTAAACTCTCACGATACTAATTTGTTTATTATTTTATTTGGTTATCATATTCGCGGATATCCGTGGTCATAAAATATAATACAAATAAGCCTACAGTGCAATGACACTCAGTTCTCGAAATCGAGCCTTTCTGGCAGCCTTCGATAGGGCTGTGTCGAATGCGGATATCCGCCAGGTCCGACCATATCCGCCATCCGCCATGGCAAAGGTGACGGATTTATATTCAATCCGCCATAAATCCGCCTTGATCGAATAAATACACCAAATTTTTATCTAACCAAAATCAGTTAGAAACCTGCCAATTATAGTATAATTTCCTAGTATAATTTCCTACTATCAGCATCCTGCCACATCTGCATTCAAGTTCGGTCTGAGCAATACAAGCTCTAAATTCTTCTCGCCTTTGGACACATCCGTTGCTTCTTCTTTGCCTTATTTGTTCTTTATTGCTTCCGCGCTTCGCAGCCATCGATTATCCTTGTCCAACGCCTGCTCCAACGTCCGTGATTGCAATTGCTGCCCTTCCAAGCGTTAAAAACTTTCACCCAACTCTCGCCTCATACTTTCCTAATAAGCTAATCATATATCCGTCTAGATGGATGGCGGATGGCGGATTTTGCGGATTTTTATCCGCCAGTTTGGGACTTGGCGGATATGTATTGACATTACTTTCCGCCTAGTCAACTAGTGGCGGATTTTTATTCGAGGCGGATATTTCGGCGGATGTATCCGCCATCCGTCAACATGGATATCCACGGATATGACTAATCAAGATTGCTTTATCCGTATCCGTACCCATGTCCGCGTATTTTCTATCCGTATCTGTATCCACGACGGATATCCATGGATATATCCGTTATCCGTGTATCCGTGCCGATCCCTAATTACGAGAGTAGGTGAGCAGAACCGTGAAGATTAACGTTTATAAGCCCCTGACTATTGGTATCTCTCCGTTGGCGTTGAAAGTTCCCATACTGTATTAGCATTCATGAACGGCTGCACTCGACTGAGGTTAGGGTTGTAATTGGGCCATCTTCGGAAAGTTTAGTCGCGACAATTACACACCCCTAACCCTGTAAGCGACAAACGGTAGAGTACCCTATCCCTGTACTTTACGGCATTCTCATTGGTCGAGTAAAGTTTGATAAAAATCCGAATGAATTGCAAAATATAATACAAATAAGCCTACAGTGCAATGTCACTCAGTTCCAAATCTAGCCTTTCTGGCAGCCTTCGATGCGATTTATACTTTTCGACTGCAAACATTCATTTCATCCCCAATTACGTTACAACCCACTTCATACCGGTACCTTGCATTGGTCTCTGCACTTATAGAACGCTTTGATCGAGGAGCCATGCTGTAAAACACCAGTAATATTAAAATCCCAAGACTGTAGTAAGGCTTGCTGATTTTAAGAACAAGATAGCAAGTCTGGAGATGTGTCATGAAACTGCTAGATTAGGGTTTCATGTTTTCCAATACGGCTAGTATATTGGCTAAATAGGATCCGACGACAAACAGTGTGCGATCACCATAGTTAAGACACAATGTACCACCGCAAATGGTGCCTGCCAGAACTTCATCACTTATTAACTAAACAAAATAGAACTACTAAATTCAGTAGGAAGTATTATTATTTTTAACATGCTAATATATTTTTCTACTAGGTTAAAAAGGCTTTGGTGGTGTTGATATAGTTTGTAGTGGACTTAGGTACATTGTCGCCACTAAACTTTCCGCACCATACTGTTTCTCCCGCGGCTAGCGGCAAGCGCGTAGCCAAGCCTCAAGATTGATGCACACCCTTCCTAAGATCTTCCTACTGCCTCACCTGAAGCCCACTGTGAGTTGGGTAAGTTGCCCGATCACAGCTAACTCAAGATAATTAATTCAGTATTCCTAAGTGATTGATAGTACTTTGTTATTCATGACGACTTCCACATCGTAGTGGTTTTCTTTGTCCGCATAAAAACTAAATATATAAGATAATTGAATATAATATACAAGAATAAAAAACCAAACATTGGACATCTAATATTAATCTTTCTCTGAAAGTTTTCCGAAGCTCTTGAACTAGATCAGGGGATTCCTCAGACGCAGAAATGACAAACTCCGGATCACCCTGCATAAAAGCCTGTCCAACTCTCAATGGCAGACTCCTCACTGAACACCGCAGTTTCGAACCGTCCACAACCGTCCGTGACAACAAACTTCAGAGACTGAGACTCAAAAGAGCGTGAAGCTGATCCTGTACCCACTAGTATACTGGGTCAGAAGTCCAGCGGCATGCCTTATCTCATCTGGGTAAAGACTGAGTGCGGGCTGTCCTTTTTGGAAGCAGCATGAGCTTGAGGAAGACTACAGCTGGCCAAGGCCCCTCTGTGGTGCATTGTCTTGACAGGACGATTCATTGGAGGACTGAATACATAGCTGTCCAGACAAAGCACTGAATGGCTGGACTATCTATGCATAAAACATCTGCCACATCCATGCGCCGAAGGCTGGCAATGAGAACGTTGAGCCCATCTTCGATGCCAGCAGGCGTAGACGCTATCGGTAGCGGGTATGGGTGATTAAATCTGGTACTCAAGCACCTACAATATTCCTGGGGAAGAGGTAATCTTGACTCCACTAGGCACTGGCCGTTGTTACACTTAATAGGTATAACGAAACATGGATGCAGCTATACCAGTACGAGAATGGCTATTAGTTTCATTTCGTATTATTCGGGTGTTTCGTGTATTGTGTTTGTGGATTTTTGAGAGTTTCGATTCATGCGTTTTGTTCCGGCATTTGAAAGGGACGGAAACCGGTAAGTAATGGAACGTAGATTCCTTTTTTTGTGTTTAGTTCATAATGATATTTTACAGCGCTTCCATAGCTCAGAAATTTGCAGAGATCAGACTGCTGACAGTCGAAAGGACAATTGCTATCCTACTAGTAAAGTTAGTCGCTCCGCTGCGGTGATGGTGGCGTGCGTGACAGGTGGGGCCGTCATTTTAAGTTTTCGTCTTTCATGCATCCTGTCATCTTGCTGCATATATATATATATATATAAACGTAATATCCAACTACTTACTACAATACCGTATTGGTTGCGGATCACGGACCCATGGCACGGACACAATCGGTGGATCCCTTATTGCGCAGTGAAGGAAGTTATGAGTGGACATCAACTAAATAACGGGGGTGAAGTTCTTCTCGTCTGTCCCCGATACTGCAGTGCTTTGGGGAAATCTTATATAATGTAATTTGGACTCGTCTGCTAAAGACAAATATTCGGAGAATTAAGTTCAGTTGGCAGTCAACTACTCGTAATACTTACCTCAAAACGATCGTAAGAGCATCGTCTTGTTGCAACTGCCCAAGAGACTAATGCAGGGAGCCAGCCATGTGATAGGAAGTCACGAGTTTCGTAGCTAACATTGGAAAGTTGAAGCTATGCGTGTTTCACATGGCACGAATCGTTGAGGGGGCGGAAGACTGCGCTGATTCAAATAGCAAAAGATCAACTGTTGGATCGCATAACTCCCGCTATATAAACTCTACGCTTTGTATTAATAATACAAAAGCTTATGCTGACACACTTTTGATGAACAAATGCGGCACACATCAACGCCTAAATCCGACGTTGCCAATGGATTTGAGACCCTCTGCGGACCGACATTGTCAATAATGAAACCAGATAACAGCGGGCTCTTCCCAATGAAGACAATAAGTACGGCTAGAGGAACGCCATCGCATATCGGGCTAGGGTTAGTCTATGACCTTACATTAAGGAGAAACATTGGGACCCTACCCGCTATTCCTCTTTGGGAATAGTTTAGGCATACTGTCCGTACCATTTTTAGTGGGCTGTAAGCCGACAAGGCGTTGATGAAAGCATTGGCAGAAGTGTTTCCGCGAACTTTCAATCAGATATTTCGTTGGCATATCCAGCAGAACATTATGAAACATTGCCGACAAATGTTCGATAGCATGCTGCACTTCGAGAATTTTATGTCAGCAGTCAAGCAACTTGCGGTCAGTAACACCGAGAAAGATGCAGAAGAGCAGCTGCAACAAATTGAAAAAGATTTTCCTCCACAGGCTATTGCTTATCTTAAAACGCAATGGTGGACTGATCGGGAGCGCTGGGCTGAACTTCACGTCAGAAAACATGTCAACTTTGGCATCAGTATAACTTCGCGAGTCGAGGGAAGCCATGCAGCACTGAAAGCAGTGCTCGCATCTTCATCTGGCACACTCTTTACTGCAGGCAAGAAGATTAACCGGCAAGGTCTCCTCCAAACCAGAAGAACTAGTATAATAGGGTCCAACGAGAATGTTATTGTCAAGACTGCAGTGAGGGACCGGGTTGAGACAGCTGGCTTAGGAACTAAGATTTCACGGTCAGCACTTGAGCTTCTTCATGCTGAAGTGATGAAAAAGGTCCACAATCAAGAAGAAGCAGGATCCTCCGAGCACTGCAATTGCGACACTTACCACAGGTATCTTCTTCCTTGCTCCCATCACATACGACTAAACGTGCCCATCGACGTACGGGATATCCATCCTCGATGGCTAGTTGAACAGCCGACTGTTCCGCCGGATATCGCCACACTTTACCTCGATCTTGACACTGTCACACTAGCCACGTTGAGAGACCCCCCTGTAACGCTGCCACGAAAGGGTTCCCCTAGAGGCACAAGGAGACTGCCCACATCGGCGGAAATTGTGCAGCGGGCAGCTGACAGAGTTGAGAACGTTCGCCGATGCGGGCTGTGCAAAGGCCCTGGACACAACAAGCACACCTGCCCAAAAGTCTTAATGTCAAATCAGTCATCTATGGCGAACGACACAGGGGAAGGCGTGCCACCGGGGAAGGGCGTTAGTGAAGATGATGGAAATGAGATGAGGGAGGGTAGAACTGAAGAGGATGGTGAGGATGGGGACGACAATGACGAAGAATTTGCCGAAATGTGGGCGGGAATCTTGCCTTAGATGCGAGTGCTGGTGTACGGACAATAAAGGGTGGTTAAAACTCTTGACTGAAGTTGCTGAGAGCAAGACAGTCAATCGGTTTTAGTTCGCAGAAATGAAAATGGTGCAGATTCATTATTAGACAGCACGTGACTTGTTTTGGGCACAAATCTACCGAGGAATTGTGGGTACAGTCCACTAAAAATGGTACGGACAGTATACCTGAACTATTCCCAAAGAGGAATAGCGTGTAGAGTCCCAATGTTTCTCCTACATTAACTACAAGAATATGTAAAGTTCATGGAACTTGTTAATACTGATTGCGGCCTGTCTCTGCTGCGGGTTATGTTTGCCGAAGGTTTTTGCCATAAGAATATCCAAGCCCGCGGACTGTACCCCATATAGAGCACGATGGCGCTTTGCCGAATTTGATGACAGGATATAGTGCATCTGAGTTACTATCAACCAGCAAATTTCCATCTCTGTAGTGACTGAGTCTACGGACAAGATAGCAATGCCAGCGCTGGGAGTAGCTCGAACCTTGGGAGCGAGGATAAGTGTCAGTCTGGCGACGATAAGTGAAGCTGTGCCGAGCAGAAATGCTTATCGCCTTAGCGCATAATGATCAAATACGGTTAGCGTAAATGCAACGATGCTTGTGCGCGAAGATATCAAAGCTCAGTCCCTTTCGCGTAGACTAGAGCAGACACTAATCCAGTTATGACAATTGAAAGTCGTTAGTAATTAGCGACATAATGTAAAGGGCTGACGATGGTCTGTGTCATGGCACTTCCGCACCCCAAACACCAGGAATGCATTGAGTTCAGACTCGTGAACTTGGCGTGTCTCTGATAAGGTTCCAGTCTTGCATTGGTATCCTGCCCCATCCCTGCGTTGTCCGGTGCAGTCCCGAGCGGAAGCTTTCACATTATGCTCCGCATACATGATATAACATAGTACCATTTTGCAGAGCGGTATGGTGCCTGTTTAGTATCCTTGACGCGTGACGTTGAAAATTCCCGCCGCTAATCGCTCAAATAATTTAGCAAAAACAAAGTACACTAATTGTGTGCTTTTGATGTGCCTTCGAACTAGTCCCAAAGGTCACTGGCGAACAAAAATGACCTATGCCGTGCCGCACAACTCATATGCTTGAAAGACCATCCGGATTTCCGAGAAATTAAATACCGCAATTCCTTCGACTCATTTTTCATTAGTTATGCGCTAAGGTTGGTATCATCTCTCGTCATTTGTCAGTCGGTGCTATTTAATAGCTAGACCATATCCCCATTGGCAATCTTCCTCCTAGCTCAGCTGATACTCGGTTCAGAACAGGTTCCATTAATTGTGATTGCGTCTGAACGGTACGCCTGTAAGCATGGGTTACGACTACTATATGAATCCATTCGCTGAATGGATTGGCTGGTTCCCAAAACATATGTCCAGAGAGGAGCGGGTTCTTGTTAATAAGCTTGACTTTCTCATCTTGGTATTCGCATGTTTCTCGACTTGGGCCAACACTTTGGATGTGAATGCGATCTGTATGTTTTAATGCTGGCCATGCGGTTTTACTACATGCTAATGTTCCTTATGCAGACAATGCATATGTATCGGGCATGCTCGATGACCTCGAATTGTATGGAAACAAGCTCAACTACCTTAATGCTGTGTGTATGTTTGGATTTTTCAAAATTTGAAGCGTTTTTGAGTTATTGAACTAATTATCAATAGACTGGGTTGGCACTATTGTATTCCAGATTCCGAGCAATATGCTTCTGACAGTTGTTCCGTGAGTCCTATTCATTGAAGTACAAATACATGTATGACATAACGTTAACGTTGGTCTGGGTAGTGCTGAGTATTACATTCCTATCTGCGAAGTCCTATGGGGAATGTTCACGTTGGGCACAGCGTTTGTGAAGAACTACAATCAGCTGATGGTCATGAGATTCTTCGTTGGTGTGACTTCGACTCCTTGCTGGATTTGCAACGTCGCAATCTTGAATTCCTGGTACAGGAAACAGGAGCTGGGAAAGCGTAATGCCGTCTACTATTGCACATGGCCTCTCGGTTCTATGTTTTCGGGCTATCTACAGAATGCCTGTCTGACGTTAGACGGTGTTGGCGGGTTACAAGGATGGCGATGGTTGTTCATCGTTTGCACTATCATTACTATTCCTATTTCATTTATCGGCATTTTCTTCTTTCCCAATGTTCCGTCTCGCTGCAATTCACGGTGGTTGACTGCGCGCGAGAAAGAGTTGGCGCAAACTAGGCTACTGGAAGAAGGCTTTGCTCCCAGCGTTGGACTTAGCTGGAAAGTCATGAAGCGTGTTTTCACTTGTTGGCAGACTTGGGTTTTCTTCGTTCTTGCGAATCTCTTCTGGCAGACCCCCTATGCGTCGTCCACACCGTATTTGCTTTGGCTGAATGACGCTTTGTATCCTGCGCAAACAACTGCGGACATAAATTTGGTGAACAACCTCAGCACTGCTGGTGCCGCTATATCCATGGTGTCTGCTTTGTTCTTCGCATTTTATAGCGATTGGCGTGGAAACAGGTGGGATTCAATGCTTGCGGCTGGCATCTTGGTCCTAGTCTGCAATGTTATTCTCCTAGTTTGGAATGTTTCGAACGGCGCGAAATATTTTGCATTTATTGCTCTTGGATTCTGCAATGGTCCCATTAACCTTGTCATTGCATGGGTCGCCGAATCTCTATCGTATGATTTAGAGGTTAGGACGATTTCCCTCGCCGTTATTAATATGGGATACTGTATCTTGGCCTTGGTTTTGCCGTTGACTGCATGGCAAACTGTTGATGCGCCGAGATATTTTGGAGGCTACATTTGGGTATGGTATTTTAGATTTTCAACTGTGGGCTATATCTAACTCTTTTTTGTTCCAGTCCGTTGCTATCAGTGCTTTGGAGTTGGTTATGATTCCGCTCCCCATCTACCTGGAACGTAGAGACAAAAGGCTGGGTATTCACCAGATGGAAAAGGCAGATATTAGTGTTAATGCCGCCGGCCTGGATGATATTTCTTCAGATATGGACCACTCGTTCACAGCAGAGGACTTTGAGAAAAAAGGCGGTGCTGTCGTCGTCATGGAAGTTTAGAAGGGTTCTCGGTTTGGATTGTTGAAGTGACAATTCTACTGATACATCATTGATAGAATGAACTGAAATGTTCTGTAAAATGTACATTCACTGGTTAAGGAAATATATTTTGTAATTCACGCGAGCCTGATTTGGCAGTAAAGACTTAAATAGTAGATTGTCGACCCACATGGCTTATGTCATTGGGGCCGAGCACTGGTGAGCAACGGTAGATTCAATGATCCGCTGATATCACTGCTGCGAAGAGGATTAGCCTATGGATGGTTTATGCTCACACATTGAGTAATGTGAGTCTTTACTTGATCAGCGATAGTAGCAGAAATACTCCCCATCAGATGACTAGTATCGGATGAAGCTGGCTAAATGGCCCAGTTAGAGTTAGATTTTATGTATATATCAATCTCATACTTCCCTTGGAAGCATAACTGGTGAAACAACTGTGCAGGGTCAACTGCCCTACACCATCGACCATATCTTCAAAAAGCGCTTATAATTTTAAGTATACAGAATAAATATAGTCTTGTAATTGAATACCTCAATGTGTAAGTAAGTATAGAAACTGCTACTTGTCCTAAACTTCGGTGACGACAACGACTCCAGTATGTTTCTCGGCGTCTTTCTCGGAAAGCGAATTGTCAATATCTAACGAAACGTCATCAAGTCCAGCGGAAATAATCTCTGCTTGTTCAATCTGGTGAAGACCTAGTCTCTTGTCTCTGCGTTCCAGATAGACCGGGACTGGGATCATAACGACTTCCAAAGCACTGATAACAACGGACTAAACATAATCAGTTAGTAATATAACTTACTATCGACATTATAAAAATAGCATACAAAAATATATCCAGCGTAATATCTGGGTGCATCAACCGTTTGCCATACCGTCAACGGCAGAACCAAAGCTAAGATAGCCCATCCCATATTAATAACGGCGAGGGCAATCGTCCTAACCTCTAAATCATACGATAGAGATTCGGCGACCCACGCAACGACAAGGTTAATGGGACCATTGCAGAATCCAAGAGCAATAAATGCAAAAAATTTCGCGCCATTCGAAACATTCCAAACTAGGAGAATAACATTGCAGACCAGGACCAAGATGCCAGCCGCAAGCATTGAATCCCACCTGTTTCCACGCCAATCGCTATAAAATGCGAAGAACAAAGCAGACACCATGGATATAGCGGCACCAGCAGTGCTGAGGTTGTTCACCAAATTAATATTCGCAGTTGTTTGCGCAGGATACAAAGCGTCATCAAGCCAAAGCAAGTATGGTGTGGACGACGCATAGGGGGTCTGCCAGAAGAGATTCGCAAGAACGAAGAAAACCCAAGTCTGCCAAGAAGTGAAGACACGCTTCATGACTTTCCAGCTAAGTCCAACGCTGGGAGCAAAGCCTTCCTCCAGTAGTCTAGTTTGCGCCAACTCTTTCTCGCGCGCAGTCAACCATCGTGAATTGCATCGAGACGGAACATTGGGAAAGAAGAAAATGCCGATAAATGAAATAGGAAGAGTGATGACAGTGCACATGATGAACAGCCATCGCCAACCCTGTAGTCCACCCACGCCGTCCAAAGTAAGGCAAGCGTTCTGGAGATAACCCGAAAACATAGATCCAAGGGGCCAAGTACAATAGTATACAGCGTTGCGCTTTCCAAGCTCCTGTTTTCTGTACCAAGAGTTCAAGATAGCGACGTTGCAAACCCAACAAGGGGTTGACGTCACGCCAACAAAGAATCTCATAACCATCAGTTGGTTATAATTCTTCACAAACGCCGTACCCAACGTAAAGAGTCCCCACAGAACTTCACAAGTAGGAATATAGTACTCGGCACTGTTAATATGGCATTAGCTGTCTGATACTTAGAATTGTTTTCCAGACACAGAACTCACGGAAGCACTGTAAGAAGTGCATTACTGGGGATCTGGAAGATAATGGTACCAATAAAGTCTAGTTAAGCAGTAATTTAGCAGCAATACAAGACAATAATTACAATCGAACATACACACGGCATTAAGGTAATTGAGTTTATTGCCTTCTAGTTGAAGGTCTTCTAGCATACCAGACACATATGCATTATCTCCACGAATGTGTTAGTGGAAACTGCCAAGACAATAGAATTGCAGGAAGCGTACAGATGGCATTCACGTCCAAAGTATTAGCCCAAGTCGAGAAACATGCGAATACCAAGATGAGAAAGTCAAGCTTATTGACAAGAACCCGCTCCTCTCTGGACATATGTTTTGGAAACCAGCCAATCCATTCCGCGAATGGATTCATGAAGTAATCAAAACCCATCTTTAAGACTGTGCTGAACAACCGAAGTCAAAGGAAAATGCCAATATCTGGAAATCTAAAGCACGGATGATAATAGCAACCGGGATTTCGTAGGACATGCGGACCATCACCCTAATAAGTGCACCGTCGAGATATGAAGGGTGAGAGCACCAACTATGAGCGATATCAATACGCGAGACAATGGGCCGGAAATATTGCGCTATTTTCTTATCGGAAGTGGGAAAATGCATTGGCAGCCGTATATGCTTGCACGATAAGCTTTGCGGCAGATGCATAATGCTGCTCACGTAAAGTGTAGTTTGGTCAGCGCGTTTGTGCAATCAGCGGCGCTTGATCTACATTGGCCGGAGCCATTCAATGGGTGTACCGTCTATATATGCTCTATATGTTGCACAAGGGAGATCCAGTACTGAGAGTTCCGTCATCATCACTTGTACGATCATGGAATAACCATCTTGACGCAGTCAACGTGAGAACCGGTTCTGATGTTAGCTAGTACCGAGTGTTGTATATTGACTCTCTCTGTATATGCATGAAGAAACCTCAAATGCGGAGAAAAGAGTGACCCAAACTCCTCACACTCTCCGCCACTCTCTTCGCTCATGAAAAAAACCGCATCCTAAAGACGTCATCACCTGCAAGAGAGTACTCATGACACTCGCTGAGCGAAAACCTGACGTAGCTACGAGATAGATGACCTACCTGGAAGTGGAGGGACTTCCAGTTATTAGTAGATTCTTAGTAGGCGATAGCAGCTACACTATGAATTTGCTTATGCGACGGCTGCATCTTTTGTGCTTGTGTGCATATCACCCTCAATAGGAATTGACTGTCATGAGAAGCTAGGTCTAACTCGCAGCGAGAACGCACAAGTGGATATGGATGGGGGCATGTGACTTTCTGTTTTGCAGCATGCAGAGTGATTGTCCTATGCCGAAATAAGGGTCGGTAATCGCGTCAACTGTGGTGACCTGTGCGGGATTATGCCTCGGCAACAATGCTTATCATGCGGGTCGATAAGAACATGCAAGCCTTAGTATGATTCGACGATAAAGGGGTCGGACAACCATAATTATCACTCTCTCCTCATTATCTATCTCAAATTACTTCTCAGTTTTCTTTATCCTAGTGATCCTCTCTTGCTTTACACTCCTTTCCTTGCCACCCTAATTTCTTCCCTCTCTAAGACCCTATTGCTAGTTGATTATCTATCGATACACCGCCCAACTTGCCGGTCATTTCATTCTCTATTTATATTACACTTATTTCCGTTATCTCCTGTTATCTCCTATCATTATACATTTTTGGGAAGCGAGCATAAGAGTCAGTCTGGCGACGATAAGTGAAGCTGTGCCGAGCAGAAATGCTTATCGCCCTAGCGCATAAAATTTGTTCAAATATGGTTAGGGCAAATGCAACGATGCTTGTGCGCTAAGATATCAAAGCTCAGTCCCTTTCGCGTAGACTAGAGCAGACACTAATCCAGTTATAGCAATTGAAATTCGTTACTAATAATTGCAAGAGATAGCGGCATAATTAAAGGACTGACAATTATGGTCTGTGCCATGGCCCTTCCGCACCCCAAATACCAGGAATTGTCATTGAGTTCAGGCCCGTGAACTTTGCGTGTCTGCTAAGCTTCGAGCCTGCGCTATCCGGTGCAGTTCCGAGCAGAAGGCTTTCACATTATGCTCCGCCTACGTGATATAACATCGTACCATTTTGCGGAGCGATATGGTGCCTGTTTAGCATCCATTGACGCGTGACGCTGAAAATCACCGCCACTAATATTGCTCAAATAAATTAGCAAATCACAGTACAGTGGTTGTTTGCTTTTGCTGTTCCGCCGAACTAGTACCATAGGTCACTGGCCAGCAAGACCTGACCTTATGCCGTGTCGCACAGCTCATATGTTTGAGATAAAATAAGTACCGCAATTCCTTCGACCCATTTTTCAGTAATTGCGCGCTAAGGTTGATATCATCTCTCGTCATTTGTCAGTCGGTGTTATTAAATAGATGGGACCATTTCCCCTCGCGGGCCAGACTACATCCACTGGCAATCTTCGCCCTGTTGCCTCCTAGCTCAGTTGATACTCGGTTCGGAACGGGTTTCATTAATTGTGATTGCGTCTGAACTGTTCGTCTGTAAGCATGAGTTACGATTACTATATGAAAATGGATTGCCTGGTTCCCAAAGCATATGTCCAGACAGGAGCGGTTTCTTGTCAATAAGCTTGACTTCCTTATAGAAACAAATCCAGCGCCTAGTTCATTTGAGATACTCAGTCATGTTCTTTTGACCAGATGAATCATTTTAATACGCTTTGATTAATACCCAGTATATCAGAGTGATGTCTGGGTCAGTGCCAACACTTCGTATATCAATCTGACGCACCGGGTCCATCTCTGAAGACTAGGTGCATCATAAGCAAATAATTTGAGAACCTCATTCTGATATATTAGGTTCATGTCATGGTACAAATCGTGACGTCGACAGTAACGTACGCTTAAATAAAATAATAAATGGCCTCTAGAATACGCGCAAAATATCTAAGCAAAATTCGTGCTAACTGTACAGCAAAGACAAGAACGCCAAAGACGGTGGACCTCGATGCCTCATTCGTCCTCATGCTAAATCGTCAGGCACATCGAACACACTCCAGTTGTGGCGAAACTGTTACGCTAATTATCCTAAACGTTGTTGGTTTGATTTACTCAAGCGCGCCAAGGTGCGACGCGCTCATAAGGAGGAAACCCGTATGTCGCATAGATCGTGATGGAAGGCCAAGCACGGAGAATCTGCAAGAACCTCATCTCCCTCTTACCCCGCGTTCTCGGCCGCCACAGGATTTACCTATGTTCCCGCCTTTTCATCACTTCGCCATGGGAATTCTTCACGTCTTTGGTTGTTGTTTTATGGAGAGATCTATGAAAAGTATTCACTTCTATAGCCTTTCTTCCCATCCTTCCTAGATCGGTTTTGCTCAGCGTCGCACTTCTTGCGGAAATAGTTGGTATCCCTTCCCTCCTGAGTCATGAGAATAGTTGTTACGGATTGTGGTTAATCGTTTATGGAGCCTTTACGAATGATTGATTGATGCTAACGATTCAAAGCGATCATTTTATTCATCGTTCTATTTGTCAGGTTCCAACTTTCTGCTCAGAGCAGAGATACGATTTGGCTGTTAGTGAGTGTATTAGAGAGGATAAGATGCCTATGTACTGCTTCTGGTTCATTCAACTTGTGATAGGTGCTGATTAGGAATACTGCCTGTTGCTCTAGTCGTGGAATGAACCGGCATTCGCGGCAGTACATCACATCGACCCGGTGCGCGTCCTAAGCTGGAGCACGTCAACACAGGTGTCAATAATAATGACGTGCGGATCCTAACAGATATGTACCCGTTGTTATTAGTTCTGTAAGTTTGCTGATCTTCTAGTGATGGATCGTGTACTTCTTTGGCGTACTTACCAGAAAACTTCCCATCATGTTGCATTTTAACGGTATAATTCACACCTTATGTTTGTCGTATATGCTAGCATGCTAGAGCCTAGATTTCTTCGCCTTCAGTCAAGTACGTCTGTAATTGGACTTGTTTCGCTAATTCATAGTATGTGCATTTGCAACAGGAGAGGAAATACCCGCTTACTGTTTTGGCTGCGTATATTTCGTAATCGGCCAATGGTTAAAGATTACTGTCGTCAACGATCTCATTTTCATTATCTGTGACTATCTTTCGTACTGCTGCAATCACCAATACATGTCTTACCTGCTTTCTGTGAGGTGTGCTGTGATGGTTGTATTTGTTTATTTACTCCTTTAACCTAACAGCGAGCTGTTGTACTTTTGGAAAATTTGGGTTATATTGCGGAGGGTGTTGCTATCACGTTTCTTTGTTCGTATGCTGTTGACTAAGGTGGCGGATAAGGGAGAAGGTCAACGGCAAGAGCGCACAAGGATGTGGTAACATGTGGTAACATTTTTGAATGTTATTGTATACCTTATTGTATACTTGTGGTATACAATAACATGAGGAATTGGTGTATGTGTAAGGGCAGAAAAAGGCTTGTGATGGATGGGCCGTATGTATGTAGCTAACTATCAATATATGTAATTATCAAAATTAGCATATGATTTGGAAGTTAGAGCAATTTCTCTTGCTTTGGTAACATGGGATACCCTTGGTTTTGCTTTCGTTGACTGCATGGCAAACTGTTGATGCGCCGAGATATTTTGGAGGCTACATTTGGGTATGGTATTTTAGATTTTCAACTATGGGCTATATCTAACTCTTTTTGTTCCGTTGCTATCAGTTCTTTGGAGTTGATTATGATTCCGATCCCCATCTACTTGGAACGTAGAGACAAGAAGCTGGGTATTCACCAGGTGGAAAAGGCAGATATTAATGTTAATGCTGCTGGCGTCGATGATATTTCTTCAGATATTGACAACACGCTCACAGCACAGGACTCTGAGAAAAGAGGCGGTGTTTTCGTCGTCATGGATGATGGGGTCCCTAAATCGAAGAAGGCGTTGAGAGCCATGGCGATCAACAAGGAGGTGATAGAGTTGTTGAACAAACCCTGGCTTGAGGAGACTCCTTACCACACATCCGGGACGCTGCGATGGATGAGCTCCTGAAGACATTTGCGTCGGGAGCAGCTAGGTACAAGAACGATAAGAAGGCGTTTCAGATCTCGTACCTCTTCGACAAAAGTGCTTTCAGAAGAGCATCGTCATCCACAGCAAGCACTGGCTGCGGTGCAGTGGGAAGTGCGCCTTTCTTCGGCACATGAAAAGTGCAATAAAACTTCCCGAGAAGCTGCTTTATGACAACAGGCTGGTGATGGAAAGGCTTACCGGCCACTTTTATCTGTGCGTGCCCGGGCCACTAGAGGAGGTGGATGGCCCTGCAGGTGTTCCTCGGGTCATCTCCTTGGATCCGGGTGTACGGACGTTATGACGGGGTTGATGTTTCTGTTCCTTTCAGCCCTAAACCATCGCCTCAGATGCTGCGGCTCGTTATTATGAGTCTGTACTGTATATCCTCCCATCCCGCTTAAGTCTCTGCATCCCGCAGCAGGTTGTTTGTGGGCCCTCCACGCAAATGCCTTCGCCAGTCTCCTAATCTCCGACGGATTGGACGCGGTTCCCGGTGCCGAGCCATGTTGGAGGTCGGCATACCGTAGACTATCTGTCAGATACAGCGGCGCTAGACCGGAATTTAGATTTCGCATTCATTATAAAAGTGTGCATTACATGGTTCCAATGATCGCAGGTATTCTTTCGGATTCGGAAATATTTTGGTGTTTTCCTCCATTTTCACGTACCTTGTTGAAGCGTACAGACCACACTAGGTAACAAACAGTATGTATTGCATGGCTGGGTTGGGTAGGGCTTAGAGACAGTATGTGTGTTGTGGGTACAATGGATTATTGGATAGATAATGCGGATTCAGGGGGCTTGAGTGCACTATGCCTCTTTTGGACACGCTAAAATACAACGTCGTACCATTTTGTGAACCGCCATAAATGACTTACCCTGAAATTTTTATCGTTCCACAGGCAGGACGCGTTATCTTCTATTCTAGAATATACGTACATATATATACCCTCTTCTAGGCCAGTTTCTCGTCGTTACGATTATTACTTTCCCGAGAATAACATGAATCCTGCACCAATGGTATCCCGTACGCTGGCAGTTAATAACAGCCCTTCTCTTCATGTCAGTATGGAATTAGGCTCCGCAGACTACGCCAGAGAGTTCGTTAACGCTACGCGATTCATCATAATTTCGCGGTGAAAAATGGTGCAGTCTATGACGAAGACAAGTCACTCTTGCTTATGTGAAAATGTGCCAAAAAACCAACACCAGAAAGCTGCCGTTGACACAGGGAAGTGCAAATGACAACGGCCTCATTCGCCAGAGAGAAGCCGGCAGCATGCTATGCGACTGTCCGTGGAAGGTGCGCTTTAAAAAACAATTAAACGATACATGAGTCGTTACACAATTAGTTGACTACCATGAAAATCACCAACTGCAAGGTATAAATCCGCTCGCATACCCAGAGAACCGACCCTTCACGGCTGCTGCCAGAGAAACGATGCTCGACCTCGTTCGACACTCGAATTCATCGTTCAATACAATTGCATCAGTTCTGAACGGGAAAAGTCCAAAATATCCAAAATACCACTGCCCGCCGTACCCGCGGTACCCACCGTAACCGAGAACCGGCATAGAGTATTAGCTACCCGGCCTAATTGAACTCGATGTCCGACTGTGCATCGAATGATTATGATCGTCGGCGTAGTAACCTGTATTGGAAAGATGTCCCTGATTCAGGCCAATGAAAAATGGTAGCGCAATGCCACATGCGGCGATGTTACTATTGCAGCCACGACCGATACGATTGGTAATAAGAATGAATTATGCAATATGCGTTGGCATACATTGCATTTCGGTTTTGTATAATAAAGAACTATTGGGGCATGCATTTTAGCTCGTCGCTTCATTTTAGTTGGAGAGTCCTAAAATGAGTTGGAAATCTGCAACTGTCTTCACGTACCCACCTGTGACTGGAAGTCAAAAAGTGCGAAGAGCCTTGAGACTGAGTGGATTACGATTGAACGAATACTTGAGTAGGCCGGTCTGGACCACAGTTTGACGAAGATAAGTACACAAAGGTGAATGCATGACAAGATGTTGTTTTACTTTTTGTGTAGTGCCTGAAGCTGCCATGCACTGCCGAAGATAATAACTATTCTCATCCTCTTCTTTTTTGAAAAAGTAGGTGAATTTCTCGAAGTTTCCCAATGGAATTTTTCATGGACAGACAAAACATACAGAATCTCAACAGATTTGCGTCTTATAGCGCCAAAATGTAACTTAAAATTCTCCTCGTTCCCATCTTCATAATAATCATAGCTAATCACTTGTTCCGCAACAATATCCAGAGACAACTTTTTTTGGATGCGGCACTTGCAAACAAGCATGTCAAGGCTATATCACGCTCGAGTAATAGTCGCTAGATGAGTCAGTGACAAGGAGAAAACTGGCTGCTCTCTTGGTGAAGAATATAGTGATGACTATGAATTGCAGTGGCCGCCAGAGACTATTTAGCTATACCAGCCTCTGGGGCGTCAGTAGTAAGATTGTTTGATAGTGGACGCGACTTACTAGACTTATGGAGAACTCGTTGAGCGTGGAGAATATGAGGTCTCTGGTGTTGCTGCCAGATGTATCTTAGGTTGTTAGCACTATTTAGGATTACGAATAATACGAATAATTACGAATAAGTTAACGCTGATTTTATTTGTACGAATACTATATAAGCAGCCGACAACAATTTGTTCGTATTCGACTTACGAGTAATCGTAAAGTCGTTATTCGTGTACACCCCTAATGTTCGATCCTGTTAGTCAACAGATAATCGTCATCGAGTCGGTTTCCCTTTGGATGCCTGTGGCACGCTGTTGCGGAGCCAATCGCTGTGTGGCGTCTCCGGATAGGACGGCGAGTATAACCATTTCCCCCAAATCAAGTGCTTAGAATATTCGATGGTAGGGATTTAACTTTGTCGGACCATCTACAGGCTAGTGATAGCATTGATGTGAGGACCATCGACAATGTTTCAGGTGTTGTTGCTCAGAATTACTCCGCATACTACAACAATCGACAACACACAGAACACCACCTGTCTTCATAAAGTGTAAGCCATCTGAGTTTACGTGTGTCTCGAGAAAGCCGGAATGAATAACGTTAAGAATTTTGCCATGT
The DNA here is from genome assembly GCA_018804115.1 of Lipomyces starkeyi. Classification (NCBI taxonomy): domain Eukaryota; kingdom Fungi; phylum Ascomycota; class Lipomycetes; order Lipomycetales; family Lipomycetaceae; genus Lipomyces; species Lipomyces starkeyi. The sequence continues at coordinate 1,457,506 of JAGJTG010000006.1, read as the reverse complement.
TCCGAGTCATAGATTTCGTGTGCCTTGTGTCTGTCAGTGTATCGCACGTCGAGACAGTTAACAGCGCGCTCAGCAAGTCTAAACATTAGAACATGTCAACTGTTGGTATGAAGGGTAGTTTCTATGAGTCTGGTTATGCTACTGGTAGGGGTTGACCTGTGAACCTTTGCAGCTTAGGACGTAAATTTCGCTTCCATGACGCATGCATGGTCCCTGCCATATTGACCAACGTCGATTGTCATGATTTGAGAAACCATTTTACAGAAAATACTTGCCCAGTAAGCCACTGCTTGTACTCGCCGGCCCCCTGAAACCCTGAACTAATTCAATCAAGTGGCCATTGGCGATGGTCCTTGCCAAGAGTTCAAATGGTGTATGTTTATAAAATAACGTGATCGGCAAGCGAGTGGATCGTCCCAGCGAGCGGATCGCTCCTACCCGCCACATCCAATATTTTTACATATAACAGCTAACAACGCAACATTATATACCATTATCAGAATATAAATTTAATATAAATTTATTTTCAGCAACGTAACATATATTAGAGCTATTTTTAATTGTATTTCAGACCTTGCGTGGCTTGTTCTTAGCTGATGTATTCAAGACAATAGTGTCTCCGTCACCTTCCTCGACACCTTCTTTCTGGCCTGGTGTGCGCTGCCGACCCTCTACCCCGGTTAATATTGTGCTAGAATTAATAAATGATCTTGTAGTTTCCTTTTTTTTCTTTTTCTGCTGAACAGTCTCCTGCAGTCGTGCAATTTCGTCATTCAAAATGGCAGTCCGGTATAGTGCCACCTCGGCACACTTCTTTATCTGATTTATCGCCATCTCTGTTGGACTTCCGGGACTTACGCTGCGACGTCCCAAATATTTTTTAATTTTATCCGCCTGACGCTGCAATTGGATTATTGTCTTTGGAGTTTCAGGCACCCATGTTTCTTGGGATTGTGGTTGACTGCTGTGCGGAGTGGGTGTGTGAAGAATCAGTGACAAGTTACATAATACTTTACCTGGATCATAAGGAACTAACCCAGTCGCTCTAAATCCGCTTTTAATATTTGAAGGAGATAGTGCCTCTTCTCGCGCGGTTTGATAAAGCCGTAAAAAATCAACCTTATCAATGTGATTGGTACCAGCCCTTGTCATATTCTCTACTTGACGACAGTAGGATCGCTTCAGTGGCGCAAAACACCCAACGTCAAGCGGCTGTAGAAGATGCGAGGAATGAGGAGGCATATATAAAGGAACAATAGAGTGTTCCATACAATATCGATCGAACTCTGGCGTACTATGGCTGCGATGACCGTCTAACACCAACAGCCGGTATCTTCCTTTAGTGCGATCGCGAGTATTTTTTTCAAAAACATCTTGCAGCCATTGAAGACCAAGCTCATTTGTAGTCCACCCGTTACAGCTCACCGCAATTGACCAATCATCTGGGATGTCAGTAAACCACGGCGACTGGTGGCCCTTCCCTTGGAATATAACCATTGGTGGAAGTCGCCAGCCAGAAGCGTTCACCGATTCGACAACGGTGACCCACTCACGATTCCCTGGCTGTTTCAGAAATGGTCTCCCTTCTCTTTCCGCAGACGTGACAATCTTTGCGGTTCCGATCACACCCATCTGGAATCCAGTTTCGTCAAAATTGTACACGTCTTCGTCAGCGATCCCGTAATTCTGAACTGTCTCCCGGACAAGATTGAACCATTTCGTAATGATTTCAGGATCTTCGCTTTTCGCTCGCTGGTGGTCATATCGTCGAGAGTACTTTGATTTCAATTCCGGATGTCTACTTATAAAGTTGCGGACCCATTTCTCTCCGACTTTCACGTACTCCTGTGAAGTAGGCTATACTTTCGAAGTCGGCACGTGACGTACATCACGTGACTATTTGAGTGACACATCTATTCATTGTAACCATGACGTTAGTCTACGGAGGCCCACATACATCACTCAGGCATCGAAATTAATTATAATATCCCACAATCTATACAAACCATGGAATACCTCGATCCGCTACAAGTGGAGACTTTACAGCAATTTATCACAATTACCAGTTGGCCCGAGAATGATATCGAGGGCGCGATTCAAATGTTGACGGTGTGTCAATGGAATGTGGAGGTAACATTGTCAATTTGGTAATTCATGATCGGCGACGAGAAGCTAACAAAGAATAGCTAGCATTAACACGATACTTCGATGAAGGTCCGTTACGGCCAAATCCCAATGGTCCGCCTCCGAGACCACCGACCCCGCCGCCGATAATCGCACCCCGATTGCCGACGCCTACGCCGCGTACTATCGCGCCACGGCCGTCTTTCCTGACGAGTGCGATCACTTCAATAATCTTATTCCCGCTTTCTGTAGTCTCTAAACTGGCACACAGTGCATACTACATATTCGCCATGCTATTCCCATTCCTACCCCGACTGACCGGGTTATACCCCGCTAATCTCGGCGCGGCGCGATCACAGCGACGGTCGATTAATCCTCGTGACACCGCGGCAAGATTTATCCGGGATTTTGAAGAAGAGGTCGGGCAGAGCGATGTGCTGGCCTTTTTTGAAGGCGGGTATACGCAGGCGCTTGACCAGGCGAAGCGGGAACTTCGGTTTTTGATTGTGTTACTGCAAAGTGATGAGCATGATGACACGACTAAGTTTAATAAAGAAGTATTAACGAATCCGGATGTTGCGAAATTCATAAAGGAGCATGACATTATTTTATGGGGTGGTAATGTGCGAGAGTCGGAGGCATATCAAGGTTGGATTCTACAGTTGAATTTGATGAGTCATCAGTTAATAGGTTTAGTTGCCAATGCGCTATCGTGCACTCGGTATCCGTTCCTAGGAGTGATCGCCCACACGCCAGCCTCGACAAGCCATCCGTCGGCAATGTCAATTCACGCGCGGTTGCAGGGGTACATGCCCGCGTCGTCTTTGCTCGCGAACTTGAACACCGCTATATCCAGACACGAGCCAATCCTTGGTCGGATTCGTGCAGAACGATCAGAACAGGAGGCAGCGCGTGCGATCAGGGCCGCGCAAGATTCGGCATATGAGGCGTCATTGGCCGCTGACCGCGAACGCGAGCGAGTGCGTGAAGAGCAGGAACGAATTGAACAAGAACGCGCGGCGGAGCAAGAACGCATCGAACAGGAAAAACGGGATCTGGAGGCGCGCAAAGAAGCATACAAGAAATGGCGGGCAGCTCAAATAAAATCGCAGATGGTGGAGTTTGTCGGTGCACCGCCTCCGGGTGTTAAAGTCGCGCGAATCAGTATCCGATTGACGTCCGGGGACAGAATTGTTACTCGTTTTCTGGCGGATAAGCAGTCTATTGAGGATGTTTATGGGTTCGTGGAGTGCTATGACTTGCTTCATCCACCAGCCGAGTCATTGACACCCCATTTGTTGGCAGAGTCAACCACTTCAGCTGCGGCATCTGAGGCAGCAGCGGCGGAGAAACCTGAAAATTACACTCATACCTATAAATTTAATCTAGTCTCGCCAATGCCACGCTTCGTCTTACCAGTTGACAGCAACAAGCTAATATGCGATGAGAAAACGTTGTGGCCAAACGGAAACTTGATTGTCGAGGAAGTTGAGGAAAATGATTGATGATGGAGATGTCGAGCATTGATTATGACTATAGGCATTATAGGTATTCCTTCGTTGAGTGTTGTATCATGGGCAAAATTAAACCTAGAATTTTTTGTCAACCTGTATCTGGACTGCACGAAAATAGACAGTGGAAATCACTACTGCATTGTAACGAATACATTTTATACGGTTGAGGAGGTGACTCTGTCCAGCTGCACTGGTTTCCAAAATACCTGGCGAGATGTGAGCCAATATTTTGTGCACGGTAGTCCGCATGTGTTATTATGGGTATCGACAATTAGTAGCAACTGGGGAAATCAAGCTAAGATCCTGACGGCTTGTTATTGTAAATATCAATTAGTGGAGAAGGCTGAGTGGATGTTCACGAGACCAGAATGACGTCAAGATACCAACAAAATGTTCAACCGTGTCTTCGTGCAGACACGTATTTACTGGTGGGTGAAAAGGACCTGCCCACAGCGTCAGCAAACTGTTGTATAGTACTCATTACTGAGAATGAAAAATGTAATTTAAGAATTAGGCTGTATTTTGAAGGCACCTCGACATTTAGCATTGATTTATGACCAAGAGACGGTGCATATAGATCGTCAGATTGATATTATATTGGTGTGCTTGTTGACGAAATCCCAAATCCGCCGCGTCCAGAGGGTTACACAAGCCGGGCATGTTGCTTACGCTGGAATACAGACTTCATCTTTTGTCATCCACGCACTCGACGCCATTGCATTTAGTCAGCTATCGTTATATATGGTTCAAATGGATATTTGGCGGCAGTATAAGTCGCCTGAAACCAGACTATTACGGCACGTTTCACATTTACAAGAATCGCGGCTTAATCACAACAACAGCAATATCGTCCCACCACTGTCATCGTCCACGTCACGTCAATCCAGGAAATTGTCCATATTCCGACGTAAGAAGCGATACACTCTAGAAGCGGAAGTTAGTAAGTTTGAAAAAGCGGACGAAGTATGCGAAACAGCAGAGTGTGGCGGTTCTTCCGTTGGCGGCGAGGGGTCAACAAGCGCGGAGTCTACCGTGAATAACGACCCCATCAGTATTGCAAGGAACGGTGCGGGAGCTTTGGATGGATCGCGTGAGGATATAATCTCATTGATGATTACTGAGGAGCAAAGCCGGATATTGCGTGAATCGCACCTTTTGTCCATGGACGTTCGGTCTCGTAATCGAACAGTATCGAACAAATTTAATTCTACGCTAGCTGCAGAGTATATTCATAATGGCAGCGATAGTAAGACTGACAAGTTGAAAGTTCTGAATGATGGTCCTATGCATCAAGGGAGCGCCAGGGAAATGGCGTTAGCCAATATCACTAATTATTCAGAACGCAATCTCTCAGATCAGGAACTGTGTGAAGTACACCAAATATTTGGCGTGGATAGTAACAAACTTCATGAAACAGAGGACAATCCGGCGGAATTTTCTTGTAGGCCTTTGTTCAATTACGATTACGGCAGCAGCGATCCGCTGACAACAGGTCAGTCATGGCAGCCTTCAATTGAAGAACTTCTCGAAATGTTCCCAAAACTGACGCGCAGTGATCTCGAGGACGATCTGGCTTCAGATTTTCTCTTTCCATTATCACATGTGCACTATTCAATATTACAAGGCAAACAAATTCAGTGTGAGAGGTGCCGACAGTCAATCGAATATTTGATGACAACATATGACAAGTATATCGCTTTATTTGCTAATGGTACGGAGTCATGGCAAACTAAGAGGTGGGGTCAGCAAATACCTTCTTGTGCAACAGATAACAGAGAGGTTGCTGCTCAAATGGCAAGAGCGGAATGTCGGATTGCGCTTGTGTACCCTTAGTCGGGTATCACGAATCTGATGACTCTCGGAAGTACTAAGCCTGTGCTGCTTTATTTTAACTTTTCTGCATTTTCTGTGGGATATATTCATACTGAAATATATTATCTGTGAGTCTTATTGTCTGGATGATTTTATGAGGGACAGGAGTATCACTGGATTTCTGTGTGGAACTACTGTATTATAACTGCTGTACTATATTATTCAACTTCTCTAATAAATCTAGAGTTTAAGGGTAGTTCTGTTACTACCAATCGGCTACGCCGTCTTATATTCTACGAAAGTTTTAGCGGAGTGATGACTTCCTCGCAATATAGCCAACTTCAAAATCGCGAAGTTAGCAAGTCTCTCAGGAAAATTTCAATTATGAATCGAATTGAGTCCAAGGAGTGCTGATCGTTACTGAAGGACGAAACTAACGTCTCTAATCTGCAGTTGTGCATTTAAGCTGGCCATAAGTATCTTCCCGCCCTAACCCTAACATCAACACAGTAAAGTTCTGGTGCCTTATGGAAACTTTAACTTCGCGGCAACCCCCTTGTCAACTTTGCCTAAGATGTCGGAGTCAGGGGCAAAGTAAGGTCGATGTTGGGGATCCAGAATTCAGCTGTTGTATATTTATGAGATATTATGTGGGTGCCCATAATAGCCAGGAAGGTCGCAATCGACGCGTCACGCGAGCTTCACTCCTTTAATGCGAAATACATCTTCTTTCTATTAGTGTTTAAGTCTTCGCGAATATTGTTAATATATTACTGTGTAGCTGGATATTAGCGGCCTCTCGGATACGTAAGCTATTAAAGTAGTTGTAGTTAAGGGGCAATATACCTCCCATAGTAACACCAACTCGAACTTCATCATTATGAATTAAATATTACCTTGCTAAAGTGGTGCTACCATAATTCGTACCAGCAAAGGAATTTCGCCTCGAGACTACCTTTACCATAACTGGCAAGTATCCAGTTGGGAGTTCCATATTTGTAAAAGTTACCAGTTGGGAGTTAAATTAAGCTTGCCGGACGTCCTAATCGGGCATACGGTTCATATGCGTGGACCAGCCAGCGCCACTCATCCTCTATGTTAGCTTGCTTAATCCTTCCGCGTTATATTATTCTCTGCATATTGCTAACTCGTCACCGGCTTCGCTACTTCGCTACTTCCTTAATACCTTAGAGCGGGGTCTTGAGCGGGGCGAGAATGAGGTTGTCGGCCGCCTTCATCACGGGCTTTTGTGCCCTATTACTGGCCTTACCAGCACCAACGATGGCATCAGTATCAATCGTTGATCTACTATCATCTTCCGCGGATTTCACACTGTTGGTTCGCGTTTTGCAGCGCACCGGATTGATTCCAGTACTTAATATGGCTCGGAATGTTACTTTCTTCGCACCATCTGACGAAGTTCTCAAGAAGCTTCCTACGGATTTCGATGTTCCGACTTTACTTCAATACCTGATCATCACTGATCCGATTGTTTCTTATAATATGACGGAGGAGGAGGCAGTGTACTTCTCGTATCTACGCGCACCAGCAGCTCCTGATGTTCCTCTACCCCTGAGGGTCCAGCGTCTTCAATCTTCGCACCAAGAAACTGCAGATGACGCTGGCATGCAACTGGTCATTGGGTCTGGCGCGGCCAAGGTTGTCAGGCATGACTGGGTCGCGGATAACGGCATTATTCAGGTAGTTGATGCGATGGTACCACTACCGGGTACATTATGTGAGGCGGTTGCTGGACCTGCAAATAAGGGAGATATGCGTCTATTCTCTCAGTTATTCGTCAAACATCCCATGATCTGTTTTCTTCTTCAGTATGCGCAGGATACCGCAACACTACTCGTACCCGTCGACTCGGCATTCGACGTCCTTAACGACGTGGAGCTCTCATATTTGATGGTCAACGCGGGACATGACGATCGTCTGCGATTCCTTGGCTCCCACTTTCTGTACTCGTCAGTCTACCGGCAGAATGACACGCTTGGATTAGGAACTAATGGTTTGTGTACTCGCTTACGTAAAAAATTGTCTTGTTGACATGATTCTAGTCCCATCAATGTCTGGCGCTATTGTAAATATCAAGAAGTCGGAGCGTGGCATCAAATTTAATGGCCAAGTGGACGCAATCGAGAGTGACGTGGTATTTCAAAACGGCGTCATTCACACCCTACCGTCTTTCCTCACCCCATGGTCGTTTTTCGAGTTCTCGCCCCGCAAATATCTGTACGGTTTGAATGCGACTCGATTTACGGATGAGCTATTATTCCACAAATATGACCACGTACTTGATGACACAAATCGAGTGCAGACGATTTTCGCGCCTGTGGACGCTGAAGGAGGTGACATGCCTGTGTCAGAGAAAACGCTGGAATATCATTTCACAGACGGCTTGATTGATAGTCTAGATGTCTCAATGATTCTACCTAGTCGCTTGTCATTACCATCTCTTAGAGGTCGCCATCAGCATATTCTGGTGACTATCGACGAGAACGGAGAATTCTGGGTTGACGGTAAATCCAAGGTCTTACGAGCACCATTACTGATAGGCAATACAGCCATCATTCCAATTGACCGGGCCTTGGATCTTCCGCCCTCATTGCACTATGCAGCTGGCTCAATTTATGAGGCGCGCACTACTTTGCAGATCTTCGAGTCTCTGGGTTTGTTCGATGACGACGTTGTGAAAGGATCTACGATTTTTTTTCCGGATGACTCTGCTTGGGAAAAATTAGGAAGTGCTGCCAAATTTATTCTGAGTTCGTCTGAGGTAGTGAAAGAGCTGCTTTGCAGCTTGATGCTTACGGAGCCGGTTTATTCGTCTGATTTCAATAGCGCGAATTCAAGCGACTATGAGACCGCGGCTGGCACACGAGTGTCAATCAAGACGAATGATAGTAAGACATCGATAGAATTTAACATGGGTAACGTTGAGACTGTGGCTTCGTTAGGATCCATAGACATACTGTTTGACGGTGGTGTTGTCCATACAATTTCATCCATCCCCATTCCGGAAAGCATCAACATTACTCCTCGACAATTGTTGGATGCTGAACATATTACCAGCTTTGTGGAGTTGCTAGAGTCTGCATCGTTAGCCAAAGATGTGATTGCAGACGATTCACAGTATATTATCCTGGCTCCGGCAAACTCGGTGTTGACAGTATCCAACATCACCAGCGCAACTGTCGATCTTGCTATACAATTGGGCCTTCACATCTTAAGCCGACGGTCAACACCAGGTGGCTCATTCCTTTCTGGCCTTTCCGTCTACGATACGCTGGTTAGCGGTGTGCACGTATCCATACTATCGGAGCTGTCTGACAATATGTATAAGCTACGCATTGTCAAACACCCTCTTATAGAGAGTATCCAACCTATCCGGGTCCTGTCTAGTGGAGTGTCGACATCTGGTGCAGAAATCTACGTTATTGATCGTGTCCTTCCAATGTCAGTGTTAAATGCAATTGCCGATCCCCCTTGGTGGCAAGCTCATGGGGTTCTTGTTGGTCTTGGTGCCTCAGGAGGCATTCTTGCCATGGTACTCATAGGGCTGTTCTGGTTCCTGATAATTTATAGAGGTAGTAAAAATTGGAGGCACAGTCAAGCATTGGGCGGAAACGATAAGAGCTTTGTCAGGTTCAGACGGTCATTCTCTGAATCTGGACGGAGTATTATCATTAACGCCAATGGAAGTGATGAAGAAGACGAGGATGACGATGCAATTGGCGAGGATACGCCATTCTTAGGCAGGGCGGCGAGCGGGCGATTGGGAAGCCGTGTTAATATAGAAGACTTCGGCGATGTAGATGAGGATGCGGAGGAAGTAGAATTACCATCGCGGAGTAATGAGCATAGTAGTGTATAGATTGTTTCTTTGGCCGTCGGGTAAATTTGTTTCATGGGTTTGCTATTTTATAATGGAGTATGGCTCCGGATGAGGACAACACTGACTTTAAGTTTGGTAAATGTGACGGATAATAGCTTGCGCGCGATTCCCGGTTTATTACGTGGACAATGCAACAAAGTACACAAATCATATCATCTAAATCCAATAGCTAGTAAAGTATACATCCAATAAGAAGCCAGATAATATATAATCCTGCCCAACACCGTTTCATTAACCGATTACCAATTCCCCCAGAAACCAAATCCACAAAAGCTACATAATTAACGAGACTATGGACGACCTACTGTGTACAGCATTCTTCAAGCCAACACATCATCGACTGTCCACACCTGCCCATTTCCAGTGCCCTCGGTCTTTACGACATTAGCCTTGACTTCACCGCTCTTCTTCTCTGCGTGAACAACCATGTGGTCACCAGCGCTCTCGTACCACAAATCGCTAACTCCAGCGCCACATTTTTTCTTCTCGCCTGGTGCATCAAAACCGTAGTCGTTCACAACGTGGCTCAAAACAAACCGAGCAATATTCTCCATAGCACGGCGCTCCTCATCAATAGGGTCGCTGTGCTCAGTAGTCTCCTCATCCTCCCATGGCTTCCGTTTCAAGGCCTGCATCGCCTCGTTGGTGGGTGCGAGAACAAGTGTATTTTCGGAGCGATCTTGAAGTCGCCACATCTATACAAGTTAACCAATGGTACCCAAATTCCAATTCAAAAAATCCCCCAACATACCAATCCTTCGACCTGTCTGACCAAGCTGGCAAAAATGCTAATCTCTCTATCAATGCCCAACGCGTCCGTCATCAATAACTGAACACCGGTTCCCTTTGAAGCAACATCGTTGTCAACCTCGCCGTAAAGCACCTTTTGCCGTCCCGTAGCCTCGAAATGCGAGTCCTTGTCGGTCATCAGGAATGGCTTTACTTCTTTCGGAGACTTCGGATTAGGCAAATAGTAATCGTTGCGGAGGTCGGCGGCAATTAACTGCGCGGATGCTGATGCAGCAGCAAATGCAATAGCGGCCGAAAAGATCGTGAGAAAGCGCATTACTGTCTAGGAAATGAGATAATCGATAATATCTGTGAGGAGAATGTTTCGAGAGTTGTGATAGTGATCTTGATAGTGATCAGAGAAGGAATTTTGTGCGGACGCCGATGGTCATTTGCTCACACAATTACGCCAACGAGCACGTGCATATCGGAATGACACCCGGCAGTCGTCAATTCACATGAGCGACAACCCCGTGGTTAGGGCAAATCGATGCAGCCCTAATCCACAGAATATCTTACTCACAATATACCCTAACCTCCATTCAACAGTCTCTGCTCGCAAATCCATCCTTTATACAAGTTTAGACGACGGGAAGCGGAACCACTGCGACGGGCTTACAGCAATAGCGTGAATTTGGGGCAATTGGATGGCGAGATGTGCATATTTATGACTTGAGAGCCCGAGGCACCGGTAAGTTCATTGCGGGGTGGACGAGTGAAGTTGCATGGGTAGGGCGTAGCGTCCCTTTCTGCTATGGCTAACAACTAGCCATCCATAGGAGACCACACCAGCCGTAACATTATGGCTCAAAGTAATTCTGCATGCGGAAGCGGTCAAGGTACTGGTCCCGCGCCTGGCGGGTATTATCAGCAGGGATATGCTGCCAATATGGACATGGATATCCTGAATGCATCTCATCAAATCCACCGGCAACAACAGCAGCAAAATCACTCACAGCAGCAGAAGCCCCAGCAATATACAAACTATGGCACGTATTATCAATCTACGAAGTACTGTGAACCAGGATTCTCGGGGGATACTAGCCAGCATAACCAACACGACCACCAGCAGCCGAGGCAACAAGATCAGATCGACTTCGAACAAGATCTGGGTGCTGCGCTGGGAATCGACACACCTGGCTCGGGATCGCCAACTCAGCAGGGCTCGTTAGACCAAGTTCAAGATGACGGTCATAATATATGGGCTCAATTCTTAGAGTCGCAGCAGGAGTCCATTCTTGGATGGGACGAAGACCGCCAGTTACCTCAGACATCAGAGCAACGGCAGCATGCTTCCGTTCCGGAACAGTCTAACGACGGACATGATCAGTACCAATATTCGAACGACGGTGATGGCTCAAATATAGTCGGGTACTCGCAGACGAACAACCAGTACGGCATGTATGGAGAACCATATGTGGCTATGTCATATCAACCGACAAATACTCCATTGCCACCTCGATTACAGCCACAGCAACAAATGCATGAATTCATTTCCCAGCAACAACCCAACTCGTATCCGATATATGGACATCAGCAATCACAGCACCCGTCTTTTGATCAACCATATGCGCCGATGTCTCCTCATCAACTGCCAGCCCCACAGCCACAGCAGCGGGGACAACCGCAAATGCAGGCCGATATGAGTTCTCAAATGTCGTCGCCGATGCACGGGATGATGCTAGCGCCGTTGCAGAAGTCGATACCATCTACACAAGTTGCTAATTCTGCAAATGCGAAAGTGGGCACCGGTCTATACGCTCCTGCATTGCCGCAACAGTCACCGCGACGAGAAGGTATACAGCAGCAGTCGCATATCGTGCCGACGAATAATATTCAATCTACGCCTGCTATCGTGTCTGCATCATTACAATCACAAACTGATCCTACACAAAAGAAAACCCAGCAGCAGGAGTTAAGTCAGCCTGTTCATCCGCATTCTCTTCCACCGGTCTCTCTTCCGGTTCAACAGGCAGTACACGCTCAGCATACGCTGCTTCCACAGCTGCAGCAACGACAGCAGGCTCCGCCGAATGCAGTGTTGCCATCGATGCAGCCTCAGACGAATGCAAAGCGGCAGGCTTCGCAACATTCAACACCTGTATTAGAAAACAAATTTGTTTCTCCACCCGCGCCAACTTCAAATTCTTCTTCAACGTCAATGGCTTTCGAACCTGCTCGGAAACGAGCCAGGAATGCCTCGGGAAAAGTTGTAACAAAAATTGCGACTCCAGATTTGAAGTCAGTAGCTGCCACTGCGATACCAATGACGCAGGCAATGAACAATGGATCGAGTGCAGTGTCGCCGACTTTATCGGCTTTGAAGTTACCGCGGCGGGAGGATAATGATGCGAAGAATAAACAGGTCAAAAGAAACGGCAGTCCGGTTATTCCCACTATTCCAGAGGCCGCACAACTATCCACACAAGCTGGATTCCAGTCTCTCCCTAATGTACACAAGACTATCGCTCCACTGCACTTAATATCTCGTCCGGTGCAATCTGCTGATGTCCTGCCAGCAACGCCCCAGAAGCCGCATACATCGGTTATTGCACGATCTATAGGTTCGTCCCAAGCCATGCAAGCTGTCGTCAAGTCACCGGTGGGTCCAACTGATTTACAGCCATTTCCTCATCCCAAAAAACTGCTGTTTGCTAGCGATAACGCCAAAATATCAATCGCGACATCATCGACGCTCAAAGTGGAAAAGGGAGATGAACCCCCAGGTCTGCCAAAGCTCACAGATATTGATCGAGATGAGCTCTTGGCTACTATGGTAGCTGAAAGCGAATACGTCGATCCACCAATGACACGTAGTGAATATATCGCCTCGCTGGGCGACATACCAGAACTAGTGACAACGGTTCCGTATAATCGCTTGGAGTATTTTGCGAAGTCGTCGATTCCCTCGGATGTATCTGCGGAGGTCTACGCACGAGAGGGAACTGAAGCTGCAATTGCATCGCGTCTACCTCCATTTGCATTGCACCACCTTGAGTACTCATTGCTGAAAAATGATATCAATCATTTACATGTGACCACATATTTAAACATTCGGAATGGTATTTTGCGCCTATGGAGGATGAATCATCATGTTAGTGTCACTCGTGCCGAAGCTGCTGGCTGTGCGCGTGATCCTCGTTTTTTTGGTCTAGCAGAGGCGGCATTTGAACTGCTCGTACGTCATGGATATATCAATTTCGGGGTTGTGGATATTCCTCGATGCCGGAATAATTTTCCGTACGTGCTCACGATTCCCCCAGTGCGCCGGCCTAGGCTTAGAATTGTTGTGATTGGGGCTGGTATGGCTGGACTAGGCTGTGCGAGGCAATTAGATGGACTGTTCAAGCAGTATGATGACTTTATGTCTGGTTATGAGGCTACTCCAGAAATTGTCATTCTTGAAGGTCGGCCTAGAATTGGTGGTCGTGTGTATAGTGCACCTTTGCGCAAAGATGGCAATCAGAAGTCTGGATCGCATAAGGTGGACCTCGGAGGGCAGATTATCACTGGGTTTGGCAACGGCAATCCATTAGCCGTGATAGTTCGAAAACAGTTAGGCATAAAATGTCACGAGTTGCAGGATGCCGGTGCATTGTATGATGAAGTGGTCGGTGGAGCAGTTTCGGCATCATTGGATCGCGGTGCGGAAGGACTATTCAATGATATGCTAGATCGTGTCGCCGTATATCGTGCGCCTATCGTACTACCCCATACTGTTGAGGGTGATGTCTCTCTAATTACAAGTGGAAAAGATCCAACTGGTGATGGCGGCCGAACAATAGCCCGGATGGAGGCCAATGCCGTCGACCTGCCGCCTTTGGAACCGACAGCTGAGATCGGATCGTATCCTCTGAAGACTGTCGGTCGGCCATACGTTGCAAAGACAGCAAAGACAGCTCTAGATGTCAAACTGGAAGACCTGGGATATGTCGTCTCAAAGGATTGCGAGCGAGGGGGTACGCCAACTGCATTAACGACTCCACCACTTCCACAGCAGGCGCCGACTCTTGGTGCAACACTAGATGGACAGCTAGATATCGTAAGACAGCTGGCGGACTTGACTGCTCAAGACCTTCGCCTAATCAACTGGCATTATGCGAATCTGGAATATGCCAATGCAACCTCCGTGTACAATCTTAGTTTGGGATCGTGGGACCAGGATGATGGCAATGAATTTTCCGGTAAACACACGATGCTGGAAAATGGTGGTTACATGCTAGTTCCTCGCGCTCTGTACTTGTTTCCAACCCGTCTCGACGTACGATTCAAAAGTTCAGTGAAAAGTGTCGCATATGACGGGTCTAAGGAAGTTGGTCGCAAGAATTTTACGGTCACTATGCATTCTGGTGACCACATCTCAGCGGATCGTGTTATTTGCACGGTACCACTTGGTGTTTTGAAAGCAGGTAGTATTAGTTTTCAACCAGATTTACCAGAGAAAAAGAAGGAGAGCATTCAAAACTTAGGGTTCGGCGTTCTCAATAAGGTTGTTCTTGTGTACGATAGAAGTTTTTGGGATCCGGATAAGGATATCGTCGGTGTCGCGCGTGATAATAATGGGTCCGCAAACGCATTGGATCAGGATAGTTATCGTGTTGGAAGGGGAAGGTTTTATATGTTTTGGAATTGTACGAAAGTTGTTGGGAAATATTGTTTGGGTGAGTGTCGAGGCGAGGCATTGCAGTCGGTACAAAGGTAGAACTAACCGGATTATAGTTGCGTTGATGGCCGGACATGCCGCTTTTGACACATCAAGGTATCCGGATGAAGTATTAATCCGGGACGCCACTCATGTTTTGTCACGCATGTATCCCGCTGCGTCTATTCCTCACCCTATGGAGACTATAATTACGAGGTGGCATCAGGATCCGTTCAGTAGAGGCTCGTATTCTTATGTGGGGCCCAATGCGACTGGAGAAGATTACGATATTCTGGCGGCTCCAACCTGCGATGACAATCTTTTCTTCGCAGGTGAAGCCACCTCTCGCACGCACCCGGCGACAGTGCACGGTGCATATCTGTCTGGTCTTCGTGCCGCAGAGGAGGTCTTCCGAACGGTTGTTGGGGATATTACACTCGCCAGTCCATTAGTCAAGCCACGTCTACGATCGAATTTCCCGCTGCAATCAGAGACCGTTACGTTTCCTCCTCCACCGAAGAGCGCATATGTTGGTGAATGTCCTCCTGTTCCTCAGCCGGTCAAGCTGCCACACATTCCGTTAGATGACTTGGAAATGATACCTGTGGATGAAGGCATGCCTTTTAAGAGACGCGCCAAGCCCGGTCCGAAGCCGAAGGTTAAACCTGCAACACCTGCTCCGTCGGCAGTAGTGTCGACACCGAGCACTTCACAGTCCCAAACACAGAACTCTTCTTTTACGACGAAGAACGGTGAAGCAAAGGCAACCATCAACCTTCACTTGCATCTGCTTCGTGCTCAGCAACTCCGCGATCAGCGTCTCGCAGCTCATGCGCGTGAGTGTGAAGTTGCGGTATCGAAAACGCTGGGATCTGCCGTTCCGCAAAAGCCTGAGAAAGCCCATCTGAATCCGTTTATCCTGTTTCAGAAAGTGAGTTGGGATGCATGCCGTGTAATCGCGGAACAACAGCGACGCATAACTACGGGTGATTCAAACGCGAAGCCAACAGTAGCCGACATTCGTGCAGTCCTTAGTCATAAGTGGAGGAATTTGACCGACGAAGAGAAACGGCCAGTCATTGAAGAAACTAATCGTAATCGAGTGGCTAATGAACGCCGGTTTGCCGAATATAAGCTGCAGATGGTGAAATATGAGGAAAAAGTAAAACAGTTTCGAGAGAATTGGTATAAGGAACATGAAAGTGCTCCGTCAAAAGAGGAGAAGCAGGAATTTGGGTTAGCAGGTGCGGTAGCATAATTTTTGGGAACGTGGTATATGATTATAAGATAGGTATTGTTTTGTGCTAAGAAATAGTGGAAATTATTTTATATGTATATTGTTTTTTTGAATTTCGCTATTGTTTTATTGGTTGTATCGGCTTTGGGAGTGATAGGATTAGAGTGTAGTCTACTATATGTATCATGTATCATGTATATACCTCATTATTGTCAAATATATTATGTTAACTAGCATCGATTACTTGCATCACAGTAACAGACTTTTCCTTATTCAATACTTTGGAGATACCGAGTCTAAATGCACACTAATACCAGAATAAACACCACAAATGAGCACAAAATATACCACAAAAACGAACCAATTGCGCCACAGCCGTACGCGCTGTCATGCTAAAGCCCAACGATGCAATAGATCATATTACAGCGTCTAATTTTCATCCTCATAATCTTCTTCGTCGCCTTCTCCGTCCTCTCCTTCGTGCGCGCTGTCGTCAATGTTGTCTTCCTCCTCCTCGTCAGACGAAAAGTCCTCGTCACCAGCAACTTCTGCCCATGTAACGTAATTCTCCCTGACAAGATATCTAGTTCTCTTCAGTACAAGTGGATCGAAAGGAAAATATCCCTCTAGAGGTTTCATCTCCACCTTATTGAATGCACCACTGAAATCTTCAGCCAACAGGGAGCTGGCCTTCATCGCAGGAGTGTTCGATCCTGCAGTCGGCGAGGGCACATCTGAAATAATAACAGGCGTACCTCGCTTGTTCTTCTGAATGATAGAGAAGCAATACGCAGCACCTTCACGCTGAGCGACTTTGGCAAACATGGAGACCACATCTGCATTACACCATTTAAGAGGATTGAAGCGAGAGTTAACAACACGCTGCAGAAGCTGGGAAATGTTGCAAACCCATTCACCGGAATGCCCAGAGTCGTCCTCCTCGTTGCGGAGCCCACCATGCCTAAAGCAGAAGATATAGAAAAGCCCTTGCACGACAGCATAAAACATTGTGAAACGAGCCATGTCGATGCAACCACGAGTGCCGTTGCGCTGAGGCGTTGAGTCACCGGAGCACACCTCAGGCTCTCGCTCGTCAAGATACCTTGATATCCATGCACTAAGGATGGATATAACAGAGTGGAGCTGAGAGTCAGAAACGGCACGAGCTCGAGCAACATAAGATGCGAGATACTGCATTGCCATTTGCCGTCGTGGAATTGCCTCAGCTGGTGCCAACGCAGTTTCCAGAAGAAGTGCTAGAAAAGCGTCTGTAAATTCGGGAGCCGACTGCGAAACTGAGAAGAATAAGTACTGGATAGCGTGCGTCCTGTGTGTTGGAAGGAGATATGTGGCAAAATGGGAAAGAAGAGTAGAGTAAAGAACTAGCGACTCGTTCGAAGGCACTTCATCAGAAGCACTAAAAGACAATTGTAGTTCGCCAAGGAGGAATGCAACCAGCGAATCTAACTTAGTTGACATTGTCTTGATATTCGTGGGATCAAGGACTGCGCCACGGAGCTGACTGGAAAGGATTACTTCGTCCTCTTGAAAATTCTTCTCTAACTCTAGGTTGCTATCAATGCCCAATGGAGCAAGTCTATTCCACGCGGCGTCGCCATCATCGCAATCATTATCATCATCTTCGTCATCCAATTGGTCAAGCTTGTTTTCGATGTCTACATCTAGCTCCACCGTCCGTTCGACGATCACTCCCCAAATGCCACCCTGTAATTCGGGTACATATTCCACAACACGTAATATATTCGCCACATATCGTGCAAGAATTCCCAGATCTTCGTACTTGTATGGAAACGACTTAATGATAGCACTCTGAAGAACAGATGCAGATGTAGGCACTAGTGTGACTAAATATCTCAATAGAGTGTGCCATCTCTCAGCAGACCTACCACTAGTCGCTGTAAACTCGCTAACAATACGCGAGGCTATTTCAGTGTACCATTTGGGCATACTGGAGACAAGGACTCCCAGAAACTTGCCGTAGAGTTGGACCAGCGTTGAAAACGTCTTTCTCTGAGGTCCCGCAAGGTTTACGGGATCCATATCAATCCCTGGAAGATTGATAATGGCTCGAATGAGTGAAACGGAGGTGGTCGTAGTGAGGCGGTCAATGTGTGATAGGAGCGAAGACAAAACATGGTAAACTTGTCGGGCGGATAATCCTTCCGGGCTCGAGAGTTGGCTCGTAAGATCATGTAATGGAGCGGTATTTCCCTGCGAGCACAACTATCTTAGTACTATAATTTCAACCCAGAGCTGAAATACAAGACCTTACTAACGTACCTTATCCATCTCTGATAATGCGTTTTGAACAAAAGCACGGTGAATACGTCTAGCCAGGGCGTCAGCAGACTGAGGATCGTCCTTCCCTGAAGCTGTCAAACAGTCATCCTCCTCTCCATCTGCTTCATCTTCGCTACTTTGGTCAGAGTTTCCAAAAGCAGCACTATTTCGCTGTGGGTTACCTAAAACTGACATGGTCACGCGCATCTTCCTCTGCCGCTGATCATATTGTTGCAGCGACAATGACCGTCCGATGCCGCTATCGTCGCCTGAATCGGAAGCAGACGACGAAGATGGCGTGATTGGACCATAGTCAGGCCGTTTTCGCTTTAGTTTTGATGAATGCATCGCTGACGATGTGAATGCAGCTTTTGATAGATTCGGGGACGAAATCGACGAAGACGAGAGGTCTGGAACCGTTATTGACGGTGAAAGCGGCGGCAGTGTGAGTTTTCTGGTCAGCGACGACGAATCGCGAGAAATTGACACCATTTGCTATTGCCTTTCGTCGTCGTCGTCACTCGAAGTGCTTGACTGGACTGAAATGAAAAATTTTGGTCTGGGAGGATGGGTTGGGACTGGGATCACAAGCGGCAAGGCGTTAAGAATGCTGTCATCTACCAGCACACGTGACAGATTGCGCAGCTTTGCTTGTGGGAAGTCCATTTACAGCTTTAATCGTCACGATTTAATGGCATATCCAGTGTTGCAACCACCGGAGGATCTTTACTTCATATTCAACTATCCGCGTACGTGATGCCGCTCTCAATAACGCGGTTTAATGCAAAAAATGAACTGCCTAATTCTCGGATCACATTTATCACCCCTTTGCCGGTGTCACCTCCACAAAGCTTGGACATGTTGAACCGTGTCGCAGCCATTGTATTTCCGATCATGAGGAGCCATTCGCTAAGTGTGACGAGTCTCGAAGAGAACCAGTACAATAGAGAATTCTGGGGAATCAATTACAACGCTGGGGAGAATATTAGACTGGTTTTACGCGGTCCTGACGGCCAATATTTAGGATTTAGACAGGTACGTTGTGTTTGCGGGCAAGACGTGCCGTATACCGACACTGCTTAGGTTCTCAGCGTCATGATCCACGAACTCGCGCATAATAAGCAGATGAATCACTCAAAGGCTTTTTGGGCGGTGCGAAATCAATTTATGCGCGAACTTCAGGCACTCCAAGCAAAGAAATACACGGGGGAAGGTTTATATTCCCGTGGATATCAGCTCGGCACCTCTGCTATTGTTGATTCGATCCCATTGTCCGAGCAGGATATGCCGGAGGAGTTATGCGGTGGATCATATTCACGGACTCGAAGGACGCGAATAGTGCGCCGACGAAAGCGAAAACGGAAATTTGAAGGCGAAGGCTTGAAAACTGGCACGGATCTACAGAAGAGGAAGGAGCTTGAAGGAGGCAAGGTGAACAAGCGAGTACCTCGCGTTGCAAACAGCGAACGGGGTCGCGAACTGCGAATGAATGCTGCGCTAAAGAGATTTGAGATACAAGTGACGAAGGTTGAGGAAGAGGAATACGAAGATGATGTAATCGAAGAATACTTTGACGATAAGCGGTTGGATACGAAAGACTTAACCAACGACGAAAGGAAGTGGCTAAAGGACGAGATGATGGGAATGTATGACAAGACAAAAGAGGAGAGTATTGTCAACGTTGACGTCGGAACGATAGTTGACTTGGATTGTGAGTCTGATGTGGAAGGTAGTGCGAGCCGCCAACCGCAGCCATCGATGATCAGGAGGAGGGAGCAATCCAATTTCAGAGCTGAGAAGCAAGACATCTACGAGAAAGATTTATTAGTTTGTAGTCAGTGTACAGTTACGAACGATGCGAACGCAGATATTTGCACTGCTTGTTACAATGTCTTGCGACCAGACGCCACTTTGCATTGGCTGTGCAGGTCCAATGATTGCTCAGGGTCATTCTGGAATTTAAAAGAGTATGGTATATGTTCATGCTGTGGAAGTAAGCAACCTGTATAGAATTCTTATAGAACTAATTTGCATTTGGGCGGGAGTCTGGAGTTTCCTCCTCTATGTGCGATCAGCAGAGAATGAGTACCCGAGGTGCTCCGCATCATGGTATTTTCCGAATGATATCGATAAAACCGGCTTGCTCCATTCCCCCTCAAACCTCCCACTATCTTTAACCTGACTTATAGCGGAATCAGATTACCAACGAATGTAGATATATAACATGTATGAGTCGTGCCCCCAGAGAATCAGTAATAGCTATACTATTACCCTGATAAGATAACGCCTAGCCAATCCGACTTTTACGTCTACATATCTCAATTTACAGGAATCCTCAACACCGAATTATATTTTAGCCTATTTCAAAATCTAATATCACATAACACCAATATTAACGAAATATGTAGCTTTATCCAACGCCTTTAATCCATAACTTTTGTATCAAACCATCATAACCAAAATGTGAGTAACTGCTGCATATATTCCATGTATGTCTCACCGCCATTCAGCCTTTTCCTCCTTCAATACTTTAAATCCAGACTCCAAAACTTCCAGGCCCATCTCCAAGCATCCAAACAATTTGCCTAGTTCATCAACAACTTTGTCTCGCGATGAAATCTGAGTTTCCGTCATAATGCTTAGCAGATCCACGTCCGGCATTGATGGAAATAGTTCCGAGTTCGGAGTGTTTATCGGCATGGTGGGAGATGACGAGTTGGCGCCACTGGAGCTATACGATTGCGATGCAGCTAGACCTTTACCAAAAAATGACATATTAGAGCTATCTGCGGAGCTTGGAGTAGATACAGGCATTTGCATCTGCATTTGCGCCTGCATTTGCGCCTGGGCCTGGCTCCAATACAGCGTCGAGGGTGGGGGTGGAATAGGAATCTGCAGATTTGGTTGGCGGAGTACGTCGGGTTTTGATGGTGAAGGCGGCGCCGGCTGAGGCAGGACAGGCGGAGGATGTACTCCGCGCTTGGGTGAAGGGGCACGAGACGGCGTAGTTATTGGAATCGAGGACTGCGGTGCAGGAGCGACAGGCGCGGGAGTAGCTGGCGTTGTCGGCGCTGTCATGGGAAGCGGCGTGTGGATGGGAGAAAATGACGCTGTCTGCGGTGTATAAGACATATGTGGTACTTGAGACGCCGTATGTGTCAATGGAGACAAAGCCGTAAGTGCCGGAAGTTGGGGGATCTGCGGCAATTGTGGTGCGTGAGATGAAATGGAAGCTGTAGGTGATGTCCTGGGGCTTGGTGCTCGTGCAATTGTGGGCGACATAGTCTGTGGCGTTGGAGGCGGTAAAAGTGGTGCAGACGATAAAGAATGCGGGGGCAGTGGTGGCGGGGCATGCGAAGGATGAACATGAGGATTGTGAAGTGGTGCGTTGGAGCTTGAACGAAATAGTCGTGTGTTGAACTTTGGGGGGGGTTGTGGTTGAGTGGACTCCGTGGTGTTCAGTCCGCTCCCCGCAGCCGTGGCCGCTGCGGAAGCGAGATTCCTCATCGCCTCGAATGTAGGGATCTCGATCTCAACCGGAGACGAACTAGTAGTTGCAGGACCAGAGCGGGATGGTGATGGAATATCTGTCGGTGCAAAAGACGTCGTAGCAGACGCAGTTTGAGACAATGACGGCCCATCGTTATTCGTAAAAAGCTGAAGCAAAGGATGTGGCGCCTGAGTAGCAGTCCGGGACACTACAGGGCTGAGGCTGCCGACCTTCTTGACAGCATGAGTGGATGGGTTCATCATTGGGAATTGTGTGGCCAGTCGTAGCGTCTCCGCATTCAAGTCTGAATCTATCTGACGATCGGCCAAGTATTCCAGTGCGCGTGTGGTATCGATGGAACTTATCATGCCGTCCGTCTCAGAAAAGCTGCTGGACGATGTGGTAGATCCATCCGACAGTCTTCGATTTTCCGACGGTTGTGCCAGCGCAGAATCGTCAGTAGTACTCTGATTCTCAATATCGAAATCCCATCCAACACTCTCCTTGTCGTTCTCCTCGTCGTCCGCCATCGATCCGTCCTCGCCATCACTGCCGACCTGTGCACCTGATACTGGTGGGCCACCGTTCTTATTATTATTCGCAAGCGCAATACTTCGCCTGACGTTGCCTTGATCTCTCCAAGTCCGATATCTCGCAATCAATTCGCGCAATGACGATGTGGGAACGTTCTTGCTGACTCTAATAAATCGTGTCCGGAGTAATTCATCTGCGTTTGGTCGCTCTTCCGGTCGCTCGTTGAGACACAGAGACAAAAATTCCTTCAAACTCTGTGTATATTGAGCGCCTTCCAGTCGTGGAGGCTTCGACCTGGGGATCAAGAACATTACTCTCATACCATCCTGATCCGCGTACGGAGGCTGTCCAGTAGCCATTTCATAGATCGTAATTCCGAGTGACCAGATATCGGCCTTGTAATTATAGGTTGCGCCTTCTGTGATGACTTCAGGCGCCATCCAGTACGGGGTGCCGACAATCGTACTCCGCTTGGGATGGTTTGCGGATATTTGGGCTGCTACACCAAAGTCGCAGAGTTGCACGCCTCCGTCGTTTTTGATGAGAATATTCGCGGCTTTGATATCACGGTGGATGATTCCGGCCTTGTGAATGTAGGATAGAGCTATCAGTGATTCTCGAACAATAACCTGCGTAAATCGCTCTTCAATCTTGCCCATTGCAAGTTGCTGTTATCGATTTTTGTTAGACTCTGTCAAAAGCATGTCTGTTCGACAAAATACTTACCAAAGTTCTCACACTGCCGCCAGCGCAATAGTCCATAATAATCCATAACCGCGAGCCAACCAAGTGTGACCCATGATATCGCACAATGTTTTGGGCATCGCCTTGCTTCAGTTCCGACAGGAGCGCGATCTCGTGGCGAACATCTTTAACTTCGTCCTCCGCAGTGTCTAAATTCAGGACTTTAATTGCCACGACCTTCTTCTCGACATTATTGTATCCTTTGTAAACGACGCCAAAATTGCCCCGACCGATGATCTCATCACGACGGTATATCTTCGCAGCGGGAACAGGGAATACTGAGGAATCCGCGTAATGGGCGTCATGCAGCGGCATGCTGACGGTGATAAACAGAGATAAAGACAATCAACGGTAGATATCGTGGTCAACTACACTATATGCAGAGTCTAATATAAAGAGAGTTGATCATGTAATGCGGGTTGCGTGTCGAATATGTTCATTAGGAATATTCGAAACGGTCTCAGTGCGCGTTGTACGAAGTTTAAAACGGCGCAGTGTACCAGAACCGCTCGTCGGCCAATGTACGACACCATCGCACTGATATTCTTGCGACAGCTGCAGATCCGACAAGATATATTTTAATAAAATTATTCTTTAACTTGAAATTAACATTTGGACCAATAGAACTGACTCATGTTATGCGTATGTGTGCAATACAAAGTATTCTTCAGGAGACAAACTTTTGAATTTTATTAGTTGCCAGGAATACACTCCATATAAACTAAGACAAAAGAGATTTTAGGACCTCGACAACAGCGTCACCAACCTCCGAGGTAGTTGCGGTACCGCCGAGATCGCCTGTCCGGACGTCGTATCCGCCAATATCCTTAGCATCAAGAACCTTGCGGACAGCTTCCTCAACGGCGTCGGCCTCCGCCTTCATGTTCAACGAGAGACGAAGCATCATCGCAACCGAAAGAATGGTAGCAACCTGTAAGTCAGCATAATTCTTGAAATAGGACATCCAAAATTATGGAGCATACTGGATTCACACGGTTTGGGGGCAGATCAGGAGCCGAACCGTGGCAGGGCTCGTAAAGACCGAGGGCCTCGTTTCCGTCAGGGAGAGAGGCGAGAGAGGCGGACGGTGGGAGACCAAGAGATCCTGGAATAACTGACGCTTCATCGGAGATGATATCGCCGAACATATTTGAAGTGAGGATGATACCATTAAGCTGACGCGGGGACTTAATCAGGATCATAGCAGCAGAGTCGATGAGCTGATGTTGGAGGGTGAGCTGAGGGAACTCATCCTTGATGACGCGCTCAGTAGTCTTGCGCCAGAGACGTGAGGACGCAAGAACATTAGCCTTGTCCAAACTCCAAATTGGAGCAGGGGGGTCATACTGAAGAGCAAGATAAGCTGCCATTCTTGTGATGCGCTCAATCTCGGGGACGGTGTAAATCTCAGTATCTGAAGCAACACCATCACCAGTGTCCTCCTTGCGGTCACCGAAGTAAATACCGCCAACCAACTCGCGCACGACAATAAAGTCCGTTCCTCTTACAATCTCTTCTTTGAGAGGACTGTACTTCACGAGCGATTCGGAAGCAAAATTACACGGCCGAAGATTTGCATAGAGATTAAGCTCCCTTCGAATCTTGAGCAGACCTTGCTCCGGTCGCACGGGCGCTCCAGCACCCCATTTAGGTCCACCGACGGCGCCCAGCAAGATAGCGTTTGCATTCTTTGCAGCCTCTAGAGTCTTGTCTGGAAGAGGAACGCCAGTGGCATCAATTGCCGAACCACCAATGAGATGCTCCTCGAACTCGATCTTGTTGTGAGGACGGAGCTCGCTGATGGCGGTCAACACCTTCTTGGCCTCAGCAACAACTTCCTTACCTACGTGGTCGCCAGGTAACAGAACAATTTTCTTGGTCGACATTGTGAATGAAGGTGGAGATTAGTGGATTTCTGATTTCAGTGAATCGAAGAACGGAAACGAAGCTGGTTGAGCAGAGTTCGAATTTCCTCGGGCGCTGGAGGAGGTTTCCCGAAATTACACCAAATAGTCCTAACCCTGGGATTACTCATCGCGCCGCACGCATAAGGGCCGGTAACAAAGTAACAGCTGTTCCAATACACGGCATTGATATAGTATAAACTATCTTCATTTCGTCAAGTCGTTGACTTGTAGTATATACAGTTAATATACAATAAAGAAACTAAGAAAGACAAATGGAAAAAACCGCAGCTGATTTTTGAGTTCTTCGATCTCAATCTCTCTGTTCGTTCTCTTATAAGAAATTTGGGTTTGTTCAGCATACTCTCATTCATGCTACTTTGCTCTCGCCATTTTTTTCTCGAGCTTCTAATGTCACTGGTTTTCGCTTCGTCTTCTAATGCTCCATATCCTGCTGGGAACTATTCCCTTCATCTCGTCATTCTTCGTTTTGGCTCCCCGCGCTCCGGCGTTTCGGCTTTCTTTAATGTCGCCGAAGCCTTATCCGCAGCAGCCGCCATCTTATCTTCAAAATATGGATCATGAGACTCAGGCTGAGATGTAAGTAGATAGGTGTACTCCATGCCAATAGCGTCAAGCTTGGCGAATGGGTTGGACTGATATTCTTCTGGGAAGAGCACGCCACGAACTAAGAGAAAACGGAACAAAAGTTGCCGATACAGTAAAAAAAAAGCATTGCAAATGTGAATCGTGCAAACACTTACTGTCGCGATTGGCAAATTGGAAGGCTTGCAGGCTGCTGGACTCAAGTCGAGAAAAAACAGGCGAGGCCACAAAATTAGAGTACTTATGATGTATGTATACGAGTTCCAAGGCCACGACATCATGGATTAAGTAATAGCATAGAACAGTATGGACTCTCCTCTCAATGCCTCTGGCGAATAGACAAACTCGGTGGCTAAGGCGAGCATGCGTAATCCAATGACAATAGAGAGCAACCAGGAATCGCGATTCTTCTAGGTCCATCGTATTTGTCTACACAAAGAAGAGAGCAATAAGAACAACTGAATGAAGCCAATCCAGGAAACAGTCAATGACGCCAGAGCAGCTTCCTGTTTCGCTAAGTAAGACGTCAAGAAGACGCGCAGACTTTCGTGTATCCGAATCAGCTAATTTGTTCTTATCCAGCTTTAAGTAGTCAATATCCAGAAACTGCGAAACTGCCGATTCAGACACGCCGTCGGGCAATGGCTTCACTGAACCACATGGGCTCATCTGGGGGAACGCGTGAACTCAACTTCGTTGTGGTTTGCTCTAACCTTGCGCCGAGGCGTAGAGGCTCAACCTACCACCCCGCTTTGATTCGGGTACTAATCTGTACTCTCCACTTTCCGGAGTTGAGATGCTTGAAACATTTCGATTGGCCCTGGGCCAACTTTCATGACGACCTCTGATCCCCTTCTAATTGGCCCATCGTCCGTCGCTTCGTGGACCTCGTATGATGGTCCTCACAGTAAGGATTCAGGAATGATTGTAAAGTGACTAACCCTTCAATGCTCCGCTAGGATTACGACAAACACGGTATCAAAATCGCATCAATCCGAGAGGAGCTTCGCTGTCCGACCACTTAGGATCCAGTGTTTCACCGCCATCACAACATAGGGCTCTGAAGGACCGCGCATATTCGCCCACGAATGTATAAATGACTTATCGCCGTGTGCAATTGCTTACTGATGCCGGTGACAGTGTTTTGCGGCCACTTTTTCTCTAGAAACTATTATTACCTGAGCACAACACTGAGAAATACCTTGGTTCGAATTAGCCATTACGAAAAAGCGTGTAGTTAAAATAGATACGTTACTCCAAAGTGAATCCGGTTGGCCCTAACCCGCAATCCGCAATTTCAAAGCTCAAAACGTAGTGATCGGGAAGGCATATCCGACGAATTACTTATATTTATATGCTGCAAAGCTCTCATCAAATGATCGCACCAAAATTTTCGCGAGCGTTTGGGACTTTTAATCCATAAAACTTGTGTGACCAGCATCAACAAGACTTCTCTAATAGTAACAGACGCCACGGCAAAATGGCGAAGGTGAACAAGTCCGATGCTAAGCGGCCAGATGTTGTGGCGAAGAAGAAGTTAGAGAATGCGCTGCGGCAAGTTGAGGTAGCAGAGAATGTCAGCAACAGCGATTCTGAGGACAGTTTTCTTGGTGTCCCGGACGATGACATCGACGACAGATCTGATGGTAAAACTGGTGTCGACCTGGATGTTGTTGATGAATTTGGTGTATTGGTATCTGCTGAAATGTCTCCTGCTAGTGGAGACGGCGAGGATGATAGTGAGTATGACAAAGACGAAGCTGATGAAGATAAGACGCCGTCGTTCTCAGGCGTTTCTGACACCGAAGGTTCTACTCATCACACAACGGCAACTTTCTCCGATATCGAATCAGATTCTGTACCTTCAGACTTGGAGGAGGAGGACGACGCTATCAAGTCACTCCAGCAAGCTATAAGAAAGGCGTCGCAAAAGTCTGAAGAGGATGTGATCAGTATCAAGAAACGCAAGAAACTTGGTCTCCCGACTCACTTTGCCCCAAGAGTAGATGATGGTGAGGACGTCGTGCCAGCAAAGAAAAAGGTCACGTTGGATGATATTCGTGCGCATACGTCGTCCTCCTTTGGTACTAGATCGCTTGCCCGTCTGGATGAACTCGAGAAGCGATCAAAAGTAAAATCTGAAGTTGTCAAGAGTCGACTGGGTCGGCGACTGGAAGTTCGAGTTGATCGAGCGGCCGCTTACGAGATTGCCAAAGACGAGGTGGGAAAATGGGAAGATACAGTCAAGAGAAATCGAGAGGCCGAACATTTGGAGTTTCCTTTACAGCAGAGCGGTGGAACCGCGACGGCTGATATTACCGGGGCCCTGGATCTGGGCGACGAACTGGACGGCGAAAAGCTAGTTCATGAACTGGAAGGTCGGGAATTTACCCTTGACGAAGTCTCAGCTCGTCGAAACGAGCTCCGACGAATGCGAGAGTTGATGTTCAGAGAGGAAATGAAGGCAAAGCGTGTGAAGAAGATTAAGAGCAAGACATATCGCAAGATCCACAAACGGGAAAGAGAACGTGCACAGGAAATTGCTGCTCAACTTGACGGTGACAGTGGTGACGAAGACAACGAGGGTTCATATGAGAGATTGGTCAAGCGTGCGCGCGAGCGAATGGAACTTCGACATAAGAATACTAGTAACTGGGCTCGTGATGTTAAACGTATGAACTTACACAAGAGCAAAGGTACAAGAGATGAACTTGAGGAGATGCTACGACGTGGTGAAGATCTCACGCGCAAAATCGAAGGGGACGATGACGAGACCAGTGACGATGACCTCCCCAATATCAATGATGATGAAGAAGAGACTGAAGAAGCGAGTGGTATTATGGCCATGAAGTTCATGAGAGAGGCGGAGGAACGTCTACGAAAGCGAAACAAAGAATCAATTGAGGAGCTTCGTCGGATGGAAGATGGCCGCGATGGCGAAACGGAGGTGGAAGTTACCGATTCCGCTGTCAAGATCATTAACGACGGTCGACGTCGGTATGCTCCAGGTGCTCAGGAGTCGAAGGAGGCTGCAGAAGAGTCTGTTCAGCAATCTAACGAAGCAGATGATGCGCCTGTACCTCTGGAACGGAAGATGGCTTCGATTGCGGTTGAGAACGCTGGTCCTGCGTCTACAATATCCAAAACGCAGATGTCGAAGAAGGGAGAGCCTAAATCATCGAAAGCGTGTAATCCATGGATACAAGATGTCGAAGCTGGATCAGTTGCCAAAGGAGCTTCAGTACTTTCGCTTTCCAAAGACACCACACGCATTGCTAAGACCGAGGCAAGGCTAAAACGATCTCTAAAGAAAGTAAAAAAGGCTGTACAGGCTGTTGGAGATGGTGAGGCTGAAGTTCGGATCGATGTTAACCAGATTCTGCAAGTTCGAGATGTGCATGGCGACCCTGATGCAGGAGCTAATTCTGTCAATGTGGAGGATTCGCACGTCATGATGGTCCACAAAGGCGGACGGCGTGCTAAACCAGCCGAATTCCAGCAGCGTGAACTTGTCAAGCGAGCATTTGCCGGCGATGACGTTGTGCGGGAGTTTCATGAAGAAAAACAAAGGACGGTTGAAGACGAAGGCGACAAGGAGGTCGATGTTACTCTTCCGGGATGGGTACGTTTACTATCATAATGTATAGCATTCTCGGTTCTAACGACTTATAGGGTTCTTGGACAGGCAAGGGGGTCCGAAAGCCTCAGCAGAAGTTTATACAGAAAATTGAAGGTATCAATCCGAAGAACCGCCAGGACTCTAAGCTCAAGAACGTGATCATCAACGAAAAGGCCGCTAAAAAGAGTGCGAAGTACACTGCCGGCGCAGTTCCTTTCCCGTACGAGACTCGCGAGCAGTACGAGCGTTCTTTGAGAATGCCGATTGGAAAGCAATGGAGTACACAGACAACTGTTCAGAGACTCACGAAGCCGAAGGTTATCGTGAAACCAGGCGTTGTCGTAGAGCCATTAAGCGCACCATTTGCAACATAATTTTTGGTAGACAATAGCTTTGCATAATTTAGGGCATAACTGGAATTTAATGTTTATTATTTGTTTGTATATTATTGCTTTCATTACGTGGTTATCAAAAGTCGCCAAAGTCTTTATCGAACTGCGTAGACACTGTTATGGATATTTTTGTATGGATTTTCCGGCTCTAGTTACCTCGCAAAACGTCGGCGGGACAGTTCGGCGGTAGATTCGTGAAATATGCAAAGAAATCTTAGCGGACAATTCTTGCATGCAAGAAAAATATTCCTAAGGTTGACGAGAATAGAGAATTGTCCATGGCAGCCTGGCTGCTCTACGTGCCTAGTCGGAATTAGTATGATACGAAGTTCAGAGTCTCATTGAGTTTGGCTGTAGCGAACATCATCTTGTGGTGACGGTGATAGGCCCTGAAAATTCAAGCCTGTATGTAGTGCTGCTAGGAACGCAGAAGTCGGATTAGGCTGAATCGGGACCTTGACCATGAGCAGCCGGAGTGCCCGGGTAATTGAGATTCTCATAATTCCCCAGCAGAGCCAGCTGCCAAGGTCCTGCATGCCAGGCTGTTTGAGTATCTTGAACTCAAGCCATGGCGCATTGTTTGGACCAAGCTTAACAAGTGCGGGTTAGGGGAATTACGCGGCGTCGGTGCGGGGACAACGTGATGATAACGGGTGACTTTATTTCCTCCACACTCTGGCCACTGCGTGATCTGCTACTGGGGAGGGTACGACAATATTGTGTGTCAAACAGTCGTACCTGATCCAGACTCTAGACACAAATATTCGCGCGTACTGTAGCATAGAAGTTATTTAGAATTCATAGGTACAGGATGCACCCGACTTCTCTTACCAATCTTTATAGCAAGATCTGTGGGCAATCACCCAACATAGTACCCCTGTTTGTCCTTAGCCCTCATTGCCCGCCGCTTATTAAATTTGGCGACATTGATGCGAAGCACGGAACATAAACTGTGCTGAATTGTTCTATTTCAACCCAATATAGTGACCTTAAACGGTTCGACGTGACAATTGTCTGTCAGAAGCAACGAGAACACGAGCAATCCGCGCGCAGAACTGAATATATTAAAGAGTGAACAAGTGCGGAAACGATACTCTATTTCTAAATGTATTATGAAACTATCCAAACATGAGAGCTGAACAACGATTACAGATCAATCTCAGGTTGACTATTGCATAATGCGATAGTCAACCTCAACTTTCGAACACACAAGCGATATGGAATAGTCAAGACCCTTCAGGCGGGAACTTCCAATATACAGCCTCCTGAGCACTGAGTGCCAAGATGCAATATTATTGTTAGTTTTTTAATCCATGTCCTGAGCGATGGCACTCTGCCCAATGCTCTCGCCTCCGATTCGATGTACGACTCCATGTATTGCACGAAGTCATTGGTTAGCTCTGAATTCTGCTCACATTTCTGATCGAACAGTCTGTTGTAGGGGCATTTCTCATGTCGAGAAGGACCTGCTTGAGCTCCTTTCGAATGACTTTAGTGTTGAAGAACTCCCCTTTACCTTGTCCTTCATCTGCATGTCTCACGCTTGATATAAATCCCAGACGCAAAACAATTTTTTTGCTTGCAGCAAATAGTCGATGCCGCCTCTCTCTGTACCTCGGGTGAATGCGCCAATGAATCTCTCAGAAATTCAAAAAATCTAATAAGCGGGACCTGCACTAGTCGGTCCAAATGAAAGCGAGCGGGACTCCACAACCAATCGCATTATCCCGGCCTAAAGTTGTGGTGAGATACATCTTGTGGCCTGACTCATCCCTGAACACATTGTGAGCGGCATCAATCGAAACAACTGAGCGTTGTTCAGCTAGGATTGACGGAAATGGGGAGAACCTTGTGGCCTGACTCATCCCTGCACACATTGTGAGCAGCATCAATCGAAACAACTGAGCGTTGTTCAGCTAGGATTGACAGCCTGAAATGGGGAGACAGCGCAGAATAGCTGGCAGTGGAATCTTTTGGGTATGGATGTACCAACCCTTCTCGCCAAGCTTCCTCTCCCACGAAGCGATGCTATCAGAAAGGCTCAGCGCAAGCGCTGGCTCCTGTCTAGCTTTCTTTCTGATTGCGTTGTATATGCTCGAATCGCTAGTTTTGTCCAACATCTATCCTTTAGCATGGACGATAATAACTGTAAGACACCAAGGCGCATACCTGAGCCAGATTCGACTCACTCAATCTCAATAGCTCCTGAAAAGATGGGCATTGTTGGGAGGCTTTGATGTCTGATCCGCTTCTTGACGGCCGGGTTGTTTCTAGACAATAAAATATCCTTTGCAGATCCAGGCTCATGCCCATTGCGCAGCAATAGAATTCGACTTGAATAATCTGTGAACTGAGAGAACTGTCTCGCAACAAATCTAGCACGGCAACCAGTTCCTAATCGTATCTTTTCCATTTCTTCTCTTTAAAGAACGGTCTCCTAATGCTGGGGTGAATAATGGCCACGATGATCACAGTAATAAACTACTTTAAAGTTCACATTGTTGTGCTGTCCTATTCCATGACGTTAACTCTCCACTCTAATTTAACAACTTCACCTTCTGTGGAGCCGAATTCATATTTCCAGAATGCTTGTTCCGATTAGTAAAGACGCTGCACTTGGATCCATGCCTCTACCTCCACTGTAGTGGTCATATAAAGGACCGCCGACTCAGTCTCATATCTTAATGACAGGCGCAAATCATTGGGGTCGAAATATCTGCTTGTTGACGGCTACAGGCAAGATTCCATGGTGGGGTTGAGTGTTAATCCTCAGCAGCCCCATCAGCAGCCTCACATAGTGGGGCTGCTGTGGATTTTGGTTCGGTGGAGTAAATTTACTAGTTACGGGAAACGCCCGTATCGCTGACGCTAAGTCCTGCTGTGGGAAACGATTGTTTGCCAAATGTAGCCTAGTGTGACTGTTACTTGCTACTTGCGACCTGGCCAGAGTATAGAGGAAATAAGGTCACCCTGATGATAACATCCAAGTTCTAATCGGCATTTTCTAAAGCCTTCGAACCTTTTGGCCCGTTCGCGCCAACAGAGATCTCGGTTTTAACACAAACCATTAATTCTGCATTCAATTGGTAGTACCAGCCCATTCAATCGTAATTATGGTCACTGAATACTTTATTCCTAATGTATGTGCTTATTCCTGTTCCGTCTATTCATTCGCTAATTACAGAGGTAGCCATATATAACTCCTCACGCCCTACTAGGTGAGGGTCCGACATACGTTCCCTCCACCGACGAGCTATACTTTGTCGACATCCACCGACAGACTATCAACGGTGTTGCTCTGCCCAAGTCGAATTCGACCAAATCCTACGCAGCGACAAACGACGAGTCTGCGCCAGCAATCGAGGTCTTCGAAAAATGGACGGAAGGTGCCTCAAAGGTCCGGACAACCAAGTATTCCGAGCCAATTGGTGTACTTGCGCTCACTCCAGAATCTCCCGAAAAATTTGTAGTCGGCGCGAAGCACGGATTTGCAATTGCAAAATTTGGTGACGCCGAGCTCAAGTACAAAGTCGATGTCTATAAGAGTAATTCGGAGAAGCACTCGATCATGCGTTTCAACGACGGCAACGTTGACTCCGAGGGCCGGTTCTTTGCTGGCACGATGATGCAGGAGTGGGGCGAAACTGGTCCAGCCGCGATTGGGACGTTTTACAGACTGGACCCCGACGGAAGTGTGAAGACGGTTTACGACGGCTGCATGATTCCCAACGGCTTGTGCTGGTCTGCTGATGGAACGACAATGTTCCATAATGACTCGCCAACAAAGACAGTCTGGAAGTATGATTACGATATGACAACGGGAAATCCTTCGAATAAGCGTGCGTTGATCAAGATCGAGCACCCGGATATGGTTCCTGATGGAATGACCATTTCCGCTCAAGGTGACTTGTTCATCGCTCTCTGGGACGGCAGCAGAATCGTTCAGCATGATTCCAAGACAGGTGAGCTCAAGGCTATCTATAAGTTTCCGGCTGAAAAAGTCACTTGTCCTACCTTCGGGGGAAAAAACAATTTGGATGAACTGTTTGTGACTACCGCATCTCAGAATGAGAGCCTGGATTATGTCTGGAGCGAGGAAGATGCGAAGAAAGACCAGGGCGGCGAGATCTTCAGGTTCAAGGTCCCGGGCCATTCAGGACGGCCGAGAGGCGTATATAAGGGTGATTTGTGAAGATTATGACAATTACTATACGAGACCATCGGATTGCAACATTGGGACATATATTTGGGCATTGTACAGGCTTAGAGGATCTGTCTGATAACAAAAAAAGGTATAGGTCAATCTTGCCTAGTTGGGCGTCCTTCTAATATACTCAGGACACGACCAACGAATTCTTCCACCTCAATATTGTCTTCAATACCGCCAGCTCTCAGCTCTCTAAACTTCTTTAATGCAACATCATGTCGTCCTTCAGCAGTGTGTTCCCCTGATTGCGCAGGGTCACTCAGTATCTCGTGAATAGATACCAAGTGATGTTGAAGTGTTGGCGATCGTAGCATCCCGCGTATTACTTGATCATTCATGAGACTTGCATATTGCTCTTCTCGGGGCTCATCAGGTATAACTTGCCGATCATCCACATACGCGACATTGGCTGCAGAGCCGGACTGGTCATATGAACTCTCTACCGTATTCTCTCCCTCCGGCTTCTTGCTGACTTCCGATTGCTCATGTGTATGGCTCTCGTCCTTGTAACATTTCAGAGAACAACTATGATAAATACATTAGCAGACGTACACTTCACTTAATTCATTTGATTATATCAAGTAACGTTGGCGTACTATTTAAGAAGGCACTTTGGACATTTGTACTGTGCCTTTGCGGAACGACAGATCTGACAAGTACCGAGATGCGCCAGTTTGGATTTTTTTCACACAAAATGTTCTTAGTGCTAGTAAACCGTCCGTTACTAGAACATCAAGTAGCAATCTGATATAAGTGGTTCGTTTATACGGCTCGAACACAGGTACCAGTGCTTAATTTTTTTTTGGCTAATTACTCTTGTTAAGTCTCAATTCAGTGCATGTGTGAATCACGGATCACAAATCACGAAGCTTATTTCTCGGGCACAGCTGCCCCGAGGAAAGTTGTGACATGGGTCCATTATATGCTGCTGCAATGTGAAATACTCTATATTAGAGATTTGAAGAGTCTGCGTTCGTTTATTTACTACGGCTGTGGGAAGTAGTACGATCACAAAGTCCTACAGGCGATACAACAATGCCTGTGGAACGTATATATATCACTCGAGTATGCCTCAAACCACTCAATTGCAGATATTATTTACCATTTTGCTGACCTCATTAGCACGGCTTTCGGTCAAATTGGGACACTACGGTGCCGCCAAAGCCACCACCAACGGGCATTGACGGCGACCCACCGTTATCAGCCCATGGAGAAGATCAGGCACACGAACTGTGCTTGTATCTTTTTAGTGTCCTGCCGAAAGTCGTGCGAATTTACACGTCCCCATTTTACCGATGTTTGCAGACCATCGGTGAACTATCTGATATGGTAGAGCTTGATATACTTCCTGAGAACGGATTTGGGTATGGCAAGCAAGACATTATTCTGCTCAAATGAATCTCAACTGCTAATGAAGGAATATCACTTAGTGAATGGTATGGCCGGACGCGAAAAACACATCCTAGAGGCATGTTTATTTGTAAACAGTAGCCACACCGAAGCAGTCGCTAACTGGTTTCGCAGCTGCATCGAAAGAGATTTTAAAATCATTCTTCCCAAGAGTTTCGCTAGATTACGAGCCAATAACAGTACCGTCAACAGACGGCGAGACAATACAAGAATTACATGAACGTGCCAAGTCCGTGCTAGCTGCCATGATTAGGGATTGCAACGAAAACCATCCAACGATTACGACAGTTGTTATATGTGCTCATGCTGCCACGATAATTGCTCTCGGACGCGCATTAGTAGGTGATGAATCATACGATGTGCGAACTGGGACATGCAGTATTAGTGTGTACGATGCGGATCCCTCCGAAAACGGTATTGGTAAGTGGAATTGCTCGATAAATGGATCTACGAGTCATTTAGCATGTGGCGAGGAGCGGCATTGGAGTTTCGAAACAGGTGAATACGACTTTCTCGATGTGCAAGCCTACCAAGAACGCCATGAGTCTCACCATGTGGCAATTCCTTCTATAAGTGTGTCGGAGCCGGTAGTGGATGGGAATGTATAGTAATCTATGGAACGCCTGGACTTGTAAAGATTGCTTGATTATATAATTTAGAAACAAGTTTGGAAATTAGAAGTGTGCCTTGTCTGATGTCGTATTACCTTGGTTTCATGTTGCAAAAAATTCGAACATTTCAGATATCACCGGCTTATCGTACTTCACAGTTAAGCAATTCAATATGCTCTTTCTCTCTCAATTGCCTTTATGCCCGAAATTAGTTGATCAAATGCCAGTCATTTTTTGGGAAGTGACGCCGCCTTGGGAGGCGTACATACACTTCGCTGTATGTGTCACATAAAGTTCACCATACTAGGTAGGGTAAGGGATTTGAGAGTCTTCCGTTTCTATTGATATTCTGGGTGCCCGAGTTTATTCTTCCCAATTCACCTCCATTCCAGAATCAAGCAAATTACCAGGAATTTCAGTAATGATAGACGAAAACGAAGTAGCTTCTAAGCTTGCAATTTTAGGTCTTACTGACCAGAAACTGAATGATGTACTGAAGAACAAAAAGCTTGCGTTTGCGCTGGCTTCTATTGTCCAAGAATCCGGGGCCGAGTCGGCACTTGAGGATAAGAGCACTGCTTCTCTCCTCCAGTCGCTAGGAACAGCTACCAAGGATATTCCAGACACGTCAGTTCTTGCGGCGCGGTCGCTAGTGACTGATGCTGTAGTTACGAAGAAGATCAAGAGCAACATCCAGCTGGAAGGTGAGTATACCTGATATGATTGTGAGTCACGAGACAGTTGGCTAAAGGTTCGCAGCTGCTGTTGCGTATATAAAGTTAGCGGGCGAGAAAGCAAACAGCGCAGATTTAGATATTGCTGCCGGTGTTGGTAAGTGCCGTCGTCTTTGCTTTGTTCAAGGCAGGTGCTGAATTTGTCCGGAGGCCAGGAAGTTACACCGGAACGGATAGACGAAGAGGTAGCTACGTATTTTGCCGAGAACAGCAAGTCGATTGCAGCCAACAGATACAAGTCCGTTCCTAGTCTGATGGCCGGAATCAAGAAATTGCCAGGCCTGAAATGGGCACCACCTGCGGAAGTTAAGAAGGCAATTGATAAGGAGCTACTGGAAGTTTTGGGACCGAAAGATGAACGGGACGCGCCGCCGAAGAAGACGAAGAAGGAAAAGGCTGCTCCTGATGCTGCTGCTGTTGAGGAGCCGAAGAAAGCCAGGAATATGTTCACCGAAGGATTTTTGGGCGACCTGCACAAGCCGGGCGGAAATCCTCAGATCAAGCCAGAGTTAATGACGGGGCACTTGAAGGCTACTAATGGCATCGTTGTTACTCGATTCCCGCCTGAGCCAAACGGTTATTTGCACATTGGTCATAGTAAAGCGATTGCGGTAAATTTTGGTTATGCTAAGTACCATAGCGGTATTTGCTATCTACGATACGACGACACAAACCCGGAAGCCGAGGAGGAGCGATATTTCACTGCGATTCTCGAGATTATCAAGTGGCTCGGTTTCACTCCATACAAGATCACTTACTCATCTGATCATTTTCAGCGGCTATATGACCTCGGGGAGGAGTTGATCCGCAGGGACAAGGGATACGTGTGCTTCTGTACTCCGGAACAAGTGCACGAGAACCGCGGTGGTGATAACGGCGGTGCTCGGATACCGTGTAAACATCGCAGTACACCGATTGAGCAATCACTGGATGAATTCAGAGCTATGCGGGATGGCAAGTACAATCCAGGTGAGGCAACCATGCGGATGAAGATGGATCTTGAAGATCCCAACCCCCAGATGTGGGATCTTGTCGCCTACCGGGTGTTGAACACGCCGCACCATCGAACTGGGGACAAGTGGAAGGTCTACCCTACATATGACTTCACTCACTGCTTATGCGACTCTTTCGAAAATATCTCACACTCGCTGTGTACCACCGAATTTTATCTCTCGCGTCAATCGTATGAATGGCTCTGCGATGCACTTGAGATTTACAAGCCCGCTCAGCGTGAGTATGGGCGTCTGAATATCACCGGTACGATCATGTCGAAGCGGAAGATTGCCAGACTCGTCAAGGAAGGATATGTCAGCGACTGGGATGATCCACGCCTTTTTACCCTTGTCGCCATTCGCCGACGTGGTGTACCTCCCGAGGCAATTTTGTCGTTCGTCAATGAGCTTGGTGTTACGACTACCAACAGCAACATTCAGGTTGCCAGATTTGAGACCTCGATCCGACGATATCTTGAAGATCATACTCCACGCCTCATGTTGATCCCGGACCCCGTTCTCCTCATCCTCGATAACCTTCCTGATGACTATGTCGAGGAGATTGCCTTACCATACAAGCCTGGCTCTCCTGAACTTGGCGAACACAACGTTCCGTTCACAAAGCGGGCATACATTGATCGTTCCGACTTCAGAGAACAGGACTCAGAAGATTACTTTCGACTAGCGCCAGGCAAGTCTGTTGGGTTATTGAAGGTCCCGTACACTGTTCGTGTCACCTCATTCAGAAAGGACGAGTCTGGCAAGGTGACCGAAATTCATGCGATTTATGAGAACGACAAGAAGATTAAGCCCAAGACATATATCCAGTGGGTGGGAGAATCGCCAGCCCATAATTCACCTGTTAGGATCAGTGAAGTGCGCATGTTTAATAGGTTATTCTTGTCCGAGAATCCGGAAAGCAATCCTGACGGATTCTTAGCGGATATCAACCCGAACTCTTTGGAACTATATAAGAATGCCGTTATTGAGGTCGGGTTCGATGATTTCCGGAGGAAGAACGTGAAGGAAGGTGGCGGACCTGAGAGCATGCGGTTCCAGGCCTTGCGTGTTGGATATTTCTGCATCGATCGTGAGACGACCGAAGACAATATCATTTTGAATAGGATTGTTACCTTGAAAGAGGACGCAGGAAAGAGCAGTGCTTAAGCTCCAGTTACATCAAGGTCATAGGTAGAGGTAGACATGGTTTATAGTATTAGAAGGATGCTCTTGCTTTCGTAAAGTGTAGACATATTACGCACTGATGCTGTTCATACAGTAGACATGTTCTTAAATCATTGCGTAATGTGCTTTTGGCTTGCAATTTGTGGGAAGAAATATTGTACACATGACAGTCTTAAACTGCAGAATGCTTACTTCATTAGTTAGTATTATTGATATATGTTTCTAATGATATACATACTTTTCGAAATAATTGCTGATGACAATGATGAACATGGTTGGCATACTCGTGAAGGGGCGAAGTAAAAAAGTGTGTGCGGTCCTTCCGGTCACAGTTTGTGATCCGGCACAAGCTGACGCTGCTGCAAAATTTCTCGGAAACAGAGGAACTACTGCCAGCGATTTTTTAACTTCGATTCACGTCGAACCTCGTTTCAATTCATTCACTGTGACTTGAAAGTCCAACTGGACCTGATTCCTTATCTGGCTGAGTTTTTGGGATCCTATCTTATTCGAACGATCTCGAATCAAAATGTCGTCGGCCATCTCTCTGTATTCGCTCACACTCGTGCCGCCATCGGCCATCACCTCGTCTATTGTTGGTCAATTCTCTGGTAGACGACAGCAGGAGATCATCACAGCTTCAGGCTCACGGATACAATTATTTAGATTCGATCCATCGCCGGGAAGGTTGGTACTGATTACTTCAACGGAAGTGTTTGGAATTATACGTACCATCAAACCGTTTCGTGTGGCCGGGAGTTCGAAAGACTGTATCATTATCGGGTCAGATTCAGGAAGGATTGCTATTTTGGAATATAAGCCGGAGCAGACGCAATTTGTTCAAGTTCATCTCGAGACATTTGGCAAAACTGGGGTCAGACGCGTTGTGCCTGGGGAATATCTCGCAGTTGATCCGAAGGGCAGAGCGACCATGGTTGCATCGGTCGAGAAGAACAAGCTGGTATATATTCTAAATCGCGATACGAATGCTAATATCACAATCTCGTCGCCATTAGAAGCGCATAAGCCACGGTCACTGCTCTACGCTGTTACGGGATTGGATGTTGGGTATGATAATCCTATTTTCGCTGCACTCGAGGTTGATTATTCCGAGGCTGATCTTGATCCGTCCGGCCAGGCGTATCGTGAAATACAAAAGACCCTTACATTTTATCAGTTGGATCTTGGACTTAATCATGTTGTGCGGATGTGGTCGGACATTGTGGATCGGCAATCGAACTTGTTGATGGAGGTTCCCGGTGGAGCAGATGGGCCATCTGGAGTTCTGGTCTGCACAGAAGGATATATAGTGTATCGCCATATGAATAAGGCAGTCCATAGGGTGCCCATTCCTCGGCGACGGACTCCATACGATGATCCAGCGAGAAAGCGGATAATAGTGTGCGGCGTCATGCACAAGATGAAGGTGGGTTGGGTTTTCAATGTATAACATGGATAGCCACTAATGGAGCTTAGAGGGACTTCTTTTTCCTGTTGCAGTCGGACGAAGGCGACCTTTTCAAAGTGACAATCGACTATAATGTTCGTGGAGTGGAGGATCTCAAGATCCAATACTTCGATACGGCACCTGTCGCAGTAAGTCTCAATATCCTGAAATCTGGATTTCTTTTCGTGGCAGCTGAAGGGGGTTCGCATAATTTTTACCAGTTTGTACAACTCGGTGAGGAATCCGGTGAAAACGAATTTACCAGTACAGACTATGTCAAGGGGGATATGTCGGATTATCCTGCCGTACACTTCCATCCTCGGCCACTTGAAAATTTGAGTTTAGTGTATGCAATGGATACCTTGAACCCATTAATTGATGCGAAGATTGACAACCTGACTGGTGAGGATGCGCCTCAGATATATGCGCTCGCCGGTCAAGGACCGCGATCATCTTTCCGAAGTATACGCCATGGCTTGGACGTGACCGAGGTGGTTGCCAGTGAGCTGCCCGGTGAACCAACAGCTGTTTGGACCACGAAGTTGACTGCTCAGGATACATTTGATTCCTACATCGTGCTGTCATTCACGAATGGAACGTTGGTGTTGTCAATTGGCGAAACAGTAGAGGAAGTTACGGATTCAGGGTTTTTGTCTTCTACGCCAACGCTGGCTGTACAGCAGGTCGGAGACGATTCACTTGTTCAGGTGTATCCCAAGGGAATTCGTCATATAACCGCGAACAAGGAAGTCGACGAATGGGAAGCCCCCCTTCATACTATGGTAGTGGCAGCGACAACGAATTCGAGGCAGGTCGCTGTTGCACTGTCGACCAGTGAGATAGTGTACTTTGAGTTGGACGATGAGGGGCAACTTAATGAGTACCAAGACAGAAAAGATATGGGTGCGTCAGTAACCTCGTTGTCTGTTGGCGATGTCCCGGAAGGCAAAGTAAGGAGTTCATTCTTGGCAGTTGGATGTGATGATAGCACGGTTCACGTCATCTCTCTTGATCCGGAGAACACATTGGAGTCACTTAGTGTGCAGGCCCTGACATCATCACCGACGGCCCTTCGTATTCTGAGTATGCCGGACTCAACGTTTCTAGAGAATACTCAGCTGCTCAATGCCAGTTCTACGTTGTATCTTCATATTGGCCTTTACAACGGCGTCTATCTGCGTGCAGTCCTCGACACTATCACGGGTCAGTTGTCCGATACGCAGACACAGTTCTTGGGCGCAAGGCCGGTTAAGTTGTTCAAAGTCACAGCGCAGGACCAGCCTGCTATTCTTGCATTATCAAGTCGATCATGGCTAGCATACACGAAGGACGTGAGTTTCATGGTAACGCCGTTGGTATACGAGGCTCTGGAATTTGGCGACGGTTTCAGCAGTGAGCAGTGCGAGATGGGTATCGTCGGTATTGAAGGAAGCAACTTACGGTATGTTTTTATGAATGCGTATTCTGGAAGGGGCCGAATGATGAAAATAAGGTTACCTATCTCCGTGAGGATAATTTTTTGATGTACTATAACCAATTGTTCCTACTGACTGGCCCCATTCTTGTCCTCTCCGATTAAGATTGTTACAGTTGTTGAATTTGGCTAACGGAGCAGGATTTTTATGGTCAACGATCTTACTGAGAATACGAAGAGCGATGGGCTGCCGCTTGCATACACGCCGCGTCGACTGATCCGCCATCCCAATCGTGCACTTTTTTATGTGATTGAATCGGACAACAATACACTCGCTCCGGATGCCCGTCAAGAGTTGTTGTCGACGTCCCGAAAACAATCTGATTACGAAGATTTGCCGGCTGAAGAGTTTGGCAATCCCAAATTTACCGGAAAGTGGGCATCGTGTATAGAGATTGTGGATCCTCTGAGTCAGGAGAAACTTGCGAGGATTGATTTGGTTAATAATGAGGCCGCGTTTAGTGTTACGGTGTGCTCGTTCGCGGCGTCTCAACAACGTCGGGAGGAAGAGGACGAAGAGATGGATAGGAAGCCAGATGGCGAAGAGGAAGAGGATGTGTATTTGGTGGTTGGCACGGCTAAGGACTTGTCGCTAGCTCCTCGGCAGTGCGGAGGTGGATTCCTACATGTGTACAAGATTGTGGACGAGGGGCGCGGGTTGGAATTCGTGCACAAGACGGAGGTTGACGATGCACCTGTCGCAATGTTGGAGTTCCAGGGTCGGTTACTGGTTGGCGTAGGCCGGTGTTTGAGGATATATGACTTGGGAATGAAGCGGTTGCTGCGCAAGAGCGAGTACAAGTCTCGGAATCTGAACAACATTGTGACTATTAATGCGGCACATAATCGGATCATTATTGGAGATATTCAACAGGGCGTGACATATCTTGTGTATCGACATGCGGATAACAAGTTCCTGCCGTTCACGGACGACGTTGTTGCGCGACACACGACGTGCGTTACGATGCTCGATTACGAGACTGTTGCTGGGGGCGACAAATTCGGCAATTTGTGGGTCCTACGATGTAAGGAGTCAGTCTCGCGGGATGCAGACGAAGATAACGGCGCACAACTACTGAATGCGAGGACGTATCTTGATGGTGCGTCGAGTCGACTAGACATGCTGGCGCATTTCTATGTACAAGACATTCCCACGTCGATCCAGAAGACGCAGTTGGTACCAGGAGGTCGAGAAGTGATATTATATACCGGCCTACAAGGCACTGTCGGGGTATTAGCGCCGTTCGCATCGCACGGAGACGTTGATTTTTTCCAACAACTAGAAACATTATTACGAAATGAGGCGCGACCTCTGGCGGGTCGAGACCACTTGATTTATCGAGGCTCGTATGTGCCAGTGAAGTCGGTTATTGATGGAGATTTATGCGAAATGTATGCGGTGCTGCCGGTAGATAAGAAGCGGAGTATTGCGGCGGAGTTAGAGCGAACGGTGAGGGAGGTTGAACGCAAGGTTGCGGGTCTCCGGACAAGGTATGCGTTCTGAACGCACAGGATATGGGCATGTGTAGTTATGGAGTTAGTATGATATGTACGATAGTAGAATAACTTAATGTATTTTAGTTATCAATACAAGAGTAGCCTGTGTGATGACGTCTGTAAGCTGTATGTTGGATGACCCAAACCTCCACCCTAACCCATGACCGGAGAACTCCTTCAACCAACAATGGATATATATGAACACAGAGAGATTGCAATTAACCCCAAATAAAAAAGGTACGGAAGGTAACAGTATAAATTGTATGATAATACTGAATCAAAACTAGAAGTCATAAGTCGTTAAATACAATTAAATTCGATTAATACCGAATGTATTGCACAAAGTATTATTACACAGATAAATTAGCGAGCGTGAACAAACAATAAATCAAACCATTGATAGACCGCGCCGTTTCCATAAAAGCAGACCCACATTACATTAACGCTTTTATCTTATTCAATACACTCTACCAAACAACCTATCGTATACTGCTTTCATTGTTGCGTTGAACATTAAAGTTTCTTTCTCGGACGCCCGCGTTTCTTCGGGTGATCTGGC
Organism: Lipomyces starkeyi; assembly: GCA_018804115.1. Classification (NCBI taxonomy): domain Eukaryota; kingdom Fungi; phylum Ascomycota; class Lipomycetes; order Lipomycetales; family Lipomycetaceae; genus Lipomyces; species Lipomyces starkeyi. The sequence goes on along the minus strand of JAGJTG010000006.1, from coordinate 1,413,781 downwards.
TGGGCAGGTTCTTCTATTATTATATCTTTTTCCGCCACAGTATCGGGAGCTCCTTTGTCATGTTCAGTCTGATCATGTGCTCTTTTTGCACCTCGTTGCTCGTCTTCTCGCGCACTCGCTTGCAGTGTCTGGTCACTGTCAGCTGAAGGATCGGACTCTGTCCGTTCGGACCCGTTTGCACGCCTCTGTATCGGCGACTCGCTCGGCTGGCTCTGTGTCGTCTCGCGATGGAAGTCGACGGAGCTCGGTGGGCCGGTGTACGGGGAGTACTGTTGCGCGCGGAACTGTGAGTAATAGGACGCATATCCATTCTGGTACGCTGCCAGCGGGACTTTGGCCGGATATCCGCTGTACGGCGGCGCGACTCCGACAATGACGCCCTATTTCGTTAGCATAGGTAGATCAGAAAGCAGCAGAATACAGCACACATACGTTCTTACGCGCGTTGTATCGCGGTCGCTCCGGGGAATTTCCCAGTTGCGGATCGATGAAGTCTTGTTGGTGCGGGTGGAGTGGGAAGTGCGCAGCTTGAGGAGGTGGCTGGAGGAATGCCGCCTGGCGGTGGAGCTGCTGCTGGAGCTCGACCACATCGTTCTCGAGCTGGGCGTTGAGCGACATGAGAATCGCAGTGCGTGCGACTTGTCTTTCATATAGCTCTAGTAGCAAATTCAGTGGCTCTACATCGCGGATCTCGTCGAGTGCAGTTTCGAGCTCTGCGGGTGTTGGGAGATGGGTCCAAGTTGCCATGTTGTTGGACGGACCCAGGACGCGTTCGAACGCGTTAACGGCTTGTTGGCCCCAGACATGCAGCGGAAACCGCGCCGCGGGTACAGCTGCGTTCGGCCGGCCCGCATCGTACGAGAGCGAGGCCGGCGCAGGTCGCGGCTGCTTGAGCGAGTACATTTGCTGATGATGCTGACGATGGTGAAGTTGTCGCGTTCGCAGATACGTTTTGCCGTCTATCGGCACGTGATTGCGCGTCCAAGTATTAGAAAGAGTTGCCGACGTCCGATTCGCAATTCGTGTCGCACGGCGATTGGTCGGAATCAAGTTGAGGATCAAGTTTCTGCGAATGCGAGCAGATTGGATCAAAATTAAGCAAAGACGAAGCGGCTGTTCAAATATTTAGGTGGAGCAATTCACACGATGGGCGACCATCCAGGCCCAAATGTGCACTAGCCCTATTTGTATTAGCCGTTACATAGCGCCAACTATATTTGGACTAGCACGAACACGTTGACAAAGGCGACTAACTTCTAAAGGAGCACTAAACTGGATTCGGCTAAGCGTGGATGCAAAATTAGCGCTAGTTGGACTTGGCCGTCCATAAGTTGGGTCGGCGGGAGTTGGCTAGCGCACAATCACTAGGCTCAATTGGGACTAGCGCCTGAACCGGTGACCTTCAGCGTTTGTTTTGCCTCGTCAACTGTGAGCATCCGAGTACGATTCAGTTACGTCATTGGTGGGATTTGTATGCTTGTTTTTTTCCTTCTTGATGATTTAGCGGCAGAAAATTGGACAAAGGGGGTGGCATTGAATTACCCAGAGAATGAAAAATTGCAGATTAAAGCGTGCAAGCTTTTAGATTTATCCTTCCTAACCGCAAATCAAAACTTTATGCTGTGTATCTAACTCACAAATTAAGTAAATAAATAAATAAATAAAAATATTCTATTATATAGTAACCGTGAGTAATCTGTCACTGCTGACGCGCAATTTACGTTGTACTTACCGTGACAAATAACTCGAGAGATATGTCATGCGGTGTTATATACTCAAAGCCTCTGCAAAATGTAGACTATTAAACAAGCAGATATCACTCTTATATCGTCGTGGCAAAATGCGAATAGGATTAGGATTAGTTATTCATACTCGAATAATATACATTATAATTCCTTCGCTTCCTCGTCTGTCAGCAGAAGATACTCTCGCGACGACAGTCCGAACGTCACCATGTCCTTCTCCTTCAACTCGACATACTCCCTCACAGGCACCTTCTCCCCATTCAATTGCGTTCCATTTGCAGATCCTAGGTCGTAGATAAACGGCGCTATTCTATCCACAGGTTCCCCAAACATCCCGCCCTCCTCCACCACAAGTCTGTACTGCAACACCGCGTGCTGTTTCGAGCAGCTCGGATGATCCAGCGGCACATCTGCGACAGTCCTGTCGCGGCCAAAGAGATACGTAGGCTGCTGATCGAGTGTAAGAGTATCCGCAATGTCCCCGTCCTTGAAGACGTAGAATCTATAGCTCTTCTCCGGTTTTCTGGCTTCGGGAGGTTCCGCATACTGTAGAGAAACACCCTTGTACAGTTTATCCCCCATCAACGCACCAGATTGCTCATAATTCGGCACTTCTCTTTCTGGAGGCGGCGATCCTGTCGAAGATGGCGACCATGACTTACGTCCCCAACTGCTGCCGAACGTACGGTTCATGTTGTCGTTGATTTGCTCGTAACGCATTGGGGCCAAGTTGCCGTCTGGAGAAGCTGATCGACCGCGAGACCGAGCATCAATATCGCGTCGAGAAGGACGAGGAGGTCTATCTTCTCGATTTCCGTTTCGTTCGTATCTGTCCCGATCTCGATCTCTTCGACTGCCTCTTTCACGGTATTGTCTCTCTGCATTTCTATCCGAATGCTGTATTGTGGATCTATCGTCGCGAGTTCTTTCAACAAATCCTCTTCGAGAGGGATGGACAAACTCATCCTCCTTCGTTCCTCGACCTTCTCGACTTTCTTCATGACGCAAAGCCGATGGTCGTCGATTCTCCTCCTCACGATCCCTTTCGATTCTCTCTGAGCGACTCGAATGGTGATGATGGGACTGCTGTGAATGGTGTCGATGTTCTCTGTGTCTGCCGTCGCGTCGGTCTGACCCATGACTGCTCGCACTCGTCCAATCTCGCTCATGATGTCGCCCACCGTCTTCCCTGCGAGAACTCGGTTCTCGTCTATCCAGTCCTAAATCGCGATCCATAGTTTGTGCCCACAAAATCGAATGGAATTATCATCGCCAATCGATTGTTGCGTAGTTCTCTTGGAGTTGTTTAACGATAGGGCAAGGGTACAAAATGTTTGAGTTCTAACTTCTCTGTGAGGCGCGTTTCAACTCTTTCGAGATTATCCTGTCAACCCATCTCGCGTTACTCCACACGGCAGTCGGGCAGTCCGAATATCCATACCTGGTATCAAGTAGGCAGACGGACGAGACAATCACTATTTATTTCGGACGAATTCGCGATTAGTTTATTCCGTCAACATCGCGAAAAGATACTTTCGTGACGCAGACAAGTCATAAATAACGATATCTCCAACGCAAATAATTTGTGAATTAGCGATAGAATCTGAATCCGGAATATGGCTGCTGACCATACTGGTATGTGTGTTTGCTGAATGTCCTTGGTTTTGTTGCATTTTATCGACGGTGCATCGCGGTTGTTGTTCGTCGTCGTGTGGGGCTCCTCTTCAGGAGATGACATGGAGGCCTTTGGGATCAAAATTTGAGAATCGATCCCCACGATTGTTACGATTGTTGGCACCACAAATGAATTCGAGACTAATACGTGAATAATCCAGGTAAGCGGAAACGAAGGGACTCGCATGGTGATGGATATTTGAAAAATGAAAGCGCAGTCCACAAATTTATTGCCATCCTAGAACAGTACGCACATTTTTTTTCGCATCTCTGACTCTTGGACTCGCACGGAATAGTCTAACAATCTACAGGGAAGATCCAGCTCATGCGGTGCTGACTGCCAAAATTCTGCACCGGCCGCCATCCCATCTCACCAGGTCACCAAAACGCACAAGAGCAGAACCACCTGTGCGAATAGAGACTGATCCAGTCTCGATCTTGGAAAAGTTCAGATTAGGAGGATATCAAGGGTCAGACGGCACTTCACTCCTCGGGGATCTCCAAACGGACCTGAAAGCAGCTACGCAGTCAGTAATCTCGAAATTGTCGCCTACAAACGAACTCTACACCCTCGTAGACAAATTTTACTTTTACGCGGAATCACTATTCGCCAAGGAAGTCGCGACCGAGAATCCAGATGACACGAACGAGTCCGACGAGTCCGCCGATCCGTACGAGATTTCAGTTCGCGGCGACGATAAAGAAGTGCTGTATATGGTGAGTCAACATGGCCCACTATTCTCATCTTTATCCAAAAAATCGAGAATCGACCCGCGCGAATTCGAGGTTCCATCGTTCTTTAACACGACAAAAATCGTGCCAATGCGTCCGTCGATGCTGACGTCTCGCAAACTCGGCTTGCTGTCGCCGTCACCGTATTACGCAGTGGTCGGCAGCGCGCCTGCCGTGACAGCAAAGCTGCGGCCACTGTTGGCGGATTTTGTGCATCCTGTGAACGAGCCTTTGCCAACGGCGAAATGGCTGCGGTATGGCGCGTACTCGAGTTTCGCGCCGGCCAGAGACGAAGGTCACGTTATTGTCAGCGGAAGCACGGCAGCGGCGGTCTGGTACGATCGCTACCTCCACCGACGCGCAGCTCAACAGGACCGCTCGTCAGACGAAGACGCGGATGAGACAGCGCGGGCGTCACCGGCTGCTGAGACCCCGTCTGAAGCGCGTTCGACTACACCGGCTGCAACCGCACCAGGTTCGGAAGCGCCAGAGGGCGATGCGGCGGAGATTGATCCTGCACTTGTCCAAGAATGGCTGAAGTCCGACGCGGCAAAAGCATTTGACGCCGCCACGCTGACAAATATCAATACGTGGCTCGCGCGATTACAAGAGTTGCAACACAGTCGCTTCCGCACCCCACCGCCATCTGCACCGCTTGTTATTCCGCCGCATGTATACCAGAATCCGCAACAACTGATGCAAATGCAACTCCAACAAGCTCAGCAACAGCAGTACTTCATCGAAGGCCCACCCGTGTCGGAAGAAGAACGAGAGTTAGTCAGAAAAGTGCAAGTCGCGCTGGCAGAAGTTGTCGCTCAATTGCCACCGTATTTAGTCAATGATATCCCGTCAGGATTGATCCCTACACTTGCGAAAAATACAGTCGGGAGTTTGCCGCCGGATAATTCGGATTTACCAATGGTTCAGGCCCCTGTTCCGCAGGGCAGTGCCAGCCGGCGCCGTAGGTAGCTATAAAAGTGAATGTATTTGTATATGTAACGATAGTGGTGAATTGCACGGCGCTCTTATATTAATTCAGTATAGTATCTGGTAATAATAGATTTATTTATGTACTAACTCACTATATCGATAACACGTCAAACTAATGTACATTATAATCACTACTAAGATACACTATATCAATCACGCGCCCTCAAGAATGATTAAAAATACAAGACATTCTAATTCCGAGACCACGTGAAAGTACTTATGTCTGTAATATACACACATTCCTCGTCCAAAACAATACATACCACTATTGCATAAAATTACAGACCACCAGAAACCAATATTATTATAAGCATACATCAATAAAAATCACAAAATCATTAACTAAATTCACATATACGGATCTCACGTATCGTACACATCTCAAGATTATAAGCGTAGGCTATCACTTACAAAAGAATAGCCACGTACAAGGATACAAGCGTCCCAATCGCACTACCAATAAAAGGGGCGTTGTCCAAAACCGCTTTTACAACAGGCTCGCTCTTCACAAACGGCACGAATGGCTCAGCAAATTTGCTCGCAGTGACAGTAGTCGTACCTGCAATGATACTCTCTGTGCTATTCGCAAACTTGACGAAAAGCAAGTATGCAGCCAGAAGCTTCACGACATTGTACGTCACGGGGTCGAAACTGTGACGTGCTCGCGCGGTGGAAGCTTTGATCATGGTAAAATTAATCAAATACGAGACCACGAGCGGCGCTGCGACAAAGTACGTCACCCAAAAGAAGAGCGGCTGCCAGAATGCAATATAGTTGGCAAGAACACGATAGTCCGGAATGTGCACGGTCTTGGTAGCGATCGTTGGTCCGTAAGGAATGGTAATCGAGCTGATCTTAACTGTTGGTGGAAGTGCGTGTCTGAGAAGAAGGAATAGCTCGTACAGTGCCTCGAGCTGGAGAACTGACCCTACGGTCGAGAGCTTAGAGCGAGCACGGTGTGTGACCTTCACGAAGCCAGAGGCCGATGTCTGCAATTGATCGGCGGCAACCTCCTTGGTGTTGGACAATGCACTCGATACACGCGCAAGCTGAGTAGAAACGAACGACGATCCGGCTTCTATCGCCGAGACTGGGAGTTCAGAGATTTCTGTTGTCACTCCTGCTACGATCGGCGACGATCCGTCACGTGCTGATGGCGACAATTTTATGGTGCGCTTCACATCCGGCCTGTCCATCAATTAGACATGAAAATTATTATTTTCAACACTTACTTTGGTGTTTTCTGCACACTACGGCGGCGATTGTAGCCGACACTGCCAGCAGGTCCTGGACTCGCGATCACGGTGTCGTAGAACGGCGCATAGCGTGGGTTAGCGATGAGTGTCGTCTGGTACTCAGCCAGATGCTGACTGATACGTGCTTCGATGTCGCTCTTGAATCCATCCGTGCTAAAAGCAGAATATTAGCCTGACACCTTTATGTAGAGAGTACTATGATCCATGTGGATTGCAAACATATGTCACATACTCAACACCGAGATCTGTCGCGAGATCGACGAGGTCTTTCTTTCTGAGGCTGCTCAAGCGACGGTCAGCCATTGTTTTTGCTGTTGCTGATTGTATTGGAAGTGGGATGGCAAGGATGATGGCGGGGAGCGCGAAGGCGGCGGGAGAAGCATCAATAACAAACAAAGAGCAGACTTCGTAAACAAACCAAACCCTGCCGGCATCGCCATGTAAACAGCATGCCGGTAGCCGTAACCCTAACCTGTCTACGATCTCGCACACGGTGTAGTTTGCGACCATCCTCCATTGGGTAAGCCCTAACCTGGCTGACCTTCGGCGCACCATTCCGGCAAGAAAAACTAATTTACAATTTATCGCCGTTCACAGTATCCGAATTGGCGACCAAAGGCCCTCAGCCAACTCAGTGCGGATATTGGTTAACAGGAATAATATATCTTGTACTAATAACTCGACATTTGTCGACATGCACCCGCCGTCGTGACAGCCGACATAAAATTTTACGTTGCCTCTAACTGTCCCTTGATGCATACTTACGTCGACGGTCAGCTTTGTTTGGATTCACCTACCGGTATATTCAGGAAAGCACGGTTCAGACGACAGCTATCATGATTCCTGCGTCGGCTCCGGCTTGTGCGGACCACGGTGGCACGGTCGCCAGCACAATGCTGGCTCCACCTCAGCAGCACACCGCCAATGACCCCCCATTAATACATGTGCGTAATATTCACCGAAATGGAATGAGATGAAACTAATTGCGTGAGCAGAACATGATTGCGGGTGGTCTTGGAGGCGCAATGGGCGATTCCTGCATGCATTCCCTCGACACGGTCAAGACGCGCCAGCAAGGCGCTCCAAATGTCGCAAAGTACAAGAGTATGCTGCAGGCCTACGCGAATATTTTCAGAGAAGAAGGCATTCGGAAGGGCTTATACGGTGGCTTTGTCCCGGCCATGTGGGGAAGTTGTAAGTAGTCTGTTTCTTCAGTTTTCTAAGGCGCTCGACATGAGGATATAGTATTGTAGCACTAAGACTAACGGTGGTGGTTGTGCTAGTACCCGGAACAACAATATTTTTTGGAACTTATGAGTTTACGAAACGGAATATGATCGCTTATGGAGTGCCAGAGACACTCACGCATCTTACGTCAGGTTTTGTCGGTGATCTTGCCGCATCTTGCATATACGTCCCAAGCGAAGTTCTCAAGACAAGACTACAACTCCAAGGACGGTATAACAATGAGCATTTTCATAGTGGATATAATTATAAAGGAACTTGGGATGCTATAAAGAGTGTACGTTGTCATTTTGTGTGAAAATACGTGAGCGAATTGCTGATTGTCTCAGATTATTCGGATTGAAAGTTGGTCAGCATTGTTCTTCGGATATAAAGCGACATTACTTCGTGACCTACCGTTTTCTGCCTTACAGCTAGCTTTCTACGGTGGGTATTTTTCGTCTCGATACAGTAATTGCGATATATCTAACCAGATTGGCAGAAAAATTTAGGAGCACTTCCCAAACGATCATCGGATCACGTGACATAGGAAATACTGGAGAGCTACTAACTGGAGCCGCTGCGGGTGGTCTTGCAGGTGTTATTACAACTCCGATGGGTATGTCTACAGTGCAGAGAATTAACGATTTACAGTGCTAACAAGGGTCCAGATGTCATCAAGACTCGAATACAAACGCAACTAGACAACGAAATGGCCACTGCCGCATCCCCGGCAATCGAAAACGTACCGCATTCATCCAGCGGTGGCATGAAACCTGGTCCATCCACGAAAGGTTCAATAGTCAAGTTCTCTGTCACCCGAAAGCAAAACATACACACGTCAGCGTCTACGTTCAAACCAGCGACGAACTTAGCACCTTCAACACCGCCTCTGGCAACCGCCAAGGAGATCGTCAAGATAAAATCCGATAGCATGCTACAAGCCTTGCGCACAGTTTACAAAGCGGAGGGAATGAACGGCTTGTTTGCTGGAGTCGGTCCGAGATTCGTTTGGACCAGTGTTCAGAGCAGTATCATGCTGTTCGTGTATCAGAGCATACTCAAATCCCTCGATGGGGCGGCGGAAACTCCTGTTGTGTTTTAGAAGCATATTTAGACGGCATTGCTATTGTTAACTTAATTTTGTGTAGATAGAGTTTAGCAAGACGGTACATGTTGTATTTTTGGCGTTTTTATTTCCACTCTTATAATAAGAACATATTACACGAACCTTACAGTGAGTCGCCCTAACATGCTCGCGTTTTTGTGCTCTCGCATGCACAGTATGAGCTAGTTCGCCCGCAACTTCAAAAATGTCTTGTACACACGCTCATGTAGCCGCGCCAGCATATGCATCCGTCAAATTCTTAAAATGAGTGCGCTCCTGGTCGGCCAGCTTCCCCTCCGCATCCGAAATAATAGTATAAACCAACATATAATTATTATACAAAAACCTCTCCCGCAACGTCGAATTCTGTTGACGTTGTTGCTGCGGTGTGCCGCCGCCACCGGCCGTTATCTTGCTACTTATCTTTGTCAAAAACGCTTCAAACTCATTCCGTAGTCGCACAATGGAGATAGATACCGGCTCCCGCTCCATATCCTCTGGACTGAGCTCCAAAATACCGTTCAAGAAGTTTGCGAACTTCTGAGTGACAGGGTGTGGCAACACGGATGAGATGTGTGACGATGACAGTATGGACGAGAGCCCACTGATAGCGCTTGACGTAACACTCGCTGCCCCGGCGAGCCTTTTAGACTCGTCACTGTGTGGCGCAGATCTGCCAGATAATTTTCGTAAATTATCCGAGTGTGCATCCATAATCAGCTGGAATCGTGGCCAGAGAATCATTTTTAGTCGATTGCAATAAGCTTCCATGACCGGCACCTTCCGCCGCTGCAATTCGAATGCAAGCAACTGAATAATTCTGATGCACAATAAAGCGCCAAACGCGTCGAATGACGTCATTTCAAGTAACTTCTGGATGTAATGTTCTCCGAGCTCGAATGTAGGTTGGAATATGTCTTGGAAGAGCTGTGACTGTAGATCTGGAGATTTGAAATTGAAAAAGTCGACTATGAAAAGGTATTCCGCGCAGGCGTTGTCCATGAGTGCCAAGTTGAAACTACGGAAGCCAATTTCCATCCACTGGACATCATTGTTCTGCTCCGCCGTGCTTTCCATCATAACTGAACTGTCGGTAGAGAAAACGATATTTATCCGCCGACCTAGAATCAGAGGATCCCGTGTGGCGTTGGCATAAGGTGTCCGTGAAGATGGTAGTATGCGACCGGACTCGGTGCTTCCCAAAAGCACCGAGCGATCCAGGCTCTGGATCTTGAGTTTCTCCAGAGCCTTGAGATATCTAGAGAAGTTGCTATGGTAGTACCACCTCATTGTATTGGCATATCCATGCGCAATGTCATCCGCAAGTTGTCGATTTACATATGCTAAGAACGCATATAGCTGTCGGAATTTCAGAAAGACGCTGTAGAGTATGACTTGCGCATTAACGTTCGCTGCTCTCAAGCTCTTGATCTTCTCTACAAAGAAATCGCGTATTCGCTCGACAGCCTACTCATTATTAACATATTCTCCACAGCTAGAAGCACAAAGCCCTACCTTATCAGCGAGCATCTGTAAGACCGGCTCAATCTCATTTATTAATGCAACCGAAGTATTTATATTCTGCACCTCGGACTTGAAAAGCTCCATCCGTTTTAGTCGTGTCGACAAAATCTCAATAGTCGATATCCATTGACTGCCAATCTCGCCCTCAACGATATTGTGAATCACATACGGCGGAATGAATAGATCCTCTATCAATCCTGATAGCCGCGAATCTAATTCCTTTCGATTTTCTAAGCGTCGGTTCAAGAAAATAGATCGATTCTGCAGAGTCTCAATTTCAGACGATATCAGACCCAAATCGTCCTGAAAATGTGACAAATAATCCTCCACTGACGCTAGCACTGAATCGCATTTTTGAATCGATACATGTAGATCCTTAAATCTCTCGATCTCCTCTTTATATTCCACCACTATCTTCTGTTCTTTCTCGCCCTCTTCGTGCGTGTGCTTTTCTAGACTTGCAAGATATGCGAAGATGTCGGCATTTTCCCCAATTGCTGATGCTATCTGCTCCCTAAACTCGGGGTCATCGGCGAGGCTGATTGAGATTCTCAAATCTAGTTCAGGAGAAGGTGAGGATGCCGAGCTAGGTCTCCTTGATTCGAAATCCTGTTGCCTGTTAGTCTCTAGCACAGTCTACACAATCGTCATAACAGCTAGTTTACCTCCACGTTAATATAAGAGCTTTCACTATCCAGCAGTTTCTTCAACACAGCCATTGACTGTGCGACCGCGCTCGCACTCTCGGCTGCAATCTTAGTGTCCACTTGCTCAAGGTGCGTCGAAGTTCTGTCACTGGCTCTCCGTCGCACATTTTCTGTCGGACTCGGTCGTTTCGGAGGAGAAGGAGGTGACGTCGAGTTCGCGAGAATTGCCTGTGAATTTGATTTCGGTGGCAGAGTGGGGGAAGGAGCTTGCTGCTGGTGCTGGTGCTGATTCTGTTCATGACTAGGAACGCGATGATTTCTGCGCGCCTGGTTCCAAATCTGCATGACTTAGAAGCAGTCACAGCAGTATACCCAGGAAAGCAGATCACGTATCTAGGTTTGTTTACCTTTGGTGAATCAAGGTGTGGATACCTCGCTGAACAATATCGCAGTAAGTTCAGGTGCGACGTGGAGTGATATGGCACAATACCCTTGCTAAAGACATCATTCAGGGCACTGCTCACAAGCCACAAATTGTGAGGGATCTCTACACCAAGAATATTAAGGCGGATGGCACTTGTTGACGTTCTCCAGAAAGAGAATTTGAGATGACGGCAGGGTATAGATGAGGAGTACTTGATTGGAACGGATGACGAATACAGTGAGGAAATTGACTATACTTAATGAGACTTGGGTTCTTCACAATTTTGCGCTCTTATGCTCAACTTCGACTAGGACATTTCAAATGCATATTGCGAGTTAAAACAAAATAACTACGACCGCAAAAACAACCTGCGTGACTTTCTCGGATAAACGCCAAGAACTTCAACCATGAATACAACAAGGAAATCTCAATTTTACAACAAGACATGATAAATCGTACAAACATATTATTGCATTCATAATCGATGGAAAAGATTTCTTTCTAAAACATCCAATTTTTATTCCTGGCCTGACACGAAACAAGGACACATACTAAGCTTTAACAACAAAACGAGGCCCGGGTGCCTCCTGCCGATCAGTTTAAATAAGTCTCGACAGCACAAACGATAAAGTGTAAACAAGTAGTAATTGATACATGAATGGGATATTACATATTAAACATTTAGGACTTTGGAGCCTCCTTGTAGCCAATGCACGCCTCCTCACCCATAGCGGAAACAATCGTGACGATCAAATCCTTGCCTTCGTCCCACTCAGACTCGAGCTTAGAGCCGAGCTCACCATCGGGAACCTTGACATCGTCCTTAGTGGCACCGTCAGGGGTCATGAGAGAAAGGAAACCATCGTCGATGTTGATCTAGAAGCCCATTAGCCAATCATTTGCACCTGTTGTAAACTCAGGAGATACTCACGAGCTGAAACTCAGTACGAGTGACGTTGGGAACCTCCATGTTGTGCGTAGAGGGAGAGAGATCCTCGAGCTTCTTCTGGGTGAAGATCTATATTGCACCAATTAAAAAACGTTCCCTATAGCTTGCCAGAGAACAGTGTTCACATACGTCGATGGCTACCAAATGGACTTTGGCGTGACCGTGCTTGCCAGTCTTAGAGGTGGACATCTCAACGATCTAAATGGACGAAACCTTAGCATTAATTTCTTCCGACAATCGGTATCACAAATCTATCTTACCTTGCAGGGACGACCCTTGATGACTATACAATGACAAGTTAATTAGCTACCTGGTCCAAGGAGTAGAACAACACGTGCCGCTGACTACGTAAGGAGAGTGCAGTAGCCTCCCACACAACTAGCACGTTAACCAGAACTTGCACATACCGACGTGTCCGTTCTTGCGGAGCGCAGAGCACTGCATGGGGTAGGTGAGCGAAGCTCCCGCAGAGACCGACTCGAAGGTTTGATGCTATATACAACAGTCAATTCATCACGTCTATACCATTCCTAGCTTTCTCGATTCCTATTCGAACGGCACTCAATGTTCCCCTATTTATGGCCTCAAGATGAAGCATGCGAAAGTGATGCGTTGAAGATCACGATCTGCGGCGTATCATCTCCTGTGGCAGCCAAATCCGAGCAAAATTTGCCTATCCACCACGCCATCCCAACTTATACGCATCGAATCCGCCAAATGACAATTCAGAAATTCAAAATGATACGTACAGCGTCGTCAGACATGATTGTAGCTGAATTTATGGAAAAGGGACTGGAGGGTGCAACAAAAATATGAGGCGTGACCGTGGGTCTGAACAGAAGGAAGATGGAAAAAATGGAAAATAATTTTGTGGACGTGGAGCATAGACGTTTGGGAAACGTGACTTGTGAATTTGTGGTTGCGCTCAGAAACAGGCCAACCTTCTGGGTTAGGGCACAAGCGGACTGCACCGCTGTTTGGCATTTGTGACTTGTGATTTAATTCAATAGAACTAAGGTAGGTTCTTCTAATCCAATTGGCTACTAATCTCCACAAACAAAATCAGCGCTTTCTTCGCATAGTATCGTACAGTAAATAAATACTAATGGAACATAATAATTCCTAATTACAGCTACACAGATTGCTCTTATAACTTAAACCTAATTCAAATAGAAATACAATACATATACTCATACCATTGAAATCAAAAAAAAACTCATAATACAGGTAGCATATGTAAGCATTTAAGACGCGTCGTGGTTCATATCATCGCCTGTGGATCTCTTACTTTGCCGTTCCAGTTCATCGACAACAAAATTCTCGTGCGCTTCCAGCTCAGCCTGCACGTGCAGTTTGAATCCCACGATCTTCTCAATATAATCGCTAATTTTCCGCTGCATCTGCTCTCGAATCAGTTCTGCAGCGTGTTGCATATGGTCGTATCTATAGCCTGTTATTATTTTCTGCTGTAGCAATAACAACGTTGCACTTACTCGATAACGACCCGCTCAGCTCGCTGTTCCAGTTGCAGCCTGCCGTCCTGCACTCCAATACGCATCGCCTGAATCTTTCTCTCCAATTTCTCTATCTCAGCATGTGACGAGCTGGCATCAGAAGTCATAGTCTCAAACGCTTCATCATAAGTTATCTTTGCGGCAGATATCTGAGCCTCTAGAGTATCCAATTGATCTCGCTTATCTGCAAGTACTTCTGCCACTCTGTCGAGTAATGATTGTAAGCGAATAGATTCGTCCTGCGCTTTGTGAACTTTGGCAGCAACTTCCATTCTGAACTTTTGCAAGGCAGGTCGGACTTCGTGTCGGAGTTCCAAGCCGTTGAGGATGGCGTTCGGTCGTGCCCCAAGGTTTTCCTCTGCCAAAGGCGCTGAGAGCAATATCTCAAAGTTCTTTGATTCCGGACAATTTGGTGCTCCGGCCGGTAAAACTCCTATTCGGTATCCCAAACTGGTATACTTCTGGACCGCAGTATCAAGTGAATCGAGTGCTTGCTGAGCCAGTTGTTCCTTCTCTTGGAGCTTTTTGGTAATCTCACTGGACTTGACATCATTGGCCTGAATCGCCTTGGACAGCTGTTCTCGCTGACCAACGATAGTATCGATATCCGCAGGTGTTAAACCTTGGGCAGCAATCTTGGCTTCCAAGGATACCTTTTCTTTCTCCAGAATAGTGAATTCTTGTTCCATAGCAATAAGCTCTTCGTTAATATTTTCTAGCATCGTTCTCCATTTGGTTTTTCGTTTCTCCATATTGTCAATATACTCCTGAAATTTTGCCAAGTCGCTCTCAAGCGCTTCGCTTTTATTCTGAAGCGCAGTTAATGATGGCGTCGAATGCTCCATATCCTGTAATTCTTCCTCAAATTTCTGCTTCTGTTTAGCATATTCATCTGTCGTGATCTTTATAGCGGCTATTCTTTCCTCGAACGCTTCTCTCATTTCGCTTTCATACTCTGAATAGTCATCTTCATTCTGTAGAAAGGCTGAATATGACTTGGTGATGTAGTTAATTACGATCTGATTGAGTTCTGTATCTTCAGGTTCGTCTATGTCGTAGTCCTTGTTGTCAAATGCGTCAAAAGTCTAATGTATGATATTAGTGATTCGCCACATTAAAGGCCGGATCCACGTACCTCCGCAATTTCTACAAGCCAATATAACATTCCCAGATAAGCTCCCCAGTTCTGTCCACCCACAGCGACCAACTGACTCTTACTAAGAGAGTCAAGGTAAGGATATCCGGCGATCTTCATCAACGGAATGACCTCGTTCTCTATACTTTTTGTAAACTTGTATCCAGGATCCAACCGGCGATAGAGCCACTGGAACATCATAACAAAGTCCTTTTGGGTTGGCGACTTTAGTGATTTTGGCGTGATCGAGTGCTTCATGTCCATCTCAAAGTTATTGTTGATCAGATATTCGTATACCGAGTTAGCGATCATATTCTGGTATGCCCGATCACGTATCGGTCGGGTATCTTTCAACACCACAGCCGTACTAGACGCAACAAATCCACCGCCTCGTCCACCACCTGTCATACTTCCTGACTTAATTCCAAGCGTGCTATTCTTTCGTAACCCCGTCTGTGACGATGAAAGTCCACCACTCACACCATAAATCAGCGTAGGCACAGCATTTTGTTGACCTGGTGCGATACTTTTTCGAGCCGTACTTCCTCTTGTAGAGGCAGGTGCAACGTTCAAAGTATTCGGATTGGTGATCGTTAGCGCGGCCATTCCATCCGCTAAATGATTTGGTGCAGCTATGCTTTGACGGTGAAATGAGCTTCGTGGAACCATCGACTGACGTGGTCCACTACCAGCCATCGAATGTCGCATACCGACAGATTGATGAGGTAAAGATGCCCGATTAAATAGTGTAGATCCAGACACTGCCGGAATACCAGCGGTGTTTTCCAGATATGCTGGATTATTTTCCCGAGTGGAACGCCGGAACGCGGAGAACAAGTGTGTGTCCTGAGACATCCTCACGAGCAATTATCGAAAGAGCAAGTAAATCCGGATACAATTAACAAATTTATGGATCCAAAAAATTATGCAATAAGTATGGGTCAAGGAGGATAGCTTGGCTGCGTATATGTAGAGTGATGCGTTCGGGACAAATTGAGGTGGACTGAACTCCGCGTTGTTTATTTACTAGTGGCTGCCTCAGCAACGCCTTGTACCAATGAAATGGTACCAAACCCATCTAAACCAGAGAGCACTAGTTGTCCCACATTCATGTCGAACAACATAAGACGATTTTTGCTAAATATTAAGCTTTAGGTATACGATACCAAGAAGGCAATTCACCCCTCTACCAAAACTTGGTCACTGTTAGTCTGTGCCTCGCATTAAATGCCTTGTCAGCCAAATGTCAATCGTATGAATTGGCAATTCACATTTGTCAATCTACGCGTCAGGATGCAGCGACAGAGATTGGCCGCTCCCCTAAATCCGGAATTATTCCATTACCACTGCTGAATAGTGCAACTTTAATATTAAATGATGAAACGTGTCGTATATTTATTCTGCTCTAGTGATAACGATAGTACAATTACGTCTTCCATCCGTTGATATAAAAACATCAAATTGTCCAATAATTATACAAGAACAATCGACAGCGAATACATCGTGAAGTCCATTCCCTCCAATTGTAGCCAAAGGGTTGCTGGCGATACGTTTATTTCAACTTCTTCTTAGGTCGGAGTTGGTTAGAGTGTCCACACTTTCTCTTTCTGCAGTTAGTCGCACGCGGAGGGAGACGAGCGTAGCAAACCCGGCAGATTGACTTCTCGCAGTTGTACTTAGAAGCGAGAGCTTTCAACGAGGGCTCAATGATACCACCACGTAGACGGAGAACCAAGTGCAGGGTAGACTCCTTCTGGATGTTGTAGTCGGAGAGGGTGCGGCCTGCAACCATGTTAGCCATTTCCAATTACTAACCCTCATATACTCAAACTTCATTAGCAATTAAAATAAACCAGTCACACTAACCATCCTCGAGCTGTTTACCAGCAAAGATCAGTCGCTGCTGATCTGGTGGGATACCTTCCTTGTCCTGGATTTTTGACTTAACATTGTCGATGGTATCGGAAGACTCAACCTCGAGGGTTATAGCTGCAATAGTTCGTTAGAAACATATAAACACCTACTCCTAATGTCATAATTACTCACTCTTTCCTGTCAGGGTCTTAACGAAACTATACACAACTAATATCAGCTCAACTATTCCAAGCAACAATCAAACTGAACCGAGTCATATTCGTTAAACATTCGCCCGAAATAAAACTATACTGACATCTGCATCGCTACGACTATAATATAAGTTTAGTCCTCAGATCAGCTTAGAGGGAGATGAAAATCTATACGTACCAAGAAATAATATATTACCGTGGAAAATGCACGAACGACAAAAACGTACAAAGGAAAGTGTCGATAACCAACGGAAGTCGAGAGAGAAATCGCAGTCCCATCCCAAAGAGGACGCCCTAGATATGAAGCCCTAAGTGCTTGCTCACAACAGACAAGGTTTGATGGCGCACTAAAGCCAAATATCGTATGCCTTTATGGTGTTTTCATCAAATTAGCGCCGCATCAAGTTACCCTAGCCCGAAGAGAACCGTGGTGCGGCTTTCTCCATGAGTCCCAGACTCCCAGAACAGTTGGAGAACCATACCTGTAGCGTTACGCATACTAATATACATATTGACCTCAATAATCAATCAGTGATTCATGGGCTGGTAAACGAATACCACGCAAATGATGTACATGGCCCGTTAAGTCGTGCGGACCATAAAATCGTTGCGATATATGAGATGAATTATATCATTACGAGTGTATGCTCTATCGGATGCACTTAAACAAAATCTAATACATCTCTATCACTTCTGACTATTTGCATATTCGGGATGCTGTTCCGTCAAAATCCTCTTTAAAGTTGCTTCCGAGTCCTGCGGGTTGAATCTACCTTTGCCGTTCTTCATGACCATACCAATGAAAAATTTGATCGCAGATGGCTTCTTGCCTGAAACTACCAGTTCAACTAGATCGCTGTGCTCCTCTAATACATTTGAGCAGATAGCCTCCAGAATATTGCTGTCTCCCATGGCGGTCAATTGGTACTGATCGATCACTTCTGCGGTCGCTCGATGGTCTCCCTGATTCTGAAGAAAATATTTTATGACATTCATAGCAATAATTTCTGATACTGTCAGTACTAACGGCCCAGATTCCAGCTTGAACGTTAGCACTTACTGGTAATTGTCTTTTGCTTCTGGGCAATAATCAGGTCGGCGAGCCGCGATGGAGTCACGACGCTGGGTAGTAGCTTCTCCTCGCCTACCGGCACGATTCCCAGTATGTCATTAATGATCCTAAATTATTCATCAGACTCATTCATATGTCATCAAGTATTTTAATGGTATACCAGTTCGCCGCGTTCTTTCCTTTGATATCGGCCTCCTCAAGAATCTTATAGATGCCATAATAATAATCTACTAAGCCGTAGCTCAGCAGTGTTTGCGCATTGGCTAGATTCAGACTATGTGGCGCAGCGGTCAGCTCGTCGATAAGTTCGTCCGGAAGTTTAGGTTGATTTTCCCGTGTCTTTCTAATTATATCCTAGTATGTCCGTGAGATCACTTCATTAGCAAGGAAGGCAGTGGCATAATGTATACCTCAGAAAGGAGTAGCGGAGGCAATTCGGGATCGGGGATATATCGATACTCCAACGACCCCTCTTTTTCTCTTTGAACAGAAATATTGTGGCCGTCCCATCCTAGTGTTACCGACTCGATTGCCCTACCTTCGCTGACCTGGTTCAATTGTCTACTGTACTCTGCGCGGATAGAGTAGATAATATCGTTTATACTAGCCAAGTTCTTTATCTCACACCTCTTGCCACCATTCGTGGATACATTAACATCCACTCGAATAGCACCAGACTGAAATTCACCCGTTGATACACCGAGATGCTTCATTAATATTTGTAACTTATGAACGAATGCGGCTGCCTCTTGTGGTGTCTTCATATCTGGCGCAGTGACGATTTCTATTAAGGGATGATTGGTCCGATTGAAATCAATATATGTCTTATCCGAGTCTATTTCATACACTGACTTTCCCGTGTCTTGTTCTATCTGAAGCTGTGTTATTCGTATGCCGAGCTTGTCTCGAGATGATATACCGTCGCGACGTTGAAGCCACAAGACCCCATCACTCGCTATGGCGTCTATGCCAGTTAACAATCATGTACCAAACAATAGTCACTATAGGGAATTTGTTACATACGGTAATATTGAGTAATTTGATATCCAGCTGGCTGATCCGCGTAAAAGTAGTGTTTCCGATCAAACATTGACCGACGATGAATCTTACAGTTGAGAGCCGTCGCAGCCTTCAGCGCCAGAAGTACTGCGTGTTTATTCAAAATCTATGCTGTTAGATTCCTGACATCCTTGTATTAATAATAGAACGTACAGGTTGCGACCCAGGTAGGGCGAGATCGAAATATGAAACATGATCATTCGGAGTAGCTTGGAAGCTGGTCCTTGAATCTCCACAACAGAAAGTTAGCAATTCTTTTCTCCTTACGTTTTCTCGCAAATTCGTCAAGACTAACTTGAGAAGAGCTTGGTCTTCGTGTCCAATTGCAGATGTATTTCAACGCCGCATTTAAGACCTTCGTAGGAATCTTTAGCGTTCGTAGACGCCCATCGTCTCGCATCTCTGAAGACAGCCAAGTTTCTGGTCCCGAGTACACGGACACGTACGTAGATTCGCATCCAGACAGATATCAATGCCGCTGGAGCACCTCCGTTGCGAGTTTACGCGTTGCGCGAATTTGCAGTAGATATCGTTGGATTGACGCCGGTTCATTGGGAGTTTACATCCCGCGTCAATCTTTCAGACCCTTAAACGTTGCGAATGGTTGTGACTTCATAATCCCGCCTGCACAATTCAATAATGGACACTCATGAGCTCAGATGAGATTAATTGTAAGGCATTAAACGCTACATTCGACAATGCGCCAACGAATCTGGTGGAATTCGCGGCACTCATCCATTCGCACCGACTACATTACTCGCAAACAGACCTGGCGAGAACTTAGAGTGCGCGAGCGGATATCGCCGCCGAGATGGCGACAACAGGACGGATTGTGGGCGAATATAGATGACTATAAAAATGCAGATGTGTTGAGCCGTATACGGGCTGCACCGTATCCGGACGAAATTAACGAGAAAGTGAAGGAATACGTCATGTTTCTCGACGGAGTACGAGACAGTGCAGATCGTGAGATTGCCCGGCAGCCACGATGGAAGCGGCCGTATCGGAAGTTTATTGTGCCTGGGCAGAATATCGAATGGAAGGCGTATCCGTGGTTGATTCGAAGAATACGACGGAAGATACAGTTGGCATTTCAAAAACGTGAAGAAGGCAAACTCGTCGACCAGTATGGCCGGGTATTTACATCGACATGGCGCATTCCATCCTCTATCTTGACAAGAAAAAGCAAACTTCAGCGTACGCAACCGAGCTTGCAGTCGGAGGAATTTGTGCCGGGGGATCTTGACATGGCCGGATTTATTCAACGCGAGAGACTGGTCTTATCGTCGAGGCCTCAAGCATCACCGCAGCCGACTAGGTACAAACTTATGAGAGCTGCATATTTGGACGAGCTTGTGAGAATATTTTCGAATTCAAAACCGCCATCATTACCAGTGTCACCATATAACTCAAGAGGGAAATTGCGCCTTATCGACGTGTTGTCCGGCAAGGTGGCTGACCTGACTCCTCCAACAGCACCGCACACCGACCTTGTCAGTCTTCCGGCATATAGCACTTGGGCAGGGAATAGACACAATCCATCGTACTCGTTAGAGTGGATGACAATCTCGACAATGTGCATTCCGATTCGAGAGCATGATCATATGGATATATTCAGTCCATTCAGAGGGGAAAAATCAGGAAGAATGGTAACGCATGAAGTCCATTACCGTTTATCTCAGAAACGATACACAGTTGACGATCTTGATCGTTGGATTAGATGCGCTTCGGCTCCCACAGCGCACGAAGCATTCAAGGTCATGGAAGATGCAGCTGTCTGGCCCACATTTCTGATCAACTTTACACTTAACCGCAAGCTTACAAGAAACGGCACGATCAGGATGATGCGTGTAATCGCCAATCATTTTGACAAGATTGACAAACGGTCGCAGATGATTGTTTTCATCAGAATGTCGCGGCATCTTGCGAGAATGAATCCTGGAATGCTTCCACGACTGTGCGACATATTCGTAAAGCAAGCAAATCCTGTACTACGAACTACATTCATCTACAACAAGCTACTCGCCGTCATGTCATTTCCAAAGAAGGCATATCTACCGTCACGCGCAACAAGCATCATCGCCGCGCAAAAGGTTATACTCGCTGACATGGCTAAGTGGGATATTACCCTATCGAGAATGGGTTACTTGTCATTGGCGAATGTTGTCCAGGCTGAATCACCAACAATGGCAGCTAGAGTGCTAGACGTCATGACTTCAAAGGGTTATCAACTGCGACGTTTGGGTATGACCATCAAGACAATGCTTGGAATGAAACAATCCGACAGGCAGTTGATTCCGTACCTCCCGCGCCGAGATAACACGAAAGATATCTTGAATATTTACCTAGCAGAAAGTGTTTATGATGCTAGCTTAGCCTTTGACAAAATCGCCGATAAAGACACGCTAGCTTGGAGTGCTCTATTAACCAAGATCAGCTCTATTAACCGATTCAGTGATGAGCAGGCACTTGCAATATGGGATCAAATGCTCAAATCTGGTGTCGAAGTGAACTACTTTATAGTTCATATCATTATGCGATCCATGACCAAGGTCGATAATGCGGTGAAAATCCTCAAAGGTATTCATAAGCTCGGGATGCTTGTTACGTCCTCGATAATGCTGGAGTTTGTTCGGTGTTGTAATCGCGATGTTACGAATATGGCAGCGATGAATATTGCCAGACTCTTTGTGAGGCGTTTGCGACCGCGAGATCTGATGCTTCGCAGCTTGATTCGCCATATTGAGCTCAAGAGAGCCAAGGCTGTCAGAGAAGGGATGAAGGAAGTTGCAGCAGCCCAATCGGCGGCAGTAAATATTATGAATTGGCAATCGCAGCTGCGGGCCAATACGACACTCCAGGCGGAGAGAGCAGATTCAGAAAGCTCGCCGAAAGATGAATTCGAACCGAAACGGAGTGAGAGAAATCCAGCCCAATCGTCGTATGAGCAAGGCTCGTTTACATGGGAGACAAATCACATGAAGCATGGTTGAGTTTTGTAAATAGAAGATGGAAAATTTTATATTGCATATGAGTTTATGTATAATACGCACGATAGCTTACAAGTCGCGTCACTGGGGATTGTGTACGATAGCAATTAGAATGATTTTGTTGTACATATGTAAATATCTTATATATATATCCGCACATCCTTGGATTAGTCTACTTTCGTCGTCCTTGCGCCTGCACTCTCGCTGCTTGTTCCGCAGCCTTGGCGTCCTGCTCTACTTTTCGTTGACGAGCCTTCTCCTCGCGCTCTTTTCTGATAATTGCTAATCGAGCAAGATCTGCTTTAGCTTGGTCTGTCTTTCCCTCAGCGTGCAGCTTCCAGTATCGCTCCTTTGCTGCGGCGGCCTGCATTGCCTCGCGTTCCCGCCGTGACAACTGAGTGCTTGACTCCGTGCTAGGGTTTCTATTCGGATTTCCAACAGCTATAGGTGGCGGGGGAGGGGGGGACTCTGACCGATCTACTTGGACGCCCTCGTTGTCGCTACCTTCAGACGAAGAATCGATGGAGGACCGCCGCTCCCGCCAGGACGCAGCAGCCGCATCTTCTCCTTCGCCTTCTGGAACTATTACTCCATCAAACCCATCTCCGTTTTCTAGTGGTCGTAATCCACGTGAAAAGTGTTTACCTCCTATAACATGAGTTAGTGGGTGCCTGATGCCGCCGTAAAGATATAGGAACAGTACCTCCACGTGATGGCTTTTTCGATTTTCCTCTTGGTGCCATAATCTGTATACGCCTGTAATAAGACTGTTTCTCTACTTTAAGAAAGGAAAGTGCCTATCCTTTATGCCCTTCGAAAGCTTGACAGCTGCGTTCTTTTAGTCCGTTGGGAGCCCCTGCGGTAATGTGGTGGAAACGGTGCAACCCGTCGACTTGAGTGCCTAGTCGAACCGTACGGCGCTATATTTAAATATTGCTCACAAAAATCTAAGGTCTTAAAACAGACCACTAATGTGGCGCGATTGTAATAAAAGATGTGACTCTTAAAAAATTTAATCAGCCACCTTCAGTAAAATAATTTTATTGTGGTCGTACTAACGTCGGAGACCGAGCCTCACTCTGTGTCATCAATGACAACGAGATCTTAATGAACAGAATCATATACGTGCAGGCACAATTCGTAATTACAAACTAACTTCGCAAGCACGAAATAGAACTATATACAAATTCATAACACCGGAATGAAATCCATAAGCTATTGTGATTTGATTGGTACAAAAGCTAATAATTTAGAGACCATCTTGCACAAAGTCATACACCAGTCTCTTCTCCACACCCTCATCCAAACTAGGGGCAGTAAAGTAAAGGCGAACGACATACTTCCGCTCAGTCTGTTTCTCGTCAACCTGGACGTCGGCGAATCCAAAGGTCTGGTGCGACTCCCACTCAAGGCCGTTGGGCTTCGACGGGTCGCCCCGGGCATAGGCGTAGAACAGACCATCCTTGGCGCAACTCTCGTCCCATCCCTGGCCCAAAAAAGCGTTAATCTGGGCAGCCTCTTCGATCGTGACGCGCTTGGATCTCGCGATAACCGGACCAAACACAACCGACAGCTTCTCCCGGAACTGGAAATCCAGAGTGCGCGGCTCGTCGGACTTGATGCCAGCGGGGAGGAGCTGGTCGATGTCGAGGTGCTCGACACCATTATCGTCCAGGTAGAGGTGGATGTTCAGGCTCATGGGCGTGTATTTGAGTGCAGTGCGGACAGTCCATGAAATGCCCTGCGCTTTGAGGACCTGGGCAGATAGGAAAAGGTTAGCAGTGACATATAACTGATCGCGAAACAGTTACGAACCTCGTCAACAGATGACGACAAGTCCTTATTCTGCTTGAACGTAGCCGTCACATTCTTGGTAGTGATAGTGAGGGGGACCTCGGTGGTGGACATGTTGGATTGTACGAAGCTTGGGGGAAACGAAATACGAGACAGTGACACTGTTATAAGAGGCACAGTACAATGGTCATATATATATTTCGTCCAGGCTCCCACGACCGAGCTTCGGCACTACTTTGGATTTCTTGAGAGTCCAGCCGACGACACAAGTCCGTGGATGCGGGGGATGGTCATGAAGACCTTCGCCGGGGTTCGCGTGCGCGTGCCAATCCATTGCCAGTTGGTCCCAACGCATGTGATCTCCCCTCAGTCGGCGAAGACCTCTTTATTACAATCCTTATTATTTACTCTCTATGCTGTTAACAATATTGAAGCTCGGAAATACAACGAAGCACCACGTGACATAATCATAGCAAGAAAAAATAACCCTACAGATATTTAATATATAATGATAAACCCATACAGATATCCAATCTAACTCCAGGTACATTTGAAACACAACCTGACAAATGCTACAACCTATCTAATCACCGCGTTTAGAATGTGTCGAGTGTACAATTTCATGAACGGAGGCGTTAAAAACTCATCGAATCGTGCTGTGCGCCAAAAATTCAATACTATTGAACGGGAGTCCATCATCATCAATGTCGTTTGCTTGCCTGAAGACTTATGTTAGTTTGTCGGGCCCGGTTGCTTGCACGTGAACATACCTATCTGGCGACAGAATCTTTATTCCCCGGATATGCGTATCTTTGCCGGTCTGATGGTTTTGCAGCACACTCAAGCGGACGAGAAATGCTTTTAGAAACCCACTATAATGCCCAAATTACTATGAAACCCAATAATTGCTCGCCAATCGGCCAACTCACTCCTTTCCTGCATGCGCAAGCGATATATCAATCCATCCTACCGGCTCTTCTAGCCCAAGCGACAATACCTCATGTAAATCATGATATCCAGAGCCGGCATATACCGCGATCTTTGAAGGTGTATACGATTCATCCCTTCGGTAGTCCAAGTACATCATAATCTTCGCGATCTCAACCCTCTTCGCGAAATGAATGTCGATGTGATGCGGTTGCGGTGCATCAGACTGCCAATACGAGTCCGTAGATTCAGATAGTAGTGCATGGACTCCAAATCCGGGTTTCCAGGTCGACAGTTTCCAGGTTGCTTGATTGCCGATGTCGCGGAGGGGGATCGCCGGTTGTTCAGAGGCGTGCGCTGTCGTGCCGTCGGTTTGCTCGCCGCCTGAAGACCGGACTTCATCGTCTTCCTGTCCTTCCTCGACAACAGCGCCACTTGGGATCTGCTCCTCCACTTCAGACGATGTAAGCATCTCAGAGTCCATGATCGCACTGTTAGTGCTGATGCAATGGAAGGTCGACCGGCCCACCGCACCTCAGTGGATGGCAGATATGAGCGATTTCAAAAATCGATAAAGGAATTAAAGGGCTTTCTATCGATGGACAAATAAGGGACACTGAATGCCGATGAATTCGTGATCCATGGACAGGGTGCCATCAACTTAGGGAACGGTGGTCTAGGGTTACTCTGTTTACTCGTCGCCGCGTGTCGCGACCGATTCAGTCCAAGCAGTACTTAAGGGGTCGCATGAAGGGTCGGCGCGTGCATAACTTGTTTCCAGACACATCAATCTCTCACATCTATATTAATACTAGACTGTTCACCATTATTCTACAATAAACGGTTGCTAATGTGTTCTTTACTTCAACATTGATTTCTCATAACTAGGCAACGCTGACACGACACTATTCTCCTTCTCACACCAGCTACTGCGCAATCAACTGCTCACAGAAAGCTTGACGCCGAAACGTGATCATTTCCTCAAACTCCGTATACTCCTCTAGGGCGCTCACGATTTCATTTGCCATGTGCGAATCTGTGCCCTCAGTTAACAAGCTCATGGTCAGCGCCTCACGCAAGGAGCTCATATCCTCTATACGACCTGCTACTATCTTGCTGTATAAAATGCGAAAAGACAAGAGAAGCGTGTCTGTCGATGATTTGTTTGATCGCATTGGTCCAGATGGAGCAGACAACTTTTCTTTGGGAATTGTGTCACCGGTTGATTGTCTGAAATTCGACTTGACGGGGCTATCTGATAGTTTTCTCTGAACTGAAGACGACGGACCTAAGAAGAGATTTGACTTTGATATGGGTACGGCTGAGGAACTGACGATAAAATTTGTAGGAAGTCTATAGTCAGCATATGTAACGTGTCCGCCGCCAACATCCAACGGCAGGCCTGGCGGAGGGAGACCATTCAGTTGAGAGTGCAGGTACTGAGTGAAAGAAAGAGAGAATCGACTGTCCAGTTCGTAATAAATCTGAGGAGTTATTGATGGCTTTGACAAGCATTAGTAGAAGACATTGATGGACACAAGCACTTGATTTACCAAGCTATTTAGCATTCGCGCGTGATAAGCCTTAGAATAGTCATACCATGGCCGACCATTATTCTTAATAATATGATATGCTATTGTCCTAAACCATCATTAACATCAAAAATACATACATAGATAACACGATTCATACCGAAACGATGCTACAATGGTCATCCAGACATGCTCCAAATACATCGGTGCTATCGTCGGTTTAACAGGTAGCTCTAGACGCGCCACGATCCGCCTCCAGACATCGTCAACGATCCCAAAGAACCTCTGAGAGGACCCATTTCGACAAACATTAACTGCGGCATGGTATGCGCGAATCAGAGCCATCAGCTCTAGGTCATGCCATATTTCTCCCGGTGCTCCAACGCCCGTTCGCGGATCTCGGGATATGACTGTAGTTGTACCATATAACAGAATGACAAGCGGATCCACTTTTACAGTGAACAATGCTAGTCGGTCAGTGTACAATTTTGGTGAGGGTTTGGTGCTCGCTGCTGACTCATTCCGGCTGTCGTTAGATCCACTGTGTGGTGATATCGCCGGAGAAAACAGGTTACTCATTTCGAATCTTTCGTGGCTATATTGGATATTAAAACTGGGCTGCAAAGGTGAGAATCAACAGAAATCAGCAAGATGCAGGATCAGCAACAAGTCAGCCTTAAGCGTTAGCGACATTTATGAACAGTATATTGCATTGTTTGGCTGGTTGCGATTACAAGCTGAATGACACGCACACAGCCAGCTATTGTCTATCAGCAAACAATAGTTTGTTCATGCGGCAAGTCAAGTTAGTCGGGTCCATCGCGTTACCTCGCTGTCCACGTTGGTTGAGCCCCACCGCTACAACACAAGGGTCACCAGCATCCCACGCCCAAGGGGCAAACTTCATAAGGCCGAATACGCGCGTGTACAACGCGTCACTAACGCGACTAGCACAGTCAAATATTTCCATTTTTGAGAGTTAAATATTTTCCATGGCAAATAACCACGCTTAAGAGTGATAGATAATGCTAGCAAATCGTCCGTCCACGTAGATCTATGGTACATATGACTGAACACCTGGTAGCCCAATTCGGTTAAGCAAACACCATCCACTCTTTATCTCCTCTAAACATATCCATTCTACCAATCTGCTGCTTTAATTCTGCATTTTCAGACTTCTCAGCTATTGATAACACCAGTCGCTTCAGGCTCGCCCCGTCCCAACATCGAGTCGAGTCTCCCGTCTCGCGCAGCCAATATGGATCCAATGAACCTCGCAATTGTTCCTGTATCTCTACGAGTAAGACCAAACTTGCATCCGAATCAAGGATGTCCGTCATATCCGTAGCGCCATTATATCCAAGTCGTACCAAGTAAGGATATGTTTCTTCCCCACGTGGAATAAACTCAAGTGGTACGCTAGATGATTGTATAGGCCGGTACCTTTTCCGGCTCGCATTTTGGTCGTGAGATTTGTTGGGTGATCGGAGACTGGACGGATCCGGTTGTACCTCTTCCGCATTGTCATTCGAATCGCCACTGTCAGCATGGCCCATAAACTGTTCCAAATTGGCCATTTTGAGGAAAGACCGCTTTTTGGGAACGGTGGCTAGCCCCGAATTTGACTGCGGTGGTCCTTCTTTGTCACACCCATGGACCTGCCGCGTAGGACTATTTTCAACAGGTGACGACGGCTGCGTCAGTGAGGTATTCGAGGGTGAAAGTACTGAAAACGCCAAAAATTTCTTGATAGGCGAAGTCGCGGTGCTGTCTGAAGAGCAGTTTCTGGCATTATCACCTGAACGAGGAGTCGGATATACTTCCCTACAACGCTCCTTAGACACAGGCGTCGCCGTCTCATCGTCGGGGTTCCATGATGCTACTATAGCCTTGGCGGTCTCATTTCGTGGCGAAGTAATTCCGAGAGACCATGGTGTCGAATTCGTTCGATTGTGTCCTGAGCTCACAGCTCCAGAGTCTGTCCTAGGTTTCTGAATTCGATTCAGTTTGGCAATGACCCACGGATTATAAAGATTGACATCTTGACGGTAGTCTTCTTCCTCATCTTCCTCATCATCATTTTCGTTATCCTCCTCTATCGCGCCACAGCGTAGCTCATTTTCTCCTTCGATGTCCTTACCCGCGAATGTGTTAATGATCGAGCCGTTGTCGTGCCCGGTGTTTGTCTCATTACCGACAGAACTTTCCTCTGTCGGATCTTCATCTGCGATATGCTCGATTTCGCGATCTCCCTCCACGCTATGGATTTCATTATCGTCACACTTCCGATCCGGAGGGTGTAAATTCAGTGGCGTGTCCCGTCGTATATATGACTCGAAATCGTCCACAACTTGCTCTGTTTGTGAATCTCCGTCAGGGGGTGGGTGTCCGCACGACTCAGAGAGTCTTTCAGGATAAACTCTTTCTAACAACTGAGCCCATTTTGCCAGCACGCCAGTCTCATCGTAA
Source organism: Lipomyces starkeyi (assembly GCA_018804115.1). NCBI lineage: Eukaryota > Fungi > Ascomycota > Lipomycetes > Lipomycetales > Lipomycetaceae > Lipomyces > Lipomyces starkeyi. The sequence continues at coordinate 1,384,950 of JAGJTG010000006.1, read as the reverse complement.
AACAAAACGTCATCTTTCGCGGGTTCCACATTAACATCATAACTGGGTCTATCCGCAGGAGTACTTATATGACATAGAATCAGTTCGCGCGAAGATGACCGCAGATATTGCTTCGTAAGCTTCGATAGTTTTTTGGCGGTAGGAAGTGAAATGTTCAGTGGTCGTCCATCGACCGCATATACGACTTGCTTGAATTCTTTTTTTGAACTCTTGGGCAATATCTCCGAGGTGTTATCGCACTTGGGCAGGACAGCCTCTATAGCCCACTCATCATCAAACACTTCGCGAACAAATTCTGAATGAGAAACTGCATCCTTTCCTAAGCATACTCTAACACTCTGGACAAGTGTCTTTTCTCCAGTAAATACTGACGGTACGCTGATCGGGCGACGAACTTTGAATGTCACGCGGAGTCCTCTTCTCAACATCGCCACCGCCCTGAGATAGCGACTAATGGAAATCAGTGCTTTCTTTGACTCTTTGATATACGTCTCTTTCCTGACTGGAATTGACTGGAAAAGCGCGTATGCTGTTACCGTTGTTCCCTGCATCTGCGATGCATATCCAGTACTATTCCCTATTAGCCCGATTACGCGCCAATAATTTTGTGAAATGGACATACTCAAGCCTCTTGCCATCCTTGCTCACAGTCCATTTCTCGGCTACAACATCTCCTTTCGCACGAGTAGTAATTTCCAATTTCCCCGCGATCTCCGCCAAACTCGCCAACGCCTCGCCGCGAAATCCCAATGTCTCGACCTTGCCAGTCTGAAAGTCGTCAAAACTCTCAATCTTGGATGTCGTGTGCCGTAAACACATTAAATCTCTATCTTCCCCATATGGAATACCAGATCCGTTATCGCGGACGCATAGATAGCTGACTGTCGTGTCGTCGATTTCCAAGGAGATGGAGGTTGCCCCGCCATCCAATGCATTGTCAATGAGCTCCTTGACGATTGATCCCGGAGTCAAAAGTACTTGAGTGGATACCAACGTCCGTACTGTCGACTGTGGGAGCACTGCTATCGACATTGCCGTCAGACATTTGACTGTCAGAATTGCTTTGGTACAATTGAGTTTCCGTTTAACAGCGCGCACTACAGATTGCCAAACGCGTTGTCAACACCGTTAAGCGGATTAGGGTTGTCTGCACGCGTCAGTATTTACAGTGTCTCTGCAACTGCAGCTCCTCGAAACTTATAGTGGAAACAACGGAAACACGGCTTATTTACAAATTACATAACTTGTGACTTAGGAATTTAGATAGTAAATAGATTTCCAAATATAATGATAAACATATTCTACAAACCAGCAAGCAATTACTGCGAATATCTGAACTCTCTATTCTCAATATCAGTCATGTCCAAAAACTCGATATTCTCAACATTTTCAGATGCAATCTTGGCAATCTCCTTGTCACGTTTCGTGTTCTCCCACAACACCAACTGTCTCAGCCCGACTGCGAAGACTACGACAAGAGACATCGTAACGATCAGCGCGATCTTCGCGGGGTCGTATTTTGGTGCGTCATTGGACTTAAACATTTGAGGGCCGATGATGTTGCCGATACAGAACGCCACGAGAGTGAGCGCATTGCGCATGGTGCGCTTGGTGTAGCCGGCGGTGTTGGCAGCGCCCCATGAATAAATGATAGGTAGCATTGCAGGGCAAAAATTGAGAAGGTACACGCCGAAAAGCTTGCCAACTTTGACGTGCGCAGGGAGACCCAAAAGAAGACCCGCTCCAATGACAGATGGGACAGTGATAATAGCGACGAAAAGGGCGCGTTCGCCGACGGCGGCGACAAGGTAGGTTGCAAAAACGGTCGCGACGATGGACACCGCGCCAGAAGGCATCTGGATAATGGTTGTTCGTTCGTTTGAGTAGCCGAATGTGCTGATGATAATCGACGAGAAGTTGGAGACAGCACCATTGTCGATCATGGCAAGGACGGTTATGAAGAACAATGGCCATGTGAGAATATCCTTGAACAGAAGCTCGCGGACATGTGACCACTTGAAGTTCTTGTTCTCAATACCGGTTTGGTTCTTGCGGACATGCTCGATGGAAAGAACCTTTTCACCACGAGAAAGAAATCGGGCCGACATGGGGTTGTCGGGAAGCAAGACGATTGTTGCGAGACCAATTACAATGGTGAAACAGCCCTGCTCCATTTAGCGGTCATTCTTGTATAAAAGTGCAACTGAAGTACTTACCATGAATAAAAAGAGAATCTGCCAGTTGGCGATCTTAGTGGAATTGACATGCTGGAATCCATAAGAGATTGCCGAGCCGACGATCTGGGCAACACCTATCTGCATGTACCACAGACCAGTACGACGCGACTGCTCAGGTTTAGTCCACCACATACCAGTGATCAAGACCAAAGCAGGAGCAACGCAAGCCTCAAATACACCCAGCAGAACACGAATAACCATCAAAGGCGCGTAAGTGTTGCAGGCAGCGTGACACGCAACAACAATACCCCACAAGGCAACATTTATACCCAGATACTTTCCAAGAGGAAATCGCTGCATCAGGTATGACGTGATAGGTTCTGACACAATGTAGCCAACATAAAAAATTGTTCCCAAGTTTGAATACTGGCTACTTGTCAGGTTCTTGCGAATACCCATAACGGCAGCATAGTTGAGCAGGGTTTTGTCGAGATACTGAAGAAAGTAGATCGTGCAGAGTATTGGCATCAGTCGGAGATCAATTTTCCACCTTAGCTTGCGCTCGTCAACAGAAGAGATATCGACACTGTCGTTCTTCGCGTCAATCAGGAACTGCAGCGCCATGTCAGGCTTAGTGGCCACAACAGCGCCCGCGACAGGGGCAGGATAGGAGGCAGATCCAGTAGCCTCGCTGGACGTCTTCTCGTCGATAGATGACATATTTATATAGGAGCCGAGAAGGGCAGCGACCGTCTGTGAATGCTCTGCTGCTGTTGAGGAATGAGAGCAAAATCACCGGGCGAGGCGAAGTATGTCTTTATAATGGTCCGCATTGGCGTTGACATGCTATTTTATCAAAGTAGGCAAAGTAGGGAGTCGGGCAGCTAGTACATCGATAGCCATTAGCGCGAAGTCACGTCTGCAGCGGACTTAACAGCTGCTCGCGCGTATATCGTCTAGGCAGAAAAGCTAGCGAGTACACCCACACAAGAATAGACAGGAAAGTCGAAACTTAATTAGTAGGGTGCCGTGCATTGATAACGCCACTTCATATTGAGTTAAGGGCCCAAAATGTAATAAATTGACCGTAGGCCTTCGTACTGAAATGAACAGCGGGTGCTACTTGCCCAGCTGGTTGAGACAGCTCATGAATTCAGATTCAATTGGACTTTGCTCATTCGTCGTGACAGCCATTCGCAGCGTGCCGTTCCACGACAATTGACAATGACTGTGTTCATTATTCCTTGATTGTAGAGACGATTGTCTGTTGCAACTGTATAGACAGGAATTACGAGTATCAAGTTATAGTATCAACAGCTGGTAGATCTATAGTATATCCGTCCCAAGTTGATCCGTCGTAGCCCGGATAAAAGTCGGAGGTTGTGGCGGCCTGCCTTTCGGGCCGCACAGACCAATAAGCCTTCCAACGGCGCCAATGACCCACCTCGTTTTTCATTTTTTCTAATTTGGACCTTGTGATGGGTCCGTTAACATTATTGTCTTATTGATATAAAATCTTTAATTTCTATAATCTCGCAGTCGTAATTAATGTCGGCGGCACACTTAATCCTCAACGGCGAAAACGTGACATGACACTGAGTCACGGAAACTATCAGCCGTGGTGTTGATACGGCTAATCTCTGCTGTCGTGACTTAACTGCATATCAGAGTTTTGATAAAGTAGGGTAGCTGGCAAGGGTCCACTTTTCATGGGCCGCGTACTATCCCGCAAAAGATAATTTTCCGGCAAACTGATTTATACCGTGAAAAGAACATAGAGCATTCCCTTCGTCCTCAAACACAATCCAACGCCACACCTTAAACACCATGAGGCTGCATAGTAGCCCATCTGGCTTGGCGCCAGCACAGGATTTGAGTCCAACTGTAGTCCAATGGCAGATTCACTTTTCTATATCGCGCATACAGCTCTGCACTTGTTAACAAAAGTATTAAGTATACCACGCTCAGCTACTTATCGCGACATCGAAGCACAATTAGTTTCTATCGCACAGTCCACATTTTATTCGACATTTGACGCTTGTACAAACAACACGATATCGCGCAAGCGCGTCATTCGCGTTCAGTAGCAAATTGTAAGAAATAATACTAGCAACAGCGACAATTTCCACGAACATATCCTCTACCGTGGGTGAGAACAGATGGCTCAAGACGACCAGATGAGTTGGTCTCCTCTCCTCTGCAGGAACACGAAAGGATCAGCATTCTCAACCTTCACTAGCTCTTTCACGAAATTTGGCACACAGGCTCAGTTTCGTTTCCTTCCCTTGTGAGTCTGGCCGAGTGGCACGGCTTATAACGTGCGGCTTCAAATAATTAAAGTAGTCGATCGCCTGGCCGCTTTGCAGACTATTACAAACGGAGATGCCGTCGCCATTCTAGATTCTAATTGAGGGATCAACAGACACATCAATGGCGTTTGTTATAGAATGTGTAGCATATCTTTTTGCTGGTAATAATCTTTTCCATTTCTGGATTTATTTAACTTTAATAGAACTATGCGTGTTTGCTTTTTATTTTAATTGAAGGGAGTTTTATCGAGATATTTTATCAGATCTGAGCTCACTATTGCACTAAAAACAAGAGATTAGATGAGCTGTTAGATAAAGTAGCCATGAGTGGAATGATTAACATATCGCCTGCCCATTTTCTATGCTACTTGCGTTGCTGGTAGGTTTGATGGGCACAGCGGAACACCAACTTAAAATTTAGCGATGGCCGCTAAGAGTTCGTATCCAAAGTACATCAGTCCCGATTGGGATAGTCTTATCCAATTTCCCCCTGCAACATAGATTATAACCATCAACGTAATTAAAACCTTAGCATAAATACCATGGATTGCGTCTGATTACCTCTTACATAACTTGTAATTATTTGTAGAAATGATCATGGCCTGTGTATCTGCAGAAGATGCATCTATTGACTGAAGTTTGCGCCGCAGTTGTCCGGAGGATTTTGTAACGGCATTTCAGAGCTAGGAAACTTAAGTTCACAGAAAATTCCGCAGGTGCAGTTGGAACATTAATTACAGGTCTAATAATCTGCTCGCCGTCGAAACTGCATTATCCGGCAGGAGTAGTATGACAAGAACCAGTCGGCATCGGCCGTCGTCAGCGACCGTCTCTCTAGCTAAATCCAAGACGCCACAAATGTGATATCGTACACAATAATACCTGCCCAGTGCCACTAATTGTCTGTCGGCGACCTCCCCGTATCAGCGGACCATACCAAGCCGCGCACCGTTAGCTTATTTTAAGGAAGGACGAAAAATTGTCCCACAAGAAGGTGCGCAGAGTCAGGCATACGGACCTTCCGATATCTGACATGTAATATGTTAACTGAATAGAGGCATTATACATTGCAGGGACTAGGGAACCTATAGACAACGGAGCGGCAGTGAAGTCACTAACAGGCTGAAAGTATCTTATCGGTGGGCTAATGATGCACTTGACAGTGAAATCAGCTTACACAAGCAACAAAACTAGCGATTTGCGACGATTTCAGGTGACGCAATGTGTGCTTGATGAAACAAGCAGTGACATATCTGCAATTGCTTATTCGTTTTCAAAAAGATGGCCCGGATAGCAGAACCATATCAGGACTAATACCAAGCAGGTCCTTGCTGAAATGAAAGGATGACGTAGGCATGCGGTACACTGTTCTTACGGTTGATCGCCGCATCAGGAGAAGGCGTTCGGGCGTCGGAGAAGTCCAGTTAGCCCGACGGCCCAGTGGCATTCTTTTTTGACAGCAACACTTAGCCTTATTCAGTTAACACTGCGGCTCAAAGTACAGTCGACCACACATTTAGAGTTTTAATATGAAGCTAAAACTTGGCTCTTGCCGCCGGTGGGAAACTTGAGTTTGGCCGCAGGAGTCGATCAAACGGTAGCAATTCTCCACAAAATGCCTCGACGCCATAGCCCTCATGGCCCACTCGACTTTGTCGGTTTTGAATTCTCGCTTAATGAATAATGAATGCTACGGACAACGCAGGCAGTGGCACACAGGACTTGCGCGTCCTGCAGCCCTGTTTATCATCCTACTATCGATCGCCGCAGGGGACTCGGCTCGCAGCCGGCGGAAGTTAGCAGTCATGTTTACGTAGTTTGCAATTGTAAGAGTCCAGACTGCATCCTAATTCCAAATCTAAGCGATAGGATGATTATCAAACATTGGCTCTAGCGCTTATCGATGATGGCTCCGGTCCTGAGGCCTGCTGGTTCTGACTAACATTCTGTGCTCGTCAACCTGTTCAATAAATATGCTGGCTAAGTGCACTCTACTGGTCTCTACACATATTGCCATCTTCTCGAACGCACTATGTCAGGCGACAATCTTACCGCATTTCCAGAGAAAGCTACCTTACACCCAATGTCTACTCACAGCACCTCTTTGACCGCTTTGACTCGTTCACGGGTGTCTTCCATGTCGCTCCATATAGATCCTGTACTCCCGCAGCCGGCCATGTATGAGACATGCTATGACCAAAGTTCTGATTTGTCGAAGGAGCTTGAATGCTATCACACAACCTACGATACCTTTCAGATCGACCGTTTTGAGAAGGACAAGGACTACTGTCCAGATGTTGGATTCAGGCGTATGTGTCACTGTCCGCCTTGTTTGCTTTATGTCTACTAATATCAGTCCAGCATGGCTTGCTGTCCTTGCCGGCTTTTGTGGTCAGTTTTGTTCGTTCGGGTTCATGAACGTCGTTGGTATCTTCATTGCATATTATCAGCACAATCAGCTCGCTGACCTCACGCCGTCGACCATCTCATGGATCGGATCAATCCAGTCCTTCATGTTCTCGTTCTCTGGTCTTTTCTGCGGACGCATCTCTGACATGTATGGCCCAAGATGGGTCACAGCTGGCGGTTGTATTTTTATTACAGCGGGTATGCTCAGCATTGCCTTCTGCAAGGAATATTACCAGTTTGTGCTTGCTCAGGGTATATTTGCCTCACTTGGTGCGGCAGGTTTATTCTACGGCACTACAGCTGCAATTTCAGGCTGGTTCTTAGCGCGTCGAGGTCTCGCTTTTGGTATTGCTGCGTCCGGTGCATCTATCGGTGGTATTTGTTTGTCGTTGATCTTTGAGAATCTTTTGCGCAAATCGTTCCAGGCTGCGGTATACGCAATGGCGGGTGTTCTGTGTGCAATCTCCGTCATCGCTACCATCGCTACATCATCCCGACTTCAACCAACTGGCAAGCAGCCCTATCGGTTCGTCAATTTCTACTTGCGACCGTTCTTAGAGCCAGCGTTTTCGATCTACACTGCCTCTATGTTCTTGATCTACCTTGGCCTTTTTGTGCCTATGGCTTATTTCGCGTCCTCGGCCATTTCTGAAGGTATCTCAGCTGGACACTCGTTCCAGATAATCGCGTATTTTAATGTCGGGTCATTCTTTGGTCGTGTCTTGCTCGGACTGCTCTCGGACAAGATGAACAAGTTCACATTATTTTCGATTATCACTCTTCTTTCCGGTCTTGTCTCTGCTCCATTTTGGTACTTTTCCCACTCAGAAGTCACCATCACTATCGTTGCTGTCGCGTATGGCTTCTTCACGGGCGGTCTCTTAGCCATGTTCTCGACTTTGGTCGCTGAGATCTCTCCTGTTCAGGAGATCGGGACGCGTCTTGGTGCAGTTAATGGCATTATTGCATTCGCGACTCTAGTGTCGCTGCCAGTCGCCGGTGCTATTGTTGGCACTGATGCAAACTATGACGACATGAAGATTTTCGCTGGAGTTGTCTTAGTTGCCGGTGCGATTGTCGCTGCTAGCGTCAATCTCAAGATGCCCAAGAATCAGCCGCAGCAAAGTGAGTGAGAATGGAGTCATTTACGAATATATATTACCGTAGCCGTGGGTATACGACTTTACTAGTCGCTCATGCATTTGCGATTTGCAACGTCAGTGGCGATATCAGAGGATTCGAGATTCTCGACTACTTTGAGCCTGCTTGTGTTGTTGAGCTCGTCCGTGATGCTACATCGCTCCAAGATTACTGCCATCTGGTGTCACGTTGATAGCTGGCGCTATGTTTGTCAGATGTGGATGGTGTATATCTTATTCACAGTCGTCGTTCTTGAATGTAATTTTGTGATACTTTGGAGATTTCGATCTTGCGAATGTTGACGTCGTTGATCTATCTAATTTTGGTATGATGTAACTGGATGATAACATACACTGCCTGTTATTTGCTAAATTTGTTTCGGTTCTGTTCAAACGTTTACAATAAAAAAATTCCCCCCGGGACTTCGCTCTTTTCACTCTTTACATTGTAGCATCACAGAACGTAACGTCAATTATGAATTGCCTACGTCAGTTCTAACGGCTTATTTGCTATTGCGGCGACTAGCTCTGTCGGCCCTAGAGAAGTGCCGACGCGCGCCGGCTTCGCGCGCGGCGTCCTATGGTCTTCTACATTTTACGTGCTTAACCTTCCACGCAGAAAAGATTGAAAAGTCACCACTCCGCTCCTGATTATCCCCTCTGGGTCTGATTTCTGAGTGTCATTCTGTTATTTGTACCTGTCGAGCTGTGCAATAAGTGAGCCTTCTGACCCTTGTTCTGCTGGCTTCTGTACAACACAAACCTTCTAGCGTTCATGTCTGACGACAACTGGAGATATTAACCACTTATTTAATGTCTACGCGCCGCTCGTCTTTCACGTCTTACAGGTCGCTAATCTTCGAGCCAGCGCTCGCTCAACCAGCAATGTACGAACAGTATGACGACGAGAAGTCTTCCATCAATGATCAGTTGCACTGCGACCGCACGACATATAACTCGATTCAGATTGACCGTTTGAGTAATGACTATCTTCAAGATGTTGGGTTAAGACGTATGTGTCTTTACTATTTTTTTTGTTATCTACCTAACATTTTCTAGCTTGGCTCGTTGTCCTCGGTGGCTTTTGTGGCCAGTTTTGTTCGATTGGAATGATAAATGTCATTGGGATTTTCATCGCGTATTATCAACACAACCAGCTCGCTGACCTCTCTCCGTCAGCCATCTCATGGATAGGATCAATCCAATCATTTATCTTCTCCTTCTCTGGTCTTCTCTGCGGACGACTCTCTGACATGTATGGCCCAAGATGGGTCACAGCTAGCGGATGTGTTCTTATTACCGTTGGCATGATCACAACAGCTTTCTGCAAGGAATACTATCAGTTTGTGCTTGCTCAGGGTATTTGTGCCTCATTTGGTGCTGCAGGATTGTTCTACGGCCCCACGGCAGCGCTTTCTGGCTGGTTCTGCTCGCGTCGAGGTCTCGCGTTTGGTATTGCTGCATCTGGTGCCTCAATTGGAGGGATATGTTTGTCATTGATTTTTGAGAATGTTTCGATCTACATGTCGTTTCGAACTGCAGTATGCATTATGACAGCTGTTCTTTTCGTATTCTCGCTCGCCGCTACCTTCGCGACCTTTTCTCGACTTCCGCCACCAGGCACCCAGCCTTATCAGCTAGTGAAGTTGTATATCCATCCTTTTTTGGACCCTGTTTTCTCGCTCTACACGGCCTCGATGTTCTTAATCTATCTCGGATTGTATGTTCCGATGGCATACTTCGCATCATCAGCCATAGCCGAAGGCATTCCTACTGCGAAAGCTCTGCAGATTATCACGTATTTCAATGTAGGATCGTTCTTTGGCCGCGTATTGCTGGGCTTGCTTTCGGACAAGATGGACAAGTTCGCGTTATTTTCGATCATCACTCTTATTGCCGGTCTTGTGTCAGCTCCGTTCTGGTACTATTCCCACTCTGAAGCCACAATTATTATCGTGGCTGTTGCTAACGGTTTTTTCACCGGCGGCATCTTGGCTATGTTCACGGCCTTGGTTGTTCATATTTCTCCTGTCGAAGAGATTGGTACCCGTATTGGCGTCTTTAGTGGTGTTATTGCGTTTGCGGCCTTGGCGTCGTTGCCTATCGCTGGCGCTATCGTCGGAACGGATGGGAATTACAATGGTTTGAAGATTTACGGTGGAGTTGTCTTGATTGCTGGTGCCATGGTCGCTGGTAGTGTTAGTTTTAAGCTCGCCAAAGTTGAGCGTTCCTGCGGGTGATCACTAAGTAGGAAGATTATAGTTATGGACGGTTATGTGTGTCATTGCTAAGCTCGCATTTCTCTTTCGCTTCCGTCATTCTTGCCATTGTCAGAGAAACTGAGATACTAGAGTGGCTTATCCCGTCAAGACTGTCTTTGATCTGCAGCTACGTACTTCCGAGTTGCCGAGTAGCGAGCGCCTGCATTGGTGGTGTTGGCTCATGTAATATTAATCAATGTTACAAACTTGTCAGTACTTTGAAATAAGCTGGAGTGTCTCAATTCTGAGTTTCGGATAGTCGTCAAGTTACTTGAATGTAATTACTAATCTAGAAATCGGTTAAGCAGTTTAGTGTGAATATTCCAGTAATGTGTGCCAAATCTCAGTAAAGGGCTGTCGTTCGGCTGGTACACTTCGAGCCCTGCCTCGATGCACCTTGATGCACGATTGCATAATTTGGTCGATGACGCAGTCATAAGCTTCCCCACCGACCAACTTTGTGCAAGCCGGTAAAGCCACGGGGACCTTAACAATGAGGACTGGACACACTAAGCCCATATAGTAAAGTGTTTTGTGCGGGGTCCTAAGAAATAGGTTTAGCATACGCAATCCTGAAACTTTCTGATTGAGCTCTCTCGCTCATTACATTTAAAGACTCTTAATCCCCGCCGCTGTTATCAACTAAGCTCGATTCTAACCCAACAATATGTCCTCAAGCGACCTTCCAGTCTGCGTTACATGTGGTGCACAGTTTGGCACACTAACGCCTCCAACTACGTGTCCTATTTGCGATGATCCACGACAATATGTCCCCGCTACGGGGCAGTCATGGACGACGCTACGTAAACTGCGCGAGTCCGACCAATATAAGAATGAAATCATGCAGGACCCAGAAGACCCAGATCTGTACAGCATCTTCACGGTCCCACAGATAGCGATAGGTCAGCGTGCGATGCTGGTGAAGTCAAAGGAAGGCAAAAACATCCTCTGGGACTGCATCACTTTTATCGACGACGATACCATCGAACGAGTCAGGACTTTGGGCGGGATCAGTGCAATTGTGATCTCCCATCCTCACTTTTACTCTAGTCATGTTGAATGGGCCCAAGCGTTTAACTGCCCTGTATATCTTGCTGCACCGGACAAGGAATGGGTCATGCGATTGGAACCCAGTGTCCAGCATTTCTTTGATGACAAGTACCTGAAGCTTGCTGTGGATGTGGAGGTCGTGAAAGTCGGTGGACACTTCCCAGGTTCTCTTGTGCTTGCTTGGAAGGACACGCATTTGCTGGTAGCGGACTCGATTGCGGTGGTTTTCAGTGGTCTCGGCGATCGTGAACGGCTACCAGGAACCACCAGCTTCACGTTCATGTGGAGCTATCCAAATATGGTAAGGCTTAATAACTCTGTATGGAAAGGGTATCACTAATGTCAACTAGATCCCTCTAGATCCCGACTCAATTCTTGGTATCTGGAATGCTATCAAAGACTTGGAGTTTGACAGGGTTCATTCAGGCTGGTGGGGTCGTGATGTCATGCCGGGCGCAAAGAAGAGAGTATTAGAGAGTGCAAATATCATTGTGCGTGCCATGGGGTACACTCAACACGCCATGCTTGATGTGGTTTTGTAAAGTAAGATGTCGAATTTCGTAGCAGTTAGGTAGGCTGTATATAGTCAATAATATACAGAACAAATACTACGAGAACGTAATGTAGTATGCAAGAAAATTTCCCAACGCACACTAATATATGCTAACTTGTACTTAGCTATGCCAAGCAATACGGTAAAATACATTATGACTTCTTTCGCCCATCTGCGTCCTCAGCCAGTAGCTTCTTTACAAATTCTTCCTCGGCCTGAATCTCCTGCTCTTCTCCCGCAGTCCATACTGCCCTTGCATACGCCATCCATGCCTGTAAGCTCAATCCGAGAGTACCAGGATCAACTTGATTGTCGGTAATGATATTTTGTAACTGTTGCAGCAACCTGTCTTGATTGCTACGTCGTGAGGCGAGATCTTTGCACCGATTGTCAAGATATGCCTCTGTCAATCCACCAGGTGGTGCACCAGATGCTTTCAGCACTGTTGGTCCAGGTATTTGCGATGCACTTCTGTTCGACAGACCCAATGAGGACGGGGTCAATTCAACCGTCTGCAATGGACTAGCCGTGCGATATATAGGTTCTTGTGTGGCCGTCGCTCCGAGATTCACTGAAGTAAAATTCGGCACAGCAATTTCTTGATGGGCCGTGGAGGCAAACTGAGTCCGTGTAGGCGACGCTGTTAACCGCGTGGTACTGACTTCGACAACATCGCTACTTGGCTCTAGAGGCAATGTAACAGCTGCTGTAGATCGAACAAGGGATAATTGCGGAATCTTCGTGTCCTTACTCGCCACATCGAGCCTAGGGCGTTTAGCAATAGGCCTTTCGTCCACGTTAGAGGGTGGTGTACGGCCCTGGGTCGAACCCCTCCGTATAGTCTGGTCAGGTGCAAACTCGCCTGTAGATTGACTCGCAGCGTCTAACACAGGCTGCACAATATCTTTCGGCCTATTTGCCGACGAGGCAGCCGTTGGATTCGAAACAGATGTTTGCTGCGGTAGATCCTGAGCTCTGGCGTCACTTGAAGACTTATCACCTTGAACGACTTTAACGCGTGGTTTGGCCGCAGAGAATTGCGAATATTGTTGAAAGTAGTCCAGTAACCTGGCAACAACGTTTTTACTCAGGAAAGGGCCACCTTTCAGAAACTTTTGTCGCATGCTAATATCCAGATCCCACCAATGTGGAGGAGTAGTGCCAGCAACACTAGCTCTCCATATTTCGTACTCATTCACTTGTCGCGCAGATTTCATACAATCATAAAATATCCGTCTTAATTCCTTCTGTTCTAAGTTGACGATCTCTTGCGGACGTCCATGCGCGTTGCCGAGACGCGCGAACAGGGTCACGACGTGCTGCCAGAAATCGGAACTGGATTGACCCGGTTGGAGTGTTGCTCGCGATTGCAGGACCGCGGTTATAAGAAAGTGGAAATCGGAGGACATCCACCCAGTCCATGACGCGTGGCTAGCTGAGTCTTGCCCACTGCTTGCCGGTACTGCAGTTGCCATGGTCGAATGGCGACATAAAGACCATTGACAATATTAGACAAGATTGCGGTTGGATCAAAGCAAAGTACGAGATATAATAGTTTTTCTTGCCAGGACCCGTGAATAATAGTGTAGGTTGGTGCGCGTCTGTGGCTTGCTATAGGTCTGCGTTTCGCTAGTGATCTGCATCTGGGATGGACCAACCCCTATTTGGTCCACAGATATAGTTAGTATCTATCTATTTAAGGAATAGCGCACAATTCTCCAAATTTAAAATTCAATGGAAGCCAGCCGTAAAAAATCAGAGAAACAATACTTAGTTTTCAATAATCCTGAAACTAAATGACATTTCTACTGCTTGACAGTGGACTTAAATAATTAAGCTGTGCTAAGCTAATGTTGCAAATCAAGGAGCATATATGTCCTTCGTTCTCCCTCCATAGTCCCAATGCTCAAACATCTCAGCTCGAAACTTTGCGATGCCCACATTTTCTGGTAAACCGCAACAATACGGCGATGCAGCGCATATAATAGCCAATATCATTGATACTGCTTAGCGAGGTATGTCGACTCCTCCAACTCTTCCGTTGAGTGCTGAATTGCGCCCAACCCCCGGAGTCTACCTTTCAGCAGTCAACATCGGCAAACACACGGTGCCTGTCCCCGCAACAATCACGAATGATCCCGAAGTTACAGAGCAAACCTGCAAATGGCATACCACATCGCCAGATGAGGAGTTAGTTGTCACGGATCATTTTGTGATGTGGTACGAGAGCGGCGAGTTGCGGAGGAAGTTCGGGTTCCCGAGCGACACTGTCACTCACGCGTTGTTTACTCATTTCGAGGACCCGTCCCCGAGGTCGCTGGACGACTTTGCAGCTTCCACAGCAACTGATGGTGCTAGAAGGAAGTCTGGGAAGCTGTACGGCTTATTGAACGATAGTGGGTTATCAGCCAAGGGTAAACAAGCAGACAGAAAGCGAGCAATCGTCATTTTCCTGACAGAATTTGCTCATATTTTTTTCCTTAGTGGCGCACGTTACGTCGTCAAGATTCCTTTTGCAATGAAACGAGTCTTCGCCACAGATAGAGGCTTAGTGCTTGAGAGAGATTCCACTGCAGATGGAGGATCACAAACGTCAGTTCAGCTAGTTCTGGATCAGTTAGATCTGTTGGCGTCCAGCACACCTGCCCTACCACGATTTTTCTCGCTGATGGATCCCATGGCAGAGTTGGGATTGGTCATAAAATCGTCTACAAGAAATACAACTGTAGACTCGCTTTCCGCTGTCGGGTCTTCGTTCTCACAATCTGAGGAACTTGTTGTCTTGTCGGAACGGACGCCCAAAGGTGCGCAGCAAGCATTACTGGCCGCTACATACGATTCATCAACCAAAATGATTAATATTTATCAGTTCCGGTACTTGAACACAGATGGAAATGCGCCCACGCGCCGTCGCACCATGTCTCGGCGTCGCTCGTCAATGCTACATTCTATGACAGAGGACACGTCTATTGCGCCTGACATGTCACCCATGGAAAATCGACGTGCGTCGACATCTCGGACGGACATTTCGCTCACAATTGACCGAATGGGCGGTGCGGGTGTGGAAGCGTCAGAAATGATGGGCAGCTTGTCCGGCATTTCCGGACCAGTGCCCATACCGTTTTTGTCATGGTGGTACGATGTCGAGAGCCTAAAGAAGGAGATAGAGTTTTCTCATATCGAGTCTTTTGCTTTCAGTACCAACAGAAGTGATTTTAAATGTTTTCATCTCGTCGACTTTGAGAGGAAAAGCCAAGCACTAGGATTTGTCAATAAAGATGAATGCTATGTCATAATCCTTTTGTTTAGCTTGGAGGGTAAGCACCTGAGATTTGAGGATTCCATTAAGATCCTGGCCCGGGATGCTGTCAATATGTCCGGTGACGAGAACGATGGCCTGCGGCACCCTTTTGCATTACTATTACTCCCAGATGGGGCAATGCGACTCTATGATCCTTTCCTGCGAATGTACTCCCCTCAACTACAAATCACGGAAAATGTCACAGAGCTGGTCCACGCGATGACCAATCAAGTATCATTACGCCTAGCTGACGGTTCTCTCACCCGCATTGAAGTTGTCCTGTCACCGCGGACAAGGTCAATCAGGCAATCATTGCAAGTCGTCAATTCAATGCTCGACCCTATCCATCAGGTACTACTTGGTTTCAAGTTTTCCTCTACTTTATATCGACAGAGTGCATCGCAATCGTCGCATCAATCGGTTAATGAGTGGGACGCCTTCGTGATCGCAGTGCTGGCTGGTTGGATCGGGCCCGGTCTCACCGCGCCCGGTCAAAGTGACCCAATGTATTCCAATGTGTATGATAAATTTCTTATGGAGGATACTCTCGAGGATCATGGCAGCCGATACCTAGCAGACTCAGAAGCCTGGTTTGGATTATTGTCCGCGGAGCGCGGACCTCGAAAATGGCCGTTTGCAAAGCATGCGGAGCTAGCTATCGCATTAGCCAATGATTTTAATGCGCCTGCCAATGGAAATAGCAATTGGGCGCGAAATCGAGTCATCGTGACTTGCGCACTGCATTTGTTGGCTGAAGAGCTGAAGCTGGATGTCGCAGCGGCCGAGGCAAAAGGGAAATTAGATATGCTGCTGGGACAACTGGTAAGATGGCTTGGATGGGGTGAGCAGTGGAAGGAGGCATATACGTGTTGGAATATGTTGTATGATGAGGGTAAGATTGGGTCAATGCCGTGGTTTCTCGTTGACTAACGTTTCGTACAGCTCCAAGGTTTGCTTCCCCGGAGATACTATCTAGTCCGCCGAATATTTTTGTCATACTCTACGATGCTTTAGTATCACCGCTTGGATCAACAAAACCAGTGATGCCAACATTATTTGATATTGTCCAGCACCGTGCAGGGCAATCCCCAGTGTCGAAAAAACATCTCATCTCCCTTCTCCCGAAGTCTAAATTTGTGCTCGAAATATCCACAATCCTTGTTACTTCTCCAAAGTCAACAGTATACCGAAACATTATTGAGCATTTGCTGCAATCATTTCCAAATCGAAATATCAAACCCCCGCAAAGTAAGGGACGTGCGCTGATGAACGAGATTGAGCGATTTCCAGAATGTATTGTGGTCGTGTTCAAAGAAGCTATAATCTGGTGTCAGGAACATACACCAACTGAGTGGGGTGTTGACGCGTTGGAGCTAATAGGAAGACGAGATTTGAAAAAGTTGGTGGAATTGGGGAATCATGGTTCTGACATTGAGATCAGTCGGCATGTGGTAAGTTGTTTAATATTCGATAAGGGGTGGGCCACAAGATCAACGATTAACTTTTTGATAGCCAGCAAGAGACAAGCCTAGGGAAATATCACAGATCGTCCAGTCAGTGCTTACGGAAGCAGACAGCCTGGGACCATGGGACGGTGTTTCCGAGGTTGATCGAGCCACCGTTTCCAAACTGATTTTTCGAGAGGATCGACGGATGCAGGAAGTCCAGAAGTTGCTGCAAACAACTCGGATGCAGTCAGGCAAATTTGAATACAGTCAACTTTCGTCATCGTTCAATGAAGCAGATATGCATACAGCTCAGCAGGAACTGGCTAGAATGATTGGTACGCGAACGCTTGCAGTTCCTGTTGGGCGTGGTGCATTTTTGTATTCCGCTAGGATTCCCTTGTTGACCGAAAAGTTTCCAATCCCGAAAATGAACTTCAATATCGTGATGAAGCCTAGTATGGCCACCATTACAGTTGACAAGCACCTAATGAGCGAGGCTAATATTTCTTGGGGACTTTTTCACAACGGAGTTGCTAGTGGGCTGAGTGTTTCCAAAGACGCGAAAGAAATTACTGGATCCTGGATTGTTTTCAATAAGCCGCAGGAGCTTTCGTCTCAGCACGCCGGATTTCTACTTGGTCTCGGATTGAATGGTCACTTGAGAAATCTTGCTGAGTGGCACATTTACAATTACCTCCGTCCTAAGCATGCGTTAACTTCGATCGCACTACTACTGGGAATGTCAGTTTCATATCTTGGCACATTGAATCCGAAGATGACGAAAGTGCTTTCTGTGCACGTTGTCGCGTTACTGCCAGCCGGATCTGCAGATCTCAACATTTCCGGACCTATGCAGACTGCCGGCATAATGGGAGTCGGACTACTTTACTATGGCTCTCACCATCGTCGTATGAGTGAGATTTTAATAGCGGAGATCGATCAGTTCAATGCTTCTGGCATTGGATTTGGTGGACGAAAACTAACTGGACGGAATTTGAATAGCAATACGTCCGGCGGAGCTGATGGTGCTACTGGACCCGGCTCTGCGGCTGAGGGGGCTGAACTGCTTCGTGATGAGGGATATCTACTTGCAGCTGGATTTGCTCTTGGTTTGATTAACATTGGCTGTGGGTCAAATGTGGCAAGTCTCAGTGACCTACATCTAATGGAGCGATTGTTAGCAATTAGCACCGGCAATACTGGTAATAACGGCGTTACGGGAATTGGCGGTGTCGCTGGAGGTGGGGTCGCTGGAGGAGCATCTGCGCAGAAGCATCATCTTCTTGACAAGAGTGCAGCCGGATGCATAATTGCGTTGCTACTGATCTATCTCAAGACAGAGGATGTTGCCGTTGCCGAGAAGGTTGATGTTCCCGAGACAGAGATGTTGTTTGAGTACGTCCGTCCGGACCTTTTACTCCTCCGAACTCTTGCAAGCCGGCTCATAATGTGGTCCACTATTGGCAAGACTCGTGAGTGGATTTCGTCAACCATTCGGGAATTTTTGCGACCGAGAGCGGATCTAAGAGACGTGATCGTTCTTGACAGCGATGATCTGCCATTGCTAAATATTGTCTGTGGGTTATGTTTTGCGATCGGCGTCAAATACGCAGGCAGAGCTGAACCTGATGCAAAGTCAACGTTGTTATATTACCTCGATCAATATATTCGCCTGTGTTCTCTTCCCGCAGGTACACATGACCAACGTATGACGAAAGCAACTGCGCGAACGTGTCAAAATGTCTTAGCGCTTTCTTGCGCCGTTGTTATGGCCGGAACAGGCGATCTTGATGTGCTCAGAAGGTTGCGTCGGCTGCACGGAACGGTAGAACCTACGGTGCCGTATGGAAGCCACCTCGCTACCCATCTTGCTCTTGGCATCCTGTTTGTTGGAGGCGGCGAATTTAGTCTGGACACCTCGTCGCCAATGCCAGTATCTGCCGTTGACTCAGATGGCCCATCAACTACCGAGCAAAATGCGCACAAATCTTCACAAGATCCAAGCCATTTGGCAATCGCTGGTCTCGTGATTGCGCTGTATCCACAGTTTCCGAACGACGTACTCGACAATCAAGTACATCTGCAAGCCTTCCGGCATTTCTGGACTTTGGCCTGTCAAAACCGGTGTGTAGTTGTTCGCGATATTGAGACAATGCGACCCGTCGTCATGCCAGTCACAATTGGCTATAAAATGAACGAGTCGAAGACAGTCAAGACAATGGGGCTTACTGCTCCATGCTTGTTGCCTCCTTTGTCGACTCTTGTCTGGTTAAAGACCTCATCTCCAGATCACTGGCCTGTCGTGCTAGATTTGCAAAACAATGAAGCACATGCACGTGCGCTGCGCGAGACTCTGACTGTGTACACGGAAGACCGGCACGGGGGGTATCAGCGCCGGAGTTCCGATGGGTCAGTTCCGTTGGGAGTTTTGTTACGCAGTCTCGGACCACCTGGTAATTCTAGCGAGAAAATGGACAAGGTATATGCAGAGCGCGGTAGTTCCGTCTCTGTGACGTCAGTGTCGTCGTCGATCCAGAAATTGCTGAACGCTCCATTACTGCATGAGATGGATAGAGCCGAGAAGGCTATGGTCGTCCCAGTAGATGGTAAGCTTTGAGTTTCATCAATATGGATTAAAAATGATTGCGATTATTAACGAGATTATAGTGCATGCCCGACGACCGCAGATTCAGTCGACGAGTGCGGATATCACCAATACGTTGGCAAGGTTTATAGAGACCCCAGGAAGCGCAGATGATTTGTGGAATGTTCGGGTCGCGATTCACGGTTTTCCACAGTGGGCAGCTGGAGAGTCAGCGTCGAATATGACGTCGCTGGCGGATGCTGAGTCGTCTCAGCAACGCAAGCCATTGGTATTTATGCCTCTGGAAACAGTGGAAAAACTCAAGGTCGGTATCTGGAGAATGCGGCAAGCTGTTGGCGAGCATTACTCGCGTGGATCAAACGATAACTCCACCGCGGCGTGATTTAATGGGAAAGCTGTAGACAGAGTTGGATCTGGGCATTTGCGTTGTCCCTAGTAATGAAGCGGGGGATGATGGCATTCGGGGTTCTACGGACGGTGGATGCCCATGATAGAAGTAGTCTGGTAGTTGTACATATTAGTTAGGGACATCGTAAAGGAAAAGTGTATGCTGTTCTGTATATATATGTTTCAGGTTTGCTATTATATATTAGTAGATATGTTTTTTATGATGAAGATTGATGAACTTGCAACCGCGGAATATTGACATATGAGAGATTAATATACGTTCAGGTCTATTCAGTCGGTTGCGTCATATGGGCAACATAACGCCGCTAATCCCGAACTGTAATATTTCGGCTAAAGAGGTTCAATGTCGTTTAGTAAGGCGAAAAGTGTTAGGTGCTGCAGACTGTAGTATGGGTTTACGTCTGGACTTTCGCAATCCTGAACCGGGAAAATCGAATATTTCGATATTTATGTAGTACCAAAATTCCTCCACCGTTTTACCCACGGTTTCCAATAATAATTAAAAACCTTTAAAGCCTTGCAGGAATTTCATTGTTGCTGGCTGTTCATACACCGTTCTGTTTCGGAATCCACGGTATTGCTGATCCTTTGAAATCAGAGTGCATTATAATCTCTATTTCTTCACCGTACAAGCGCATAGGATCAACTGAACTACGAGCTGCCAGAAAAGTAGAGTCGATTTGCCTTGTTCAATGTTCAATTCTCAATTGGGTAATTGCAATCTCTTAGCTTACGTATGGACCCTGTAGTTGGGGAGTCATAGGTCTGTCAGCTACGCGACAAAATATTTAGCATAGTAACGCGGTTAACGGTAATGTATCCCTCTGGATAGTTTAATTTGAGAGTTTAGACGAGAGCAAGTTTATTCTTGAGGTAAACGTCGATACAGTGGATGATTGCGTCATCACATGTTTCCAGTATCACCCTCGCGCTTAGAATACTGCGCTGCGCACCAAGTTCAAAAAAATATTTGGATGTCTTGATTCAAAGCCCTATAAGCTGCCGCTATCGGTAGTCTATACATTCGATTAAATCACTTTATTACTTTAATCTGCAATGGAATTTTTTCACTATTTCTGGCACTGTTTTGCTGAGATGGAGCAAGAACCTGCGTCGGGCAACTCCGAAGTCTCGGGGGGCTGCGTTCGTGCGGCTCAGGATTAGTTCAATATTTGTTGAAACATCAACCCAGGATCGCAGGCACAGCAGCTAGAATATTTTGGCTTTTGGTGTTGCGTTCACGATTGATTTAGATTATGCGGGCAAAACCGGACGACCAAACGAGGCCGTCGGTCGGCGTTGATCGTATCTGGAATCCGTGTTCTGACCGCTATATATGAGGATGATATGTATGACGAGCGACGCTGAGGGCAACGTCCATTGCAAACAGAACCGAATACTGATTATGTGAGAGCTTCGGTGGAGGGCGGACAGTGGCTTAGTTGGGCCTGGAGACCTCCGTCGCACTCGCCCGGGGGTAACAGATGAGCCACCCACACACTCCTCGCCATAGCGCTCCGAACTCAGTACGTGGGGGTTTATCAATACCAGAGCTCGGTCGAACAAATCTGATGGGCCCCTCGATGTCGTCAAAGCTTTCTTCCGACGGTGTGATACAAAATTCTTCTTCTCCCTGAATTCTTCCACCGAGCGAGTCAGTTAATTTCGCAGTATTTGTGCCTACCTTCGTTATTATTTCGAGATCCCTGTTGTCCTCAATGGCATCCAATTACTGCAGCATCTCCCCGTCCGACCCTATGAAAATGCCTTCCATTTACAACCGCAGGCATTCTTACTCATCGATCACGGCACCCCTCCTTTCCCCTCCTGGTCCAACTGACGAGGACGAGGACGAGGACGGCACTGTCGCGATTGTTCGAGCGCAAACCACAGTCGACGGTTACTACGACTTTAAGCTCAGACGCGGCTTCAACGACCTCACTCGTTTCCGATCAGCTGCCAGTGCGGCCACATACAACACCCTCAATTCATTCTTCTACGAGAATATTGACGAAAATGCATATGCCCCGGATATAGGTCTTCGACGTATGTCATCATAACTCCTCGTTTTTCTATTGTATGAGGTGACTAACCAGTTAAGCGTGGCTCGCTGCTCTCGGTGGCTTCTGTGCTCAGTTCTGTTCGTTTGGATACATGAATGTGATTGGAGTCTTCCAAACTTACTACGAGACGCACCAGCTCATTGATCTCTCTCCTTCAACTATTTCATGGATTGGTTCCCTGCAGTCTTTCATTCTTGCGTTCGGTGGACTGTTCTGCGGACGAATTTGCGATATGTATGGACCCAGATGGCTCACCGTTCCTGGATGTTTACTGCTTACTCTTGGTGTCTGCATGACCGCACTCTGCACCGACTATTATCAATTTGTGCTTGCCCAGGGTGTATGCTCGGCCCTTGGCGCGTCGGCTCTCTTCTATGCCACTACTTCAGCGATCACGGGTTGGTTCTCGAAGCGACGAGGACTTGCATTTGGTGTGGCAGCTTCCGGCGCATCACTTGGTGGCATCGCTCTACCATTTGTGTTTGATGCTGTTTCGACTCGTGCATCTTTCGCCCTTGCCGTTTATTGTGTTGCTATACTGCTTTTCGCATTTTCGTTTACAGCAGCCATTGTCACATCCTCCCGCATCGCCCCAAGCGGTCGTCAGCCATACCGTTTTATTCACTTTTACCTTCGCCCCTATCGCGATCCGGTGTTTGCTCTTGTTACACTCTCGCTCACAATCGTGTACTTCGGTCTCTTCGTTCCTTTCGCGTTTGTCGCGTCTCATGCTGTTGCAAACGGTCTCTCGCTAGCATCTGCATTTCATCTCGTCGCCTACCTTAACGCTGGTTCCCTCGCTGGTCGCTTATTCTCTGGAATGCTGTCAGATAAAGCTGGAAAGTTTACCATCTACATTCTCGTTTGCTTCATGTCGGGTCTTGTCGCCGTTCCTTTCTGGTATTTGTCGACAACCGCGCCCGGTGTCATCGTCGTCGCTGTTGCCTATGGCTTCGCGTCCGGTGGTGTTTTGGCAATGTACCCAGCTCTTATCGCTCATATTTCCCCGATCAGAGAGATCGGAACGCGTGTTGGGGCCGTAAGCGCGACTATCGCCTTCGGTGCCCTCGCAGGTTTGCCCATTGCCGGCGCCATTGTCGGCGGCGAGGAGGGTAATGCCGCGAATTACAGCGGCATGCAGATCTATGCTGGTGTTGTCATGATGGCTGGTTCAGTGATCGCTGTTATTGCAAAGTGCAAAGCTACTGGCGGAAAGATTCTCGCTCGGGAGTAGATAGAGCCAATTAACTTCTATGCAATCTCATTATTTGATTCGTATTCTATGTGCTGAACGTTCATTTTAGATGGCAGGTGGACGCGAAATTGGATTCGGATTGTGTTCTATTAATCGGTTATGGGAATTTGTCATCGAGCAGCATTATTATGATATAAATTTGTACTTGCTTTGGAGTTTTTTACGGAATTCTATTTATTGGGATGGGAATCTTGACTTGTATCTCGTTCTGGAGCTCGTGACAGGCCGTAGTCATAGCTACACCTTGGGTCATTCACGATTGTTTCGATAGCATTTGTTTGGAAATTACCCTTTCTTTGTTTGACAGAGTCCGAAAGAAGGCAAGATGTATACGGCATGGCCGACGAGATGGGAATTTTACACTAGACATAAGCTAATATTTACTGCCAATTCAAACCAAATATACAAGGCACACTCCCGTAACTAACAATACAAGAAAACAAAGCCAAATTTTAAGTTCAACCCCTCCCTAATGATGCAAAAGCTCGTTCTCGTACACCCGTCTAATAACCCTTGAGAACTGTTCAAACTTGATCTTTCCAGGTGCCGGCTGCATGGTGACAGCAGCGGCAGCATCTCCCTCATCTTTCCGAACAATGCAGTCCCCCTCGATGACCCATCCAGGCATCTCCTTCTCGACCCACTGTTCCACACCTTCCATACTAGTGAAGTTCCACCAGCTTAAACCGGTCTCCATTTTAAAGCTGCGCATGCTAAGAATAACACCTTTGGTTATACCTTTCCGGATGGCATCTTCGAATCCTGTGACATCGGCAACTAGGTCCGCGTACTCCTCGTCGACATCGGAGGAGAGAATTCGCCAGAACGACGGGAAGGCCTCAAGTTCGAGGAGGGAGTTGAGATACGTCAATCGATGAACCGAATTTGACAGCTGATCATCGGTATCAGCTTTTGGTGGTAGTGGGATTGTGCTGCTTGGTACCGAGACTGTGCTATAGTGGTGGAGGAGCGATGGAGGCAGAAGGTGGAGGGCGAGTGTGAAGTCCGGCTGGGGAAATACTGTCAGCGACTTGGCAAGGACATTAAGGACTGTCTCGTCTCTCATGAGCTCTGGATTGAACTGGTATCTGCACACAACTAGTTAGCGGTCGGATCACAGATCAATTGCTGATATCTGCAGAAATAAGGACGAATGGTTCTCGAGTCAGGTAGAGCTAATAACACTGCCATCGACGGTATTCCGTCTACACTAATACATGCTAATATAATTCATTTATTCTCATCATAAGAGCCCCTTTCATTCATCTGTCTCAGTATTTGTCAAATAGAATAAATCACGCACAATTTCAGCAGGGCCAGGTTCGCCATGAGATCATAAGATCCAGTTGCGCATTGCGTCGCGACATATTCTTGTAGAACAGTGGTAGTTTCGGGATTGTATCGCGAAAGGGTAGTGAGGATTTCCTCAATCTCTGGAGGCCGGGATGATGGCGTAAGTGCTGATGATGGCATTTTTGTGATGGTAAATATGAGGTAACCACTCACTGGAACAGGGAGCAGAAATTTTTTCGAGCCAAGTAGACCGTCTGGATTAGGGTTGTCGGTAACAGCTAAGACGGGCTCTCGTGAAAGATCGGCATGAAAGAAAACTCGAACCGCCTTAAATTCGGTATTGTGGATCCGAATCAGCTGTTTGGACTGGGAAGTTGGGATACTGGGACTAACTTATTGGGTATGTATTTGTGATTTGCCAGGTCTACAAACTGGAGTTTAGTGATATCGAATACATTTGGAAGCTCCGCTCTCTAGACGATCAGCGTGCCTTTGAGTGCTTACTCTCATTCCAGTTTCTATACCCATACATTATTAATTGTACTTCATTATTTGCTATTGAAATTATAATCGCATATTATATACGATCGTTTGCTATAGGCCCCGAAAAGACAGAGATCGGTACCTCTCTAGAAAAGTCAGAGGTTCCTTTATTCACACCATCCAGCATGACGGATGTCGCTCTATCATATGCTGAGCCTATCTCAAGCGACAATGACTCGGGAATTCCTGGATATATCTCGCCGGTTGATGATAACGAAGAAGACGCATCTACACAGGAAGCAGCTGCGGAATACGTATCCGCCCCTGCTCCTGAGACCGAATCGAATGGCGTAACAATGGATCTGATAGATAAATTACTACCACCAGTATCACAAGTTGCAGATCAGGCAAGTGCAGCTAGTATAGCGGAACCCGAACTTGAGCCTGAAGAGGAAGACGACGACGAGGAGTCATCTTCTGACGACGAAACGGCGTCGACGACAAGTACCGTGTCCACGCCTTCCGTGGCAGATCTTGAGCCTATACCTGTTGTTACTTCGCGTCGAAAACGGCTTCCGAAGGATACTATTGGACATCTGGAAGACAGAATTGCGCACGAAGGAATACGTGCACCTTTGGCATTGTATAACGATTTGATAGCTGAGTACGTGAAGCGTGGAAAAATTGATTCTGCCCGAGAAGCTTATGGAAGGTTATTGAAATTGTACCCAACGGTTGCTTCACAATGGATTGCGTACGCGGAGATGGAGCAAAGTGCTGGGGAGTTCGAGAAGGCAGAGGAAGTATATCGTCGAGCAGTTGAAGCCGTCACTAGTTTATCGATCTGGGAACACTACCTTACCTACGTTCGGAGACGAAATAATGTCATTACCGATGGCGAAGTGGCACGTCGAGCAATCATACAGGCATTTGAGATAGTTGTCAGCAAAGTCGGAATTGACGTTCGATCTGGGAAAATATGGAAAGACTACATCGACTTCATCAAAAGCAGTCCAGATGGCCAGTCGACTTGGGAAACACAGCAGAAAATGGACCTGCTTAGGAAGGTGTTCCAGAGGGTTGTTTGCATTCCAGTGGAGAACTTGGAGAGCCTCTGGCAAGATTATAATTTATTTGAAAATTCGTTAAACAAGACTACGGTATGTCAGAGCTATCGTGTGGATTAATATTGATGTTAATGGCTCGTGCTCACTGTTTATCTTAAGGCTCGCAAGTTTTTAGCTGATAGAGCGCCTGCTTATATGACGGCGCGATCATCTCTAAAGGAACTCCAACAGACCTCAAGTGCCCTTGATCGTAATTTAATTCCAGTTAGACCGCGATGGCGAGAATCGGAACTTGCACAACTGGATCTCTGGAATAAGTGGATTTCATGGGAACTAAACGATCCGCTGGGATTCGCCACAGAAGATGGGAAAGGAGGAATACCAGGCGGGCAAGAGCAATTAGTCGAGCGGGTTCTGTATGCCTATCGACAGGCGTTACAGCCTCTTCGCCTCTACCCCCAGATATGGTTT
Organism: Lipomyces starkeyi; assembly: GCA_018804115.1. NCBI lineage: Eukaryota > Fungi > Ascomycota > Lipomycetes > Lipomycetales > Lipomycetaceae > Lipomyces > Lipomyces starkeyi. The sequence continues at coordinate 1,358,658 of JAGJTG010000006.1, read as the reverse complement.
GATGTCTCGGAATATTGCGCATCGGTGGATATGCCAGATCTCCAGCTCTCGTTTTTACGCGATGGTGCAGCTGCTAATCCTGGAAGTAGTTTACTACATTTCAGACTAGCAGAAGTTTATGAACTCGCTAAAAAGCGCGAGGATGCCAAGAAGACTTACCAGAATCTTGCTGCCAGCATCATAAAAGAAATTAAAATGGCAGAGGAAATTTATGAGGACAAGAAGAATGCGCTGCAAAGTCGTGAAGAAACCAAGAGTATTTATTCCACATCAGACGACAAGGCCAAGGATGAGGATGGCGATGAGGAAGTGGTGGATAAGAAGAGGGATCATAATCTTGAGCTCAAGATAAAGAAAGTCGAGGAGAAGAGCCAAGAGCGAATTTCCGATCTATCGAAGGATCTCACCTTATGCAACACCATGTATATGCGTGCCATGAAGAGAATGGAGGGTCTCAAAGCTGCTCGTCAAGTGTTTAGTGAAGCTAGAAAGCTACCATATTCTACACATCATATTTTCGTTGCATCCGCGCTCATGGAATATTATCATAACAAAGGCCCCGAAATCGCGAGCAAAATTTTTGAAATTGGGTTACGACGGTTTGGAGACACAGTCGCGTTCGTCGAACAGTACCTCGACTTCCTTATTATGACCAATGATGACACGAACGCTCGTGCATTGTTTGAACGTACGGCGTCGAGGCTCTCTGCCAAGGATGCTCGGCCACTCTTTCGAAAGTTTTATGCGTATGAAGCGGCGTATGGAAGCGAACTGTCAGCAGTCGCAAAACTTGAGAGTCGTATGGCGGAGCTCTACCCCGATGCAAAACCTATTGCTCGGTTTGCAAGTCGGTATACTTTAGGAGGACATAGTGTCATCGGCGAGCGAGAGGTAGGGCCGCCTCTATACAAGGAAATCTTGAAGGAAGAGCAGGGCTTTTCCAACGCCTCCTTAATCGCCGAGGAAGATGTTGAAGAAGATATTGTTGTACAAATGCCAGTCCCGGCTTTGGAGCCAGTAAAGGTTACAGTTAAATCGAAGCGTGCTCAGAAACGTGTTAGAGAAGAGCCGAAGCCGGAGTCACGCAAACGGAATCGAAAGAAAGAGAAGGAGAAGTCAGAATCGCGAGTGAACTACTCTAGTGCTCAGCACCGGGACCCATTTAGTGGCTACACTAATACTCTTCCAGACGGGGTTATGAGACTCTTGAGTTTACTTCCGCCGGCATCGACTTACAAGGCTGTGCTATTTGATTCGGATGCATTAGTAAATCTGATTGATCATACGCGCATTCCCGCCGTGCCTCCACCAAACGCGAATCTCTCCAGGTTTAAGCCGGGTTGATAGATGAGAACGATGGGTTATTATGTAGGATATTGTTGTGGACTTGTATATTTGGATGGGGCTATACTGTGTACTCTGGTAATGGTGACAATTATTGGATATTGGAAGTAACCATGTAACTCAGGTCACAAGTTGTATTATAAGAATGAAGTTATTCCAGACAAAGATTCCAATGGGTCCGAGCTCGACATTCTACTGGTACGGTTGGGTTGCGGCAATCTCGTGCTGGAGTCACACCAAGCGTTTCCATGGAGAATATTAATTGCAAACGCCGCCTAAGTTATTCTTTCTGGACATTACGGCTTATGCTATAGGATGAAACTTCGGAGTTAGCCGCAAATTGTGCAGTAATATTTTCATGGGCTCGAGTCTTATTCAGTTGCAAGATATTTTCTATTAGATCCTAAATCATACGTTGAAACTTCTTTATACCTTCCGACGTCGAAGTTTGCTGTCTAGGAAATATTTTCCTTCGGCCCGTACCCATCAGGGTTAGGGCTTGGGCTGTCCTCAAATTTGTAATTCTGCGTTTTTGCTCCTTTTTTTTTTTTTTTTCCTTGACACAAATGTCCCTTCTATTCACTGCGTCGTTTCAAAGGAAATTTTTTTTGGTATAAGCGAACGGAGGGGAAAAGAATGGGTAGAACGATAAGTTCTTTTTACGAATTTCGAAGCAAGGTGTTACCTCATACCGTACTTTCTCATTCTTGTCTGAGATGATCGTGCGGGAACAAACTTGCTGGACATATTCTTATTTGATGAGTATCATTTGTGTTGTTGATAGATAGAAAGTACAGTATGTTTATCCTTCTAATACAGATACAAGAATTGCACGATAATGACGCCGTTGAATAAAAACGACAGAAACATGGAAAACAACAATTATGCCACGACAAACCATACAAGAACAGAACACAATTAATACAACCGAAAATAGCACCCAAACAATATTTGATTTTGCTTCTCAATCTAATGACTATCTACATCGTCGTCAACGTCATCAGCATCATTTAACCTTGCTGAATGTCTCAGACTTCCACTCACAGCCTTGGTCTCATTGGTCATCGGCGCCGCGAATGACCGCACAAATGCGCCTGATAGGGGACCTAGAGTTCCAAATGTTCCTGTAGTCCGAGACCGAGCTTTAGATAACGCACCCTTCAACTCATCATTTTCGCGCAGCGCTTCATCTAATCTCTGCCGCGCCCCATCGCGATCACGTATCCTAGCTTCTCGTTCTGCCTTGAGTCGTTGTTCAAGCTCTTGCAGTCGAATCATCCATTTATCGGTAGAAGATGACGCTGACATTGACCCCGTAGATGAACCTAGCAAATGTTCAATGCCACCATTAAGCGAACTTTTGCTGGAGAGCGTACTCCCTTGCAGCTGAGAATTCTTGCTGTTGACGGTACCATTGGCCAGCTGTTGCAGCACATTATTTCGATCCTGCGCATCAGATAATTTCTTCTCTAATCCAGCAATTGTGGCATCATACTCCGCAACCTTTTGAGCCCATTCTGCACGAGCATCTGCTCTTACTTCATTCTCACGCTGCAAATTTTCAAGCTGCTTTTCGAGATCGACCATGGCATTTTCATAGTCCTGAATTCGCATATCGATTTGTTCTCGAGCGGCGACCGCTGCCTTGGCTCCCTGAAGCTGTTTTCGCAAGTCGGCAGACGTGGCCTCGGATTCCTGCGCCTGCCGGCGAAGGTCGTTGTAACGTGCTCTTTCTCGAGCGTTATCATCTTGTAATTCTTGAATTTGCTTCCGCAGGTCTCGACTGGCAGCTTCAGCCTCGTGCGCTCGACGTCGCAAATCATTCAATCGCTCCCGTTCGCGCACATTGTCGTCTTGAGAAGCGCGAAGCTGAGTCTCCATGTCAGTCTTAGTCTCATTAAGCTGTGCGCGTAACCTCTCAGCAATCCGTTCATGCTCAGCAACCTTATCCCGGTACTCCTTGATCTCATTCTTTAGACCTTCTGACTCGCGTTCAAAAGCTGTAACAAGGCGCGTGAATGAATCGATCTCAGCATGCAACGTCGTAAATTCCACATCCTTAGCTTTAACCAAATCCGATAGCCGGGTCAATTCAGCATCAGCTTCGGTGCTCAGAACTTCATAGTCCTCCTGCCATGTCATGATTTCTTCTTCCCGAGCAGCTGCTTCTTTCAAAAGCTGAGAGACATCGGCTTGCAGAGACCCCTTATCTTCCGTGAGTGTCTGTACCGTGGTTTGCAGATTCTCGATTGCATCCTGCAGATCAGCATTCTCCTTGTTCAGAATATCGACCTGTGTTTTGCGTTCTCGAGCAATAAATTTTACTTCAGAGACTTTGTCACGCAGGTCAGATATAACGGCTTCGTAGTCCTCAGTTTCGGCCACGAGTGACCGGCGAGAAGAAGTGGCTGACGAAGATGAGCGTCGCAATGACCGCTTAACGTCTTCAAGCTCGTGATAGAGTCTTTCTTTTTCAAGATTACTGGCGTCAATCAGTGTGGCCTGAGTGCCAAGCTCCCGTCGGAGATCACGATTGTCCTATAATGTTAGAATATAGTCTCGGTATTCATATATAAAATGTACCTGTCGTAATTTGTTCAGTTCTGCTGATGTCTCACGGTCACTACCGCCCATAGTAGATGCACTTCGTCGAACTTTCAGAAGCTCAGTCCGCAAGTCAATAACATCTTTCTGAGCAATATCTCTGGCCAGCTGCTCCTTTTCCAGGAATCGTTTCAGTGTAGCCTTTCATACGTTAGTATCTAGCATCATTTGAAAGTAATGCAAACTCACAATTTCCTCCTCGAAAATCTCATCTTTCTGATTGCGTTGCCACTGCTGGAGTTCGATCTTGTATTGAGCCTCGTTTTCTTGATATTCTTGGACCTTATCCCGCGTAGCCTCCAGCTCAACTTTCAAGTCTTCGACTAGATTCATATAATTCTCCAGCTCAGCTCGTAAAACCTCGATCTCTTCTCGATTCTCTGCCTCGACCTCGGCGACCCGTTCGTCCTTCTCCTGGTCGGCAGCTCGCTCGGTCTCAGCCTTCCTTAACCGAGCTTCAAGGTCAACGATTTTGCGATTCAGCTTTTTGATTTCAATGTTGAGACCAACATTAATACTCTTGAACTCAACGTTTTCATTCCGTAAATCCCGGACACTATCCTCCGATCTTTTATCTATTTCCTCCTGTAGAATGTAAATTTTTAGCTGGTAACCCCAATTATCCTTCTGCAGTTTATCAATTAACGCGGACTGCTCTTTCAACGTCAATTTACTGGCCACAGTATTCGGTGCCGTCGGTTTCGATGCCGTTGAGGGTGGCACTAGGCGAGATGTCGATGTCGCAGTTGTGCTTGAATTCTGTGTTGTAGAACTTGTCGTAGATGTGCCTGTTGACCGTCGTGACCTTTGAGAATGTCGTAACGCGAAATTCTTAACAGCTGAATCGGAGACCGTAATATTCTTCACGCGTGAGGCGATTGCTGTTTCCGTGGGATCGGGGACACGAGACCGGAGCTGTTTCTGGCGGCGAGTATTGGATATGGACTTGGACGGCTTTGGCGTTTCATCGCCATTTGGCAAAGTGTGCTGTTGCGCAGCTGACTTTTTGAGCAGTGGAGATGCATCAAACCCGTCCTCGTCGTCTTCCTCAGTGACGTTTTGTAATGCTTCATCAGCCCCGCTATGGCCGCTGGTTGTTTCTAACTCCAGGTCATGGGTATCAGGCAATGGAGGCGATGGCGACGGAGAAATTTGTGGTGATGACAATAGCTCGTCGGCTTTAGCCGCTTGTGAGGTCGCACGTACAAGAGTAGGCGATGGAGATGGAGCCTGTTCTACGAGCGAACCTGTAAACGATGGCTCGACCGAGGGTAATGATATATTGATTTCCGACGTTGAAACAGAATAGTTGCCACGCGCGTCGGGAGGGCTGGCGTCTGGTTCAGGTTCTTGGTGGTATTCGTCGTCGTACTGCAGGTCCTCATATTCCTGCTCACTTTCATCGTAGGGCTCTTCCCTCTCCTCATCATACTCATACTCCTCATGCTCAATATCATTTCCAAACGCTGAGTAATCTGGCAGACTGCCAACTCTAGGCCGATCAAGAAGCTGAATCTGTACCTCATGAAGCCGCTCAGTAGGCGACCCACTCCCTGTACTGTCAATACTAATCCGACTCAAGCTCGAAGCGACGTCGTGCACACCATCATCGCCGATCGACGACATAACGTCCGATGTTCGCGACAGCGTCAGGTAGTTGCTACTGGCGGACAGATCCTGCTGCTTTTCACCCGGAGGCGAGTACGGTGGTGCCGGAAGCGACGAGTTGTCTGCAGTAGGTATTGTGGATGATGGCGGCCGGGATGAACTTTGCCGTGATGGACGGCGCGCGATTGCGTCTGCTTCCATTGCCGGAATAAAGAATTGCGATCAAATTCTGTAAGTCAATCGATCCGTTAGAAGAGGTCGCGAATGAAGTGAAGGCTGTCGCGCGTGGAAAAATTCAAAGCATTTAAGACTGACACTGAAGAGTGATCTGACACTCAGAGATGGATCCGCATTGGACGACCAGAATAGTCACTGTTGTCATTGCCTATTACCCCTGCAATTGACAGGATGAGAGAAGAACGGAATGGGGTACAGGTACCAGCCAGATGACTGTGTGTGCAATTCGAGACGTGACGTCGGGGGACGAATTGTTTTGTTTACGCGGGTGCCGCCGCAATTCGTCACCCTAAGGCGCACATGATCGTACAAAACACTTAAAGGCGGTGAACAACTGTTTAACAGCGAGCAATAGCTATAGACCAGAAAAATCCATAACCTCGCAGTATCAATAAATATGGAAATTACCCAATTTGAGTTTTACTCATGACATTACATCTCTCTTCTCCACCATTAGAATTTTTTTCGAAGAGACCATCCAACCTTCATAACTCGTCCGCACCATTGAAGCGCACCCCCTAGTACAATCAACGCGCCAGCAAACGCCATCATGCCCTGCCACCGTGCCTGTTTCGAACCATCACCAATAATGGCACCAGCAATAGGAATACCGGTCAATGCTGCAATACTTCCGACTGCGAATAAAGTGCCGACGCGCGTGCCGATATCGCTTACTTGCGAAATCTGCGCGCAGCATGCTGGACCGAGAGAAACAACAGTACCGGAAGCAAAGCCGAAAACGACGGAGTACACAATAAGCGGCGCTAATGTTGTCGATGGAATCCACATTGCGAGTGTGAGAATGCCAGCAATCGAGATTCCAATGGTGTTGACATTATACCGACCGGCATGGTCAGCAATGTGTCCAGTTACAATACGTGAAACGACGCTTGCGCCGTTCAGCATGGAAACAAGATAAGTCGCCATGTCGTCACTGATGCTATAATGGCGCGCGATAGTTGTCAAGAAATCGAAGGGAATGAATAAGCCCCAAAATGTCAGCGCTGACGCGACCACCAGGACGACGTAATGTATATCTGTAAAATGCTTCGTGTAGTCATGGACGCGAATTTTTTGGAATCCTTTGTGTGCTGAATTGGACGTAATAGTAAGATTAACAATTACAAGGAGACCGAGAATGAGAAAGGCGCAGGCTCGCATGGTCCAACCGTATGAAATACTTTGCGACAGTTTTTTGACCATAATCGGGAATATCGTGCCACCGAGACCTATCTCCAGATTATCAGTATAAGATCACTAACCAGTTCGGAAGAGCTTACTTGATCCACTAGACGATACACCCATAGCCAGGCCCCTTTTACGATGAAAATGCGTCGGTACAGCAGCGAGGGCAGTGTAAAAAATAAACGCGGCACCAATGGGCGTGATAATTCCCTGGCATACCAGAAACTCGCCATATTTTGAGCAAATAGACGTCATCATGAGTCCGAGGACTTCGAGTACAGTGCCGATGATGAGGAGATATCGAGGTCCGACCGCATCGAATAATCGGCCAACAAACTATAGCCCCGTTAACCCTGACTCGCTAAACATTGTCAAAGGCAAAGTGCATACAATACCGGAACCGAACATAAAGAACAGCTGTAATGATGCGATCCAGCCGATAGTAGATGACGATAGATGTTTCAACTGATGAGTCTCATAGTAATCTTGGAATACGCCGATCGCATTTGCCCACCCAAAAGTGCAAAACATGGAAAAAAATCCGCCGAGGACCGTCAACCAGGCCGTTAGTCCGCCTTCGGGGAAATGGTTGTCCGTGGGAAGTTTCTCGAGATCGGTTGGTGCGCTGACAATATCGGCCACTGGAGGAGTTCGGCAGCTGATTTGTCCACTTTCTGTCGATTGGGTATCGGCCATTTCACAGGACAGTAATATTAACAGTCTAAAATAGATAAGCAAAATATAGTTGACAGAACTCGAAAGCGTCAGAAGGCAGATAGTCAGACCGAAATACTAGTTGGTCCAGTCGGTTAAAAGTGACCCTATTAGACCGAACGAACTGACCGGATGGATCATCGAGCATATCAGATCTTCCGGAGATTGCAAGAAATTCAGCCAACTCCCCATGTTTATCTCGGATCCGAGGCCCAAATGCCTCTCGGAAACGTACAAGTGTCCATCTCCGGCTCGGATTTAGTGCCATATTGGTCTCAGCCGCACACCAAGAGCGTTCGCGGAGAGCGTACGAGTTCCATCAGATAACTTCTCTACGCACCATTAGTTTGAGTTTAATTTTTGGCTACCGCGGCGGTCTCACGCAGCGTCCTGTTAGGTAAAGGCTTGCAAAGGTAAACTCAGTGGCTGATTGGGTCGAGAGGTGGGTAACAAACATTGTATAACCCCTACACTTTTTAATATTGTCATAGTCTTCCTGCACCCGGCTCTGAGTGGTGTGATCCGCGGATGCTCTCATCATTACAGATGATCACAGGAAGCTGAACCTCAGGACGTCTAGGTTGTGATTATTAAGGATCCTTATGTCCTTGTTCATCAGGTCATAGCGTGATACGAAGTAGTAGAGGAGCTAGACGATAGAAAATGATCGAAGCCAGACAGATGTAAGCTGATGATCTGTTGATCATGGTGGTTAAACTGGGATAGCATAGATAGTTTGTTTGGTAATATATGATTGTTAGTAAGGATATCCTCAACAAGCCAGGACCCATTCAGACCTTTCGATACCCATCCTGTCTCTTCGACGCTCTACTCGAGTTAATAATGCTACAGCCGTCGCCTAAAAGGATCAGAGGCGAATACCCAACAAACGTAGTTGGCAATTACTGACGGCGCTATCTCTTCTCCGGTGTCACGTACGGGTTCGCAACGATCTTCAGAGAAAAGAGCTATCTCGATGAAATAGCATTTTGACATGTGAAAGATTTCCATTCTCAAAAAGCACTGGAGCTGTTATGCTCTGATGCCCCTTCGGGTTCCGAAATATGCTTACTGCAGTGTACTACAGTCCATTATAACGCTACTAATAAATTGTGCAAGCATTGCTGTATATCCTACTGACGGACCTTTTACTCGTACCTGGTCCATGAACCAAGAACAACCACGCGGCAGCCGTTTCCGCTCTTCCTCTTTATGACAACAAAACCGACTTGTGATAACCGCATACAGCATATTCGCTCTGTATGTGTAGTATGTTGGCTGTCACCACTTCAGGTATTTGGCCTAAACGTTTTATATGAAATTAAGTCATGGTCAATACCTTGAGACCTAAGGTACCAACTCAACGCCGTCAGGTTTGTCACGTATTGATCCATCCACGCAGAGTCATTGTGATGCAGTGCCACTATGTCATCTGAGGGCAATTCTATAATGCTTGGATCGTAATTGATAACTCCTAAGGCTCCCACTAGAAGAGTAAGGAGTGAAATGAATATCTTGAATTCCATGCCGCGTCGTCTGAGTACCTATTACACCATATTAGGCAGTCACTCAAAAGCTTAAGTGATAATTAAGGCAATCCACCTAGTAAATGAGAGACGTATCTGATATTTCCCTGTGATATCTATGAAGACAAGGAAGGTTATAAAAGATAATGTTGCGACTAGAAGCACGCGAGAGCTGCTTCGTCTGGAATAATGAGGGTCCGTGCTCGGGTTGCTGCTCTGCAGCAAATACCAGAGATAACAACAACCCCAACCCTTGCTTTCTGCTCACCGATTGACAGAGTCCTCAGTTATGTTTAGATTATATTATTTCATCGTCTTATCTGTATACCTCGTTCACTTTGCTGGGTATATATTTTAATGTCATTATCGTCGCTGAAATTGAAATAAGCTTGGTCGTTAAAAATCACCGTGTGACATAAGCCTAAAGTGGTTTGGCGTATTTAGCGGCGTTCTGTGCAAATGGACAATGTCGGCCCGTGCGGCTCGATCTTGAGTACCGTTTCTGCCCTCGATCTTGTAGGAAGGTTTCAGAGCATCAGGCCAAGAGATGTTTACGCAGTCCGATTCCAAATTCCAGAAATTGGCCAGCCGGTTCGTAGATTTCCTTGTCCCTGCACATCCGTAGTGGCTCCGACTTAATGGGCATCAATCCAAAACCTATCACAATTTATGATTTAGCATCACAGTCGAAACCATTCTACCAAAACAATCGACTTTCAGGTTTGACAATCCGATCCTCATCAATTAAAAGCAAACATCTGAATCACGTAAAAGGTGCGGAAGAGTCTATCTTTCACATACAGATTCCATTTTATTGATATCTTTCATAAAAAGTCCACATTACATGTACAGCACAACAATCTAGCCCTCATATCATATTTTAATAGCATTCAATTAATAAACTCGCCTAAAATTTAGGCGTATCAAACAGTCCCTCAGGATCCTTTCCATTTTCCAAAACATACTCCTGGTGTTTACATCTCGCGTGCTCAAACTCAGAGACTAACAAATGGCTCTGGATCTGAACATGAGGGTTGCATCTTGCGGCGCCCTCGATGGCATGCACAGCAACGGACCATCGGTCAGTCTTGTTGAGGACCATCATCGACAGAGGGGTGGTAGTCGTACCTTCCTCATCGTATCCAGCGATTGTAACTCGGTCAAGATTTGGACGGCCGAATAAAAGACCCTTGAGCTCTGTTGGATAGCCGTGGTAGTTGAAGTGGATTGGTTTGTCGTCGGTGAAGAGCGAAGCAAATCCTTCGTCGGACAGTGCGTGAGGATGAGCTCGATCAGGTTGAAGAATCATAAGGTCAGTGACATTCACAACACGGACACGTAAGTGAGGCATCTTCTTCTTCAACAGTGCAGCAGCAGCAATGACCTCAAAAGTGACCTCTACACCGATACCAACAAGGACAACATCCGGGTCCAATCCATCTTCGGTGGAAGCAAATCTCCAAACAGAAGCGCCGGCAACACAGTGAGCCTCGGCTTCTTCGGCAGTGAGGTAGACGGGAGTGGGAGCCTTCGAACCCACCATCAAGTTAACATAATTCTTACTTCTCAAGCAGTGTTGGACGGTGGAAAGAAAACAGTTGGCATCCGGAGGAAGGTAGATTCTCGCAGTCTCGGCCTTGACCTTGATAACCGTACCAATGAATGCTGGGTTCTGGTGCGAGAAACCATTGTGCTCCTGACGAGTCCAGGTCGAGGTCTCGATGTAGTTGAGCGAGGCAATATCGCGACGCCACTTAGTCTCCTTTGCCATCTTCATGAACTTGGCGTATTGGACCATCATAGTAGCAATGATACCCAAAAAGGACTCATAGGACGGGAAGACTCCAACACGTCCAGTCAAGGTATACCCTTGCATCCAACCCTGGCAACAGTGTTCGGCCAAAATTTCGGTGACACGGCCACCTTTGGCCCGCGTCAGAGGATCCCACTGGAAATCACGATTGGTGTGATTGAAGACGGCGTCAAGTTTATTGGAAACAAGCTCGTCGGGCGAGAAAATTCGGACATTCTTAGGGTTCTTGACTAGTACATCATCGAGATATTCACCAACGGCTTTCATGGCAGAGTACTGTGATCCCTTCTCCTTAGCAATAGGCTTCCAGTCCGGTAGCACAAGTGGTTCATAGCCGTTGAAAGTCTCTCTGACCTGGCCCATACGCTTTGTGCGCTCCTTGGGGACTAAGCTGAGAATTTCAGGGATAGGCTGTCCATGTGGAGTAAGGAGCTTGTTGACATCGTATGACAACAACCATTCCTTCAAAAGCTTAAACTGTTTTGGGTTGGTCTTCGCTTCAGGAAGAGGCACCTGGTGGGAATGGAAGGAGCCCTCGATAGGCTCGCCGTTGAGGGACTTTGGACCAGAGAAGCCTTTTGGCGTTCGGAGAACGATCATGGGCCATCTGGGCTTGACAATTGGCTTGCCATATCGAGCAGCAGTCTGGATCTTCTTAATTTCGTTAAGAGCCCAGTCCATCGAGGCGGCAAGATCGTCGTCCATGTCCTTGAGATCCTCAACAATCCGCACCTGATAGCCGTATCCAGAGAATAGAGCAATGAGCTCCTTGTCGTCGTCAGTACCGGGGATCGTTCGCTCGGAGATCTTGAAACCATTGGCGTGGAGAATAGGGATAACAGCTCCAGACTCGGCGGGATCAATGAACTTGTGCGAGTTCCAAGCGCTGGATATTAGTTAGCATTCAATCGAGAGAAGATCACAACGGAACTTACGCGGCAAGAGGTCCAGACTCGGACTCACCATCGCCAACAACGCAGGTGACAATCAAATCAGGTTTATCCATAATTGCGCCATAGGCAACGGCAAGCGAGTAGCCGAGCTCTCCACCTTCGTGAATCGAACCGGGAACCTCAGCGTTGACGTGTGAAGGGAAGCCACCAGGCCACGAGAAGCTTTTGATGAGCTTCTCAAGCCCTTTCCTGTTGCGAGGGTACTCGGGGAGAAAGGCGTCCAATGAGTCCTCGATCCAGAGATCGGCAAGAATGGCGGGAGCACCATGGCCGGGACCGACGACATAGATCATGTTGAGATCGTTCTTGACGATCAAACGGTTGCAATGGGCGTAAACGAGCGTAAGACCGGGACAAGTGCCCCAGTGACCTTGGACGCAGTTAGCATTGTGAGAACTTGAGAGGAAATGCGCCGATCACCATACCGAGCAGACGGAACTTGATGTCATCCTGTGATAATTCACGTTCGAGAAGAGCGTCGGACTTAAGAAAGATCATGGAAGCAGCAATGTAGTCGGCGAGCTGTTGAAACTTGACCAGGGCGCAACGCTCCTCTGACGACAGGTAGTCCTGGAAGTTGATCTTGACACCGAGATCCTGCACAAAATCAGGAAGCAAGGATGGGTCGGGAGGCGGGTTCGCTATCTCTTTGAGATGAAGGACTGAGGAGGTAGTGGTAGTGGTAGTGGTAGACATCTCGGGTGGGTTCAATTGGATAATATAGGCAGATTCTGTGCTGTTTGTTGTAACAGACGCTATATAGAGGGGGAAAAGGAGTGGCAATGACGGCCCAAGGCATGACTTTATATATTATGCTGAATAGAGGGAGGTTAGGTAGGTTGATCGTGATTCTCATGCGACAATTACCATACGGAGCAAGGATCAATGCAAATCAAGACGTTACTTTAGGTACTGCCTGTGGCTGGTACGTTGTGTCCCGGTACCGTCAGAGCATAGGCTGAGCCTCTCGAGGCTCAGCCTATACACGTGAAGCTTGAAAATCGGCCTCGTACTGGATGACGTCATTGCTTGCAATTGCGGGACAGCTCTCGACATCTCTCTGTTGGTCGCTCGATTGACCCACAACTTCTCCCTGTAGGCATCTGTCAGACATATCTGTCGGCATTAATAAACCGGCTGGTAATCGCCACGCGACGTGGTTATCACGCTATTCCTGTTGCATTCGAGTACACCAGAGACTGTGAGATATAGTGCACAGAATAACCGTTCCGAGTCTTGATATTCCGTCGTTTCCGTTATCGACATTCTCTGGTTTCTATCTTCCCAGCTTGTTTCCCCGGGCTCACGGTGACAAGTTGTTAAGGTATTACGCAAAATCGTGCAGAAACTCAATTATGTTCACCGACTAAGTCGGCGTCCCCAGTCTCCGATTTCCGAACCTGGCGAGGCTAGAAAGCATTCGCAAAAATGCTCGTGACTATAGAGATTAGGGTTTAATAGTCGAAAATGATTAATATGTTCTCATCCTCCCCCAAACTGAGTCTCGCAATTTAGTTCTAATTCACTCTGATACAGAGTCCAAACACTATTGGGTGCAATTGAAGCGACAAGCATGTAAAACATGAAAGATTATCACACATCGCTTTCATCTCAATCATAAATCCGATTTCCGCGCTCACTTCATAATTTACTAAATCATGGAACTCCAAACGCTTTCGAGTCCATGATACAAGTGTAAAGTGGAGAACGACAGAAGCTAGAGCGCTTACGTGTTAAACCAACCTGATTATTTTCCCGAACGGATTTTCGGCTCTGGTGTGCGTAATCAAGAGCCAAGAGTGCCAAACATCTCTTTTTTAAACAGCGGCAGCAAGAATCACTCAAACAGTGTGGACGCAGCGCATGTCTATAATCTCTACATTGTATTCAATATGCATGTCTAGCATAGCTATCTCTAACTTCTATAACGTGGCCTAAACCATACAAATCATATCCAGGTGCCTCCCCGCAGTAGCCAGCCTGCGTGTTCTCCTCCAGATCCATCTACAAAAAGGAAACGTCAATCAATCCGTTAAACACCACTAAAACAAATCAACGCTCCTAAACAACGCTTAATTCCTCTTCAACAAGCTTCGACAAGTCATAAGTTCTGGCTTCTCGACACCAAAGACATCGAGAATGGTAGGCGCAACATCCCCAAGAACACCACCGTCATCGAGGGCCCACTCCTTTGGTGCATTAGCCATGACGAACGGAACCTTGTTAGTCGTGTGGGAGGTCTTAGGCTTGCCCTCGGGAGTCACCATCTCCTCAGCGTTACCATGGTCGGCGGTGACGAAGAGGATGTAGTTCTCACGGACGCAGGCTTCGTAGATGGTCTTGATTGCGAGATCACAGTGGGTAACGGCCTCGACAGCTGCTTCATACTTGCCAGTGTGGCCGACCATATCGGGGGCAGCGAGATTGCACATGACGAGCGGGAACTCATGCTCGGCAATGCGCTTGGCGACCTGCTGAGCAACCTCGTTCTGGGACATCTTGGGGTCGAGATCGTAGGTCGCGACCCTTGGCGATGGAACAAGGTCACGCTGCTCGAGGTGGTACTGCTTCTCAACGCCACCGTTGAAGAAGAAAGTGACGTGCGCGTACTTTTCGGTCTCGGCAATGTGGACTTGAGGGATCTCCTTCTTGCCGAGCCACTCAGCGAGGACATCATCCATGCGTTGGGGTGGGAACGCGATTGCGAACGGATAGTCGGCCTTATACTGAGTCATAGTGGTGATGTGCAAGTTCTTAGGAATCTCGGTGTCGATGGGCGAAGAGTCGACACCCAAGAGTTGGGTGATCTCACGTACACGGTCAGAACGATAGTTGAAGAAAAAGAGCGTGTCGTTCTCTTTGACTCGAGCGTCCGCGCCATTGACAATGATCGGTCGAATGAACTCATCAGTCTCACCTTCCGCGTATCGCGACTCGATCTTGGACACAATATCGTCCTGCTCAGCGGCCTCGCCTCCAGAGACGTCAATAAGGCCCTTGATGGCAGTCTCGACACGCTCCCATCTCTTATCTCGGTCCATAGCATAGTAACGTCCAACAACGGTCGCAAGCTTGCCAGTACCAATCTCCTCGAACTTGCCGAGGAGAGTCTCCAAGTATCCAGCCAAGGACTTGGGATCAGTATCTCTGCCGTCGCCAAACGCGTGCACATACACTTCCTCGACACCAAACTCCTTCGCAGTCGCCAGCAACTCAAATAAGTGGTTCTGGTGTGAGTGCACGCCACCATCACTCAACAGACCCAACAAGTGCAAACGGCCACCGTCTTTCTTGGCCGTATTCAAAGCGTTCACAATGTTCACGGTCTTATCGAATTCGTGATTCTTCATTGTCATATCGATCCGAACGACGTCCTGCCAGACAACACGACCAGCACCAATGTTGAGATGGCCAACCTCGGAGTTGCCCATTAAGCCTTCGGGAAGGCCAACAAAGGTCGAAGAGGCCTCGAGTGTAGTATAGCCAGGGATTTTCGTGAAGGCGTCCATGGTTGGGGTATCCGCGTTCTCAATCGCGTTGCCGGGGGTGCCCTTCTCGGGAGCGACGCCCCAGCCGTCTGCATTCGTTAGCATCAGTCACGCACATTCGTGTCATACAGTATCAATCAAATTGGAACCATATATCCGCTATTCGCGGTCAAAGAGCTCAGACGTCAGCTGGGCTCGGGCAAACGGGTCGCTTTGCAGCACCAGTCTCTAGCGGCGCCGTATTTCGCCAAAGGAGCAAATGATTTCACATACCAATAACAATAAGACAAGCGTTATGCGCAACAGCCATTCTATGTTCTAGTTGTCGTGTCGTAAGGCAGGAAAATCTAATGCAAACTATACGTCGACGAATTCGTGAAAAGAAATTTATGCTGCCTCGAGTTTGTTGACTCGCCGCCATGCTTCCGCGTCTTTGGGGACGGGGTTAGGGATTGCATTTTTTTGTGCGTGTCTGCCTTCCTAAGCCTGATAGGTGCTGTACAGTGCAATTACCCTTTAGACCCAATCAAATTTGCAAGCCGGTTTAATAATATTCGCATACAGACTGCGTATATGCGCCGATTGAGTGGCAAGCACAACTGTACTGCACAATTGATGCTTGCAAAATATTAATCGGCCAACTAGCAATACCGGTCCCAGCAATATACGATACCCTCATCATGTGTCAGTTATGTCAAATCTTAATCAGTTTCATCTATTGGTAGATAGCGGAACACCGCAGCCTTGCTCTGTGAGGCGTCATGTAGAGATTTCGGATTCAGAATGTTTTGGCATTGAACCAGTATGAGACGCGGCTTCAAGACATACAACGGAGAGGAATATGTGAAGGATGCGATGCGCAATGTCATGAGAGGACAGGTGTCGTGAAGGAAGAGTGAGAAGGTTCTAGCGGCGACTCGACATTTGTTATTGAGCGAGATTTAATGTCTAGATTCTTTTATTGCTTGTGTAGTTTATATATATACATAAATCATGTGATTTTCACTCGCCTTGTCAAGTCGGAGACTCCATAGTAATAACTAACCAAAGTGTACTATAAATCAGTGTAGTACGTTTGCATTTATCACAGTCGCTGAATTATCGAATCGGCCACAGTACATCACCAGCGAGACCGCGCCAGTCGAAACTTGGAAAGGAGGCCGTGTACCTGAATGGTCGGCAAGGTGGGACACTACCCGTCAGCGCGCTAGGTAGTCTGGAGTGCCACTCTAAGGTGCAAGAGAAATTGTAATGGTGTCGGTAACCAGATTTAATTATCTTGCGACATGCTTTTGTTCTGTATTTATCGATAATATAAATCCATGATGGTGGTAATTGTGAGGTACGATTCTCGATATCGCTGCTGACTCGGGTCGGGGTTGTCGGTAGATCACAGTCGGGGATTTGAAAGGTTTTGAAATTTGCGAAATGTGACTTGTTCGACTGTTACTAAAAGTATAGCAACGATGCTACGAATACCCTTCTAAAACTAGTCTTGTTAGATAGCAAGCCATTCTGTGCCGAGCGTTGAATACTCCGAAGACGTCCGACTTTCCCAGACCATTTATGCAGCCTGCTATTAACATATAACACTTCGTCTCATCGTGCACAACAACAGATAATATTGAATTACTATAACTACGACCGAAATACAGAATACTCAAAACTTTTATGTCACAAGATCGCCATAATTCCGAATTCAATCCCATCAATGTACGGTAATTTTACTGTACTATGTTTATAACCAATACAAATAAATCTTGACAAAACACTCTCACATATTGTTCTACACTTTGTCTGCTTAAACAGGGAGAGGGAACTGAACAGCCCAAGCGGCGATCGTCTCCTTAAGCTTGCTCAACTCCTCGGATCCAGCGACGACCTTGTCCTTAAAGTCTTTGAGCTTGTTGGCATCCTTTGGCAACGATGCCTGGGTATCGATAGCAATCTGGACGGCCCGGTCGATGTACTCAACGATCTTCTTGAAATCCTCCTCACCGAGACCACGGGTGGTCATGGCAGGAGCGCCAACTCGGACGCCGCCGGGAACAAGAGCGGACTTGTCACCAGGGATCGAGTTCTTGTTGAGCGCGATGTTCATGTTCTCGCAGACGGCCTCGACGCGAGCACCGTCGATGCCCTTCGCTCGGAGGTTGACGAGGACCATGTGCGAGTCGGTACCGTCAGACACAAGAGTGTAACCCTTGGCCTTGAACTCATTCTCGAGGATCTTGGCATTCTTGAGCACCTGTTCCTGGTAGAGCTTAAACTCAGGAGACTGGGCCTGCTTGAGAGCAACAGCAAGTGCAGTGATGGTGTGGTTGTGGGGACCACCCTGGTGGCCGGGGAAGACGGAGAAGTTGATCGGATTCTCGAGGTCGTAGAGGGTCTCCTTGCCAGTCTTGGGGTTCACGGAGCGGACACCACGGCGGAAGAAGATCATAGCACCACGAGGACCACGGAGAGACTTGTGGGTGGTGGTGGTCACGACATCAGCGTACTCGAACGGCGATGGGATGACCTGGGCAGCAATGAGACCAGAGATGTGAGCCATGTCGACGACGAGGTAGGCACCGACAAGATCAGCGATCTCACGGAAGCGCTTGAAATCCATCAAGCGGCAATATGCTGAGGTACCGGCAACGATGATTTTAGGTCGGTAGAGAACGGCGGTCTTCTCGAGCATGTCGTAGTCGATGATACCGGTCTCCAGGTCCACGCGGTATGGCATTGTCTCGAAATAGGTTGACACGGCAGAGATCTTCTTGGAGTCGGTCTGATAACCGTGCGACAAGTGACCACCGTGGGGAAGGTCAAGACCCATGATACGCTCGTGGGGCTTGATAAGGGCCTGGTAGACCTGCAAGTTTGCAGGAGAGCCGGATAAAGTCTGGACGTTAACACCCCACTTTTCCTTGTCGACGTGGAAGGCGTCAAGGGCACGCTGCTGGCACAGGCGCTCGATCTGGTCAATGTGCTGGTTACCACCGTAGTATCGAGCACCGGGATATCCCTCGGAGTACTTATTGGACATTGGAGATCCAAGGGCATCGAAGACAGCGCGGGAAGTGAAGTTCTCGGAAGCAATCAAAACAATGGACTCGCGCTGACGCTTGATCTCGGCATCCTAAAGCTGAATTAGCTCCTGAGAAGTGTCAGGAGAGTGGAATAAATATAATATACCATTATAGTCTGGACCTCAGGATCGCTGTCCTTGAGGCTGTTTTGCAACATCTACTCGCAACGTTAGCAACTGCTTTGGCTGTTGACCTCAAGCAACACAGCACATACAGCCTTGTGGCTTGCTGGCAGAGCGTACGACATTACTGGGGATTTGAGCAACCTGGGAGATGAATCGGAAAATTGGCGAATGGGGGAAAATTTCTGTGCAGACTGTGTGAGACGAGAGTCGGAGAAGGAAAAAATCTTATAAAAATCTCATGCGGTGGGACCAGGTCTACACGTGACATCACCAAGGATTCTGGGAACAGCATGGCCATGCCAGATCAAGCACGAATAGCACATTAAACATACCTGAACTAGATGAATTCTGGAGCGAATTGAGGACGGCAACATTTAGAGCAATTTGAGGAGGCGGATGGTCGGACTGCTGCGGTTAGTGTACTGAAGTGCCAGCCTGGGCAAAGACAAATCGTGACTCGCACAATTCGTGGCTTGTTTTGGTTCGCGAATAACTCACCCTAACCCATCTATTCCACAGTTCACAACTGAACCTTCCTGCCAACATATGATTCGGTCTGAGGGCCTTGCTGACAGGGATATAATAACTTTCGATCCTAGCAAGAATATACATTCGTACTTACGAACTCATATGGTGGAATATGCTGATTGCCAGTTCCAGGTCTCTGCTTCTGCTGTCAGTTAGAGTCGGTTTATATTGTTGACTGCAACTAGTTGAAATTACTTAACCTTTTGAACAAAACCTTCTATCTCGGATCTAACAAATACCCGACAGCGAGATGACGCCTTCAGCAGCATGCGCGCAGTCTCGGCCTCTCCTTCTGACGACACACCTCCTTCTACACTCCACAAGATTCGCAAGCGTTGTCCCATCAAGCTCACCCGCGGTCGTCGTATCACCGACGGTGACGCCAGCTCCTTCATCAAGACGACGAAATCGCCAAAGTCGGGATGGCGAGTCCGGATCCGCTAAGAAAGAGCCTTCACGGGTGTTGACACAAATATCTTTTTACATGTCCACGAGCGATTGGGATAGATGTGCAGGATTAATCAACACGAGGGAGTGCCTAGTGAGTACACTTGCAGCGCTCTATCGTTATTGACATTCCTGCGATTTCTAACTGACAAGGCCTTTCTCCTTCGCGACCTAGACATTTCGTCGCCGAAGGAGCAGGAGTTTACGGTCACGTTGTGCATGAATGCAGATGCCGAATCAGTTCATCTCAGACGAACACCGATGCCATGTGATGGTCAGAGTCCCATGAGTGCAAAATTGCGAGCGGTACGTGCACCTTGGCCATGGCGACGCGTGGGTGGGGCTCGCGAAGTAAAATTCGAAGGTGTTACTGTCGGCATCGCGGGGTACAAGTGGAGAGTTATGGTATCACTTCTGAGCTGATGATTGATCTACATGCTTGCTAGTATTATACTTGCTCTTGTCTTGTTGCTAATTGAAAAAGACATAATGAAGTACACTGAATGAGTTATTATAGTTTGTGTATTTGAGATCTGCCGAATACGACTGGAGGTATTCTGCATAAGCAGCGATAGCCGACGCAACTCGCTATCGCGGGTTTTCGGGACTGAGGCCGTGAAGTTCGCTTTGTCAATGCTATGTGAATGCGCCTACTAGACTCAGATTCGGATGTCGCGAGCCCGTAGTGCCTAAATCAGTCGATAATAACAACCATCAGCGCCTCATCATCACGGCTCGGCACGTGCAATTGAGGCTGGTCGCGCTCCGGATCACGCGCGTGTTTGCGAAACGTCGCGTAGTATTGGCGTCGTATATTTAACGGCCTGACCATCCCCGGATTTGCTTTCTCGCCAACCGCATCTTCTTTCTCCTCCCTTCCTTGGCTCTTCATGGCCACTATATTCCGGTCAGGCCTCTCCAGGTCTCGTCTCGTACGTTTAGTCCGCGCGACATATGACCACTCACTACAGACATCTAACAAATTTATGTGCAGCCGCTGCTCGTCGGCGGTGCTGGTACCGCCACCGCCGCATCAGTTTCCCCGCTTCTGCGCCATGCAAGCCGCACCACGGCCCGGCACTCCTCAAGCGAACTCAAGCAAGCCATGCGTAAACTGATCCCGGAAAAACGCACCAGGCTGCGGAGCGTGAGGGAGGAGTATGGCGACAAGTCTGTGGGAGAAATTACTGTCAACAGCGTGCTCGGTGGCATGCGGGGCCTGAGGAGCATGCTCTGGGAAGGCTCACAGTTGGACCCGATCACAGGCATTCGATTCCACGGGAAGACAATCGTGGAGTGCCAAGATCTACTTCCTAAGGCAGCCGAGGGCGGTGAAATGTTACCTGAGGGTGAATCTTCTATCGTATTCTTGTAATGTTTATTTTATGTTAATGGTCACTAGCAATGTTTTGGTTTCTGCTGAGCGGCAATATTCCAACCACGGAAGAGATTCGAGCTTTTTCAGCGGAGCTGGCTGACCAGGGGACGCTGCCGGACCACGTTTCCCACGTTCTTGATTCTCTCCCGCCAACGCTCCATCCCATGACTCAGATTGCTATCGGTGTTGCGGCACTCAACCATGACTCTGTGTTTGCGAAGATGTACGAGAAGGGACTCTCGAAGGCTGACTACTGGGAGCCTACATTCGATGACGTAATCAATTTGATCGCAAAGCTTCCGGCTATTGCTGCTAAGATTTATCAAAACACTTATAGAGGAGGCGGTCCTCTTCCCGGGTCTATTTCTCCCACTGCAGACTGGGCTCTGAACCTTTCGAATTTGCTAGGAGTCTCTTCGGACCCAGACTTTGTTGATTTCTTACGACTATACCTTGCACTTCACAGTGATCACGAGGGAGGAAACGTATCGGCGCATACAACCCATCTTGTCGGTTCTGCGCTCTCTGATCCCTACCTGTCGTACTCTGCCGGCCTTCAGGGTCTTGCGGGACCGTTGCACGGTCTAGCAGCACAAGAAGTCCTACGATTTATACTCTCCATGAAGGCCGCCATTCCATTCGACTTCACTCCATCACATATCGAGATGTACCTGTGGAATACCTTGAAGTCCGGCCGCGTGATCCCTGGTTATGGACATGCAGTCCTCCGCAAGCCCGACCCTCGATTCGAAGCGCTCATGTCCTATGCACGCGCACGTCCCGCCATCTCTCAACATGATAATGTGTTCAAGCTCGTGCTTCAGACCTCAGAAATTGCGCCGACGGTCCTGACTGCGCATGGCAAGACCAAAAACCCATTTCCGAACGTGGATGCAGCGTCCGGCGTGTTGATGCACCACTTCGGACTCACGCAAACAATGTTCTATACGGTTGCATTCGGCGTGTCGCGAAGTATTGGCCCGTTGGCGCAGTTGATTTGGGATCGGGCGCTAGGGCTGCCGATTGAGCGACCGAAAAGTATGTGTTTGGAGTCTGTGATTGCCTGTGCCAGATAGGCACAGTATAGTATATAGAATAGAATTGCGAGCGATTGCTCTATTGCTCAAGGTAGTTGTTGATAGAGGAAGATGTCACTACATAATAAATTTGTACGTCCATACTATGGTGCAATTTGCATTTGAGATGACCCCTTTGACCTGGCAAACCACACTTGGTCAACTAGTGTAGGTATTTTCCGTATTAGCTCAACTTATTACTGTTTTTTGGTGCCAGTGTCACGTCAGAGTTGTCATCTTGAAGGGATCTTTTCGGCTCATCCTTACTGTCTTGAGCCAAAGTGATCGAGAGATCTTAACCCCGATTTGTTGCGTGCGGCGCCATAGAAATTTGGTCAGCTGGTTGTCCCCGCACTTTCTCTGGAGCCCGGACATCGTTGAGCTGCATTGGAATTGAACGTGCTGACTTACTGACAATGGCCAGAAATCTCATGTATTTATTATCTATTTCTGGCCAGTGGTCTAAACCCACACGTAATTAGGCGTCGTCGATCATTAGCCAGCATCAAGCCGACTCACGTGGTTACATGGCACATCTTAACTGAGATCGTGCATTTTTTAAGTCTTCCAAATGCTGCACATGATTAACTATGACTAACAACTCGTTTACGTTATATGGTGACAATGGCGTAGTTGGCATGACAAGGAGTTAGTATAATTTACACATCATGTGACCGACGCAGTCGGAAGTTTCTGAGGACTCTGCGGGAGCGGCAACCTTGATATTTTGCACGTGATGGCCAATATGTTGTGCTTGCAAGGATTTGGTGCGGCTGAAGCGCAGTCGGCAAGGCGTCACTATCGGGAACATGCTTCCGATTACCCAATCACCAGCCTCAAATTCTGGCGGCGCCACGCCTGATTAGGTCTAGCGTCATGTAGTTTATGTCAGCTTCCGCAATAGCTTTACGTGAGATACACCGGTGGCACGCGCGGGGCGGCCGGCAGCCGCGGCCGGGTAACTCTGTGGCTGGCGAATGAGAACAAATAAAAGCACTTCGGTCGCCGGTCTTCACGAAAGCAAGTCCTGTCTTCTGTACGTCATTTTCCCCTGTCATCTTGACAATGTTACGTTCTATTCCAAAACTGTCGTCGCGACTCTGCGCGTCTGCGCAGTTGTCTGCGGCAGGTAGAGCTGCATCCGCGCTCGGTGCGCGGTCGTCGAGTTTTGCTGCTCTGAGAAAGCAGACTATTTTCAAGTACCCCGTTATGACGAGATTACTCGCCACTGCGGCCGAAACGCAGCCTGTTGGTGTGGTATGTATAATTGTGTTCATCAGCGTATGCAGTGTGCTCAGGAGTGGTGGAATTGTCGAGCGCGTGGATGGTTTGTGACAGTTTTGTTTGGAAATCTGCCGGATGCGTGACGAACATAAACTCAGGTTTCAAACAAATCGATTGGCGTGATGCCATGGCAACTATTTCATCTCTCAATGACGGTTTTGCAAAGCGCGCCGTGGCTGCTTGTATGCTGAGACTCTTGTTCTCTTTTTGATGATTGGTAGGTTCAACGTATTGGCGACCAGCACGGATTTATTAATTGTCGTCAATGTCAATAGTGTTTACGATTGCAATGGCAGATATAATTTTGTGACAACTTTTTCTTCTTGCTTCAGTTGCTGGTGCTGGGAAATGTGGCACGGGCGGCGGAGTCGTCGGATATTTCGGCGACGTGGTGATGGCCGGCAGCGCCGCATCGCACGTCCGAGGCAAAGCCCTGAACTGAGTACAGACGCAACAATGGGCAACTACAATTTATGCTATTGAGGATTTATTATGCCAATGCTATCTGCATACGCTGGATCACACTCATTTTACTTGAATCGGATGCTAATTGCCAACAGGATCCCAACGATGCTTTCTTGGACGGTAACTCTGCCAACTACGTCGATGAGATGTACGAAGCATGGAAGCGGGATCCGTCCAGCGTTCACATTTCATGGCAAGTATACTTCCGCAACATGGAGTCCGGCGGCGTTGAGCCTTCGCAAGCATTCATTCCTCCTCCTAATATTGTCCCCGCTCCCACGACAGGTGTTCCCTACGTTGTTTCCGGCGCTGGTTTGGCTGGCAACGCCGACGTCATCAACCACTTGAAGATTCAGCTTCTCGTTCGAGCCTATCAGGTTCGTGGTCATCTCAAGGCTAATCTCGATCCTCTCGGTATTCGCCAGAATCAGATCCCGAAAGAGTTGACCCTCGACTACTACAAGTTCACCGAGAAGGATCTTGACACCGAGTATAGTCTCGGCCCCGGCATTCTCCCCTGGTTCGCTAGCGGTGGTAGAACTAAGATGACCTTGCGGGAGATTATCGACGCATGCGAGAAGACTTACTGTAGCTCATATGGTGTCGAGTACATCCACATTCCCGACCGTGGCGAGTGCGACTGGATCCGTCAGCGTATTGAGATCCCTACTCCGTACAAGTACTCCGTTGATGAGAGGAGAAGAATCCTAGACAGAATTATCTGGTCCTCGAGCTTCGAGACTTTCCTTGCCACAAAGTACCCGAACGACAAGCGATTTGGTCTCGAGGGTGGCGAGTCCATGATACCAGGTATGAAGGCCCTGATCGACAGGTCTGTTGATGGAGGTGTCACGGACATTGTCATTGGTATGCCCCATCGAGGTCGACTCAACATGCTTTCCAACGTCGTCCGGAAACCCAATGAATCTATCTTCTCCGAGTTCTCTGGCACCGACAATGCCGATGATGAGGGGTCTGGTGACGTTAAATACCATCTCGGCATGAATTACCAGCGACCTACTCCCTCAGGCAAGCGCGTCAACTTGTCGCTTGTCGCCAACCCGTCCCATCTGGAGGCTGAGGATCCTGTTGTTCTAGGCAAAACTCGGGCCATCCAGCACTTCAACAACGACGAAGGCAACTTCAGCACAGCAATGGGCGTCTTGCTTCATGGTGATGCTGCTTTCGCCGCGCAAGGCGTCGTTTACGAGACTATTGGTCTTCACAACCTTCCCGCTTTCTCGACAGGTGGTACCATCCACATCATTGTGAACAACCAGATTGGATTCACTACGGATCCTCGATTCGCTCGCTCGACAATGTATCCGTCGGATCTCGCCAAGACCATCGACGCTCCTATCTTCCACGTCAACGGTGACGATGTGGAGGCCGTGACTTTTATCTGTCAGCTTGCCGCTGACTGGCGTCAAACCTTCAAGAAGGATGTTATTATCGACATTGTCTGTTACCGTCGTCATGGCCACAACGAGACTGATCAGCCTTCGTTCACTCAGCCGCTCATGTACAAGAAGATCGCTCAGCAGAAGGCTGTTCTTGACAAGTACACGGCCCAGCTAATGGACGAGAAAACCTTCTCCAAGGAGGATATTGATGAGCACAAGAAATGGGTCTGGGGTCTACTAGAGGAATCGTTCTCGAAGGCCAAGGATTATACTCCATCAACACGTGAGTGGCTTGCGTCGGCCTGGGACGGTTTCAAGACTCCTAAAGAGCTCGCGACTGAAATCCTTCCACATTTGCCTACGGCCATTGACGAGTCTCTTGCCAAGCACATCGGCAATGTCATCTCCACTCCTCCTGACGGCTTCACTGTTCACCGCAACTTGAAGCGTATATTGAACAGCCGCAAAAAGACTGTCGATGATGGGGAGGGCATTGACTGGTCTACTGGTGAGGCACTTGCTTTCGGATCTCTCGTCTCTGAGGGCTACCACGTGCGTGTTTCCGGTCAGGATGTTGAACGTGGTACTTTCTCTCAGCGTCACGCTGTTCTACATGACCAGGAATCTGAGGCTATCTACACTCCTCTTCAACATGTTTCTGAGGATCAAGCTGCGTTCGTGATTTCTAACTCGTCTCTGTCTGAGTACGGTGTTATGGGATACGAATACGGTTACTCGCTCACGTCTCCAGATGCGTTGGTTATGTGGGAGGCTCAGTTCGGCGACTTTGCCAATACCGCTCAGGTTATAATTGACCAGTTCATTGCTTCCGGTGAGGCCAAGTGGGCTCAGAGATCCGGCATTGTTCTTTCGCTTCCCCACGGTTTCGACGGTCAGGGACCCGAGCACTCGTCTGCCCGTCTCGAGCGATACCTCCAGCTTTGTACTGAGGACCCGCGATTCTTCCCTAGCGAGGATAAGCTTCACCGACAACACCAGGACTGCAACATGCAGGTTGTCTACCCCACCACTCCTGCTAATTTGTTCCACCTTCTCCGACGCCAGATATGCCGTCAGTTCAGAAAGCGTATGTCATTTTTTGAATATATGTCCACAATTGTGCATTAACTAAATGATTGCTGTAGCGTTGATTCTCTTCTTTTCCAAGTCTCTTCTACGACACCCACTTGCCCGCTCTAAGCTTTCGGACTTTACTGGCGACTCGCACTTCCAGTGGATCATTGAGGATCAGTCCGTCGTACCCAAGTCCGAAACTAAGCGGGTCATCCTTTGCTCGGGTCAGGTCTATGCTGCACTTCACAAGACACGGGAAGCAAACAAGATCGAGGACACGACGATCATCAAGATTGAGCAGCTTCACCCGTTCCCATGGGCTCAACTTCGCGACGCGCTTGACGACTACCCCGCACTCGAGGAGATTGTGTGGGTGCAGGAGGAGCACTTGAACGCCGGTGCTTGGACGTATGTCTTCCCGAGAATACAGACCCTGTTTAAGGAGACCAAGAGTTACAAGGACTTTGCCATCCGATACGCTGGTCGGGCGCCTAGCGCCAGTGTTGCAGCTGGTAACAAGGTCGTGCACCACAACGAAGAAGAGGCGTTCTTGAAGTCTGCTTTCAATTTGTAGAGGTGCTACAGTGTTTGAGATGATATTGCATACTAGGCAGATATTGGAAGCAATTAATTGGTGGAATACATAAGATACGGTTATTTGTTTACGATAATGAAACGGGATGGGATGGCATTATAATCACCTTCGGTTATTATTGATAAGTTTGTTTATGGTTTCTATGGAGCAGAGTTCGAAAAGCTTATAGATTGGGATTTTTCGCTTTCTGTGGTGTTTTACTAGTTTGCGTTTTTTTATCATTGTTGATTTTTGTGATTTTTGGTCGTCGAAGGTCGAAGGTCGAAGGTCGAAGGTCGAAGGTGGTAAAAATAAGATATGATGACAGTTAGCCGCGTCCCTCACACGTAGTTTATGGTGTCCATACGGCGAATATGATTCGTTAGAGACGATAGTAGTCACATTTGAGGTCTCTCAGCTAGCAATGGCCCCAAGTCACTCATGCGCAATTAGTGCTGAGAAACAAATGTATTAGTGATCTAGTACAATATCTGTTGATAATTGAGACATAAAGATGAGATACCAAAACCAATGCATTATTAAATGTGCAGGTAGGCATATGCAACAGAATAAGATGAACTAGGTGGGGTTAGGACTCATATCTCGGGGAGTCGGCGAAATTGCAAACTTAACGCCGAGGGGACTAAACTAATGTTATCAAGGAGTATAGCTGATTGTGTCGTATTCGGATATAATTCGGTTACCTTGACAGCAACCCGTCAGCTCACGTCAGTGTCAGCGTCTATATTATGCTGTTTTTAGTAGGAATTTACGACCTTAAAGGAATGTGCCGCGTCACTTTACTGTTGAAGCACGTGACTTCATACTGGAGATGTGAGTATGGGACGATCCAACATTACAATGGGAACACCTAGTACAAGACCCATGTATGGCTGTTTGTGTTGTAGCGGTGCAGGACTCAGATCTGCGCTTGGTATTTTGCTGTTTTCGGTATTTAAACCGAGCACCGTTCAGTATAGAGTTTAAGTTAAGCACTTGTTATTCCCGCTAGCGCGGGCCCATGGTAAAAAGATACGAGTAGGGTTTCGGGTCCTCCGCCTTATTAGATACAGCTCCTCGGGTTGCATACAAGTGTCAGCAAATGTACCACTTCACTTTCTCACTTTCTATAATAGCACATATATCGCAATTTGTCTAACGTAACTCATATATATAGAGCACGGAACACGCCAGCACTGTAGTGGTGTCTTTTGCTTCTAGCTAATTCGCACACTCCACAGACACACAATGACACTGTCGAAAGAAGACCGCAAGTCGTTGTCGTCTTCTGACTACAACAACTTCTCGACTACGCGTGTCAGCTCGGAAGAGCCAAACGCAAATGAGAAGACCGAAGCGGTTGTGCCCGTTAGTAAAGAACCGCGGGATGACTACGCGCATCTGCCGGCAGAGGAAGCCGACATCCTGCGCTCCCAGGTCCAAGTCACTCCTGTCAAGGTGTCGTTCTTCAAGCTATATAGATACGCCACAGCGTTCGATATTGCCATTCTAGCTGTCGGCTACTTCTGCAGCATCGCCGCCGGCGCGCTACTCCCGCTCATGACAATCATCTTTGGCCAGTTGTCCCAAACGTTTGTTGAATACTTTGCCTATGGCGGGTCCGCCGAGAGTTTCCAGCAGCAGATCAACAAGTTTACTCTATACTTTGTGTACCTCGGAATCGGCGTGATCGCGTTCACCTTTGTCGAGACGTTTATTCACATTGACCGAGGAGAGGTGCTATCAGCTCGAATCAGAGAGCAGTATCTCGCCGCCACTCTCCGACAGAACATTGGCTACTTCGACAAGCTTGGTTCTGGCGAGATCACGACCCGTATTACGGCCGACACCAATCTCGTGCAGGAGGGCATGTCGGAAAAAGTCGGTCTTATTATTACCGGATTGTCGACTTTTATCTCGGCGTTCGTCATTGGCTTTATCAAGTCTTGGAAACTCACTCTGATCTTGTTGTCTGTTGTCGTAGCCATCGTAGTGACCATGGGCTTATTGTCAACGTTCATGGTCAAATTCTCGTTGCGTTCGCTCGAGGGCTACTCCGTTGGTGGCACACTCGCAGAAGAAGTCTTCTCCAGCGTTCGAAATGTGCAGGCGTTCGGTGTCCAAGAGCGTCTCGCCAACGAGTACGACAAGTATCTTCGTGTCACCGAGAAGTGGGCTTTCCGCCAGGGCGCCGTTTTGGTGAGTCTATCGGTGTTTTTTTTTTGGTTAGATCATATTTTGACGTCGTTAGGCTCTGATGCTCGGCTCTCTGTGGTTCTACATTTACAACAATTACGCGCTTGCATTTTGGCAGGGCTCTCGATTCGTCGCTTCGGGTTCCATTAACGTCGGCGCTATTATCTCTGTTTTGATGTCCATGCTCATTGGTGCCTTCTCGCTCGGCCAGATTGGTCCCAACGTGCGAAGCATAACCAGCGGTGTCACGGCCGCGTCAAAGATCTTCGCCACAATCGACCGCCAATCTGTCATTGACGCGACTTCTGAGGAAGGTGATGTCCTCGAGTCCTTCAACGGCGACATCGAGCTCAAGGACGTCAAGTTTATCTATCCCTCCCGTCCCGATGTTACCGTTCTCGAGAACATGAACCTCAAGATCCCCGCGGGAAACACTGTCGCACTTGTCGGTGCTTCTGGTTCTGGAAAGAGTACAATTGTCGGTCTTGTCGAGCGATTTTACCAGCCGATTTCTGGCGAACTGACGTTGGACGGCCATGACATCACGAAACTCAACACTAAGTGGCTGCGACAGCAGATCTCCCTCGTGTCTCAGGAACCTACCCTTTTCGGCTGCTCTGTGTACGAGAATGTCGCGCACGGATTGATTGGAACAAAGTACGAGAATGCGCCAGAGGAAGAGAAGCGTAAGTTGATTATCGAAGCATGCGAGCAGGCCAATGCGTGGGGTTTCATTCAAACTCTTCCTGAGGGTCTCGACACGAACGTCGGCGAGCGTGGTTTCTTAATGTCGGGCGGCCAAAAGCAGCGTATCGCCATTGCGCGTGCAATTGTCAGCAATCCCAAGGTTCTTCTTCTTGACGAGGCCACGTCTGCATTGGATACAAAGAGTGAGGGTATCGTGCAGGATGCTTTGGACAAGGCTGCAAAGTCGCGTACCACGATCGTTATCGCACACCGATTGTCTACTATCAAGGATGCGGATTTGATCGTTGTCATGTCGAAGGGCAAGATTGTCGAACAAGGCAGACACAACGACCTTCTTGACAAGCAGGGAATGTACTATGAGCTTGTCGAGGCTCAGAAGATTGAGAAATTGAAGCAACCAGAGGACGAAGCCGACGACTCTGCCCAGACTCAGTTTGTTACAGAGGAGAAGGAGCTGGAGTATCGAGAAGACACAAACATTCTCGATATCACCCGCACCCGAACGAAACAGTCCATTTCCAGTCTTGTTGTCGCCAACCGGGCCGTTCCTCAGCCAAAGAAATACGGTATCTGGAACTCTATTGTTATGGTGAGTTGATCGTGTTCATGCTGAATATTTCAAACATTACCTAACAGAATTCTAGTTATATAACTTAAACAAGCCCGAGCTACCCTATATGTTGTTTGGCATCTCGTCAGCAGTCGTCAATGGTCTTGCCTATCCTGTCCAGTCCGTCTTTTTCGCAAAATGTGTCTCAGCGTTTCAGGTCACTCCTGCGCAGTATCCAGAGATGCGCAAGACAATCAACCTCTATTCTGGCTTGTTCTTCATGCTTGCCTTCGTCGAAGGTATTGCGTTTGTCTGCACAATCGGCGTGCTCGCATATGTCGCGCAAAAACTTGTTCGTCGAATCCGATACCAGAGTTTCCGCCAGATGCTGCGACAAGATATCGCATACTTCGACCGAGAAGAGAACACTACTGGATCCTTGACCAGCACGCTTTCCAAGGACGCGCAGAGTGTCGAAGGTCTCAGTGGCGCCACGCTCGGCCAGATTCTGAACTCCTTGGTCACAATTATCGCTGGTACAATTTTGTCAATCGCTGTTGCGTGGAAGCTGGCGTTGGTGTGTTTCGCTTGCATGCCTCTCATGGTTGGTTGTGGTTTCTTGCGATTCTGGATGCTTCAGCGATTCCAAGAGAAGGCCAAGGGCGCCTACGATAAGTCCGCGTCGTTCGCGTGCGAGGCCACATCATCGATTCGAACGGTCGCGTCTTTGACACGTGAGGAGGACGTCTTTTCGAGATACAAGTCCGAAATCGAGAGCCAGATTGTCCAAAGCCGAATGTCCACCATGCGATCATCCTTTCTGTACGGTCTTTCACAGGGTCTGTCATTCTTCATCATGGGGCTCGGGTTCTGGTATGGTTCGACCCTGCTTAAAAACCACACGTACGGTGTGACTCAGTTTTTCATTTGCTTTATATCTGTCGTGTTTGGATCTCAATCCGCAGGTACTGTGTTCTCATTTGCGCCCGATATGGGTAAGGCGAAGCAGGCTGCCGAGAATATCCAGGCGTTATTCAACTCGGTTCCACAGGTTGATAGCTGGAGCGAGGAAGGTATCACCCTACAGGACGTTGAAGGCAACATCGAGTTTCAGGACGTGCACTTTCGATATCCCACCCGTCCTGAAGTCCCTGTTCTTCGGGGATTGAATTTGACTGTCCACAAAGGCCAGTATGTTGCGCTGGTTGGCTCTTCTGGTTGCGGCAAGAGTACGACGATCGGTCTAATTGAGTCGTTTTACATCCCGCTAGGCGGCAGGATCCTTCTCGATGGTCAAGATATCTCTTCGCTCAACGTGAACTCGTACAGAAGCCACATCGCACTAGTGCAACAGGAACCAGTTCTGTACGCTGGCTCGATCCGGCACAACATCGCACTCGGCACGCCCAGAGATGTAACGGACGAGGACATTTACGCCGCCTGTCAACAAGCGAACATCCACGATTTCATCATGTCGCTACCGGACGGATACGAGACACTGTGCGGCACAAAGGGCGCATTGCTCAGCGGTGGCCAGAAACAGCGTATCGCAATTGCGAGAGCGTTGATTCGTGAACCGAAGATTTTGCTGCTCGATGAGGCTACGTCTGCGCTGGATAGTGAGTCGGAGAAAGTCGTCCAGGAGGCGCTTGATAAGGCTGCCAAGGGTCGCACGACTATTGCCGTCGCTCATAGATTGAGCACCATCCAAAACGTAGGTCATACTCTTGTATTATTGATTCTGAATACGCGTGCTAACTACTTTTGGGCAGGCCGACATTATCTACGTTTTCGAAAACGGCAAGGTCCTCGAGTCTGGTACTCACCAAGAATTACTCGCCAATAAATCAAAGTACTACGAACTAGTGCAACTCCAAGCCTTGGAGCGCACGTAGATCATTTTCTAATTGCCCTCTCTTTCAGTAGCATCGCCTCTCATATTACTTCTTTTTTTTTGTAATGTTGTTATTGTTGATATTTGTCGCGGGTTGTTTTGCTGGCATGGAACGGTATAAATACTCCTTTTTTTGAGTCGGCCGGAGCGAGTTGTGATGTTTTATAAATTTTTTCTATTTTCCTTGTATTATAGTGTGCAAAGGTTTGTTTGGGTATTGATGTACAATTTTAGCAAATCGCATGTGTTTAAAACCTACTATCATCCGACACGTTGCAATTCCATGCTACAGAGAGAAAAAAAAATTATATAAAAACAAGTCGCGGAATATGCTCATGATATACAAGTTTCTAACATTAAACGTAAACTAAATACAACAGTATAAAAAGCAGATATATTTTTATGAAGTGCCAACAATAAAAACACAAAAAATGTCACATCTGTAACACTCCATCGACATCTTTTAGACCTAACTGATTCGTTCCCGCAAGTTCGTCAGGAACTCCATGTAACTCTGCCCCTGGTCCGCACGGTCCTCGATCAAGAACGTCGATGCCCACAGCTTAAGCGAAGGATCGCCGTCTTCCCGCACGACGTACAAGTTCGGCCAAACTGTTGATCCTTTCTTTTCCCGCAGCTTGGCGATGATCGCGTTGACGCGCTGCGAAAACTCCGTCTCGAGCACCGGTAAAGTTGTTTTCCCCGTCTTGACGTGCTCGAGCGCCGGCAAGCCCCACACATCGAGGATAAGCTGTGGCACCGCGTCGCGGCCGACCCACAGGAACTGCGTCTGCCCGTCGTCGATAAGGTACAGGCCGTGACGTTCGAGTCGCTCCGAGCTCAGGTTCATTTTCGGTGGTAGCCCGATCTCGCCAGTTTCCTTGTCCTGTCTGCCCGCTGTCTCGGGCATGTCATGCAGACAGAAAAAGTCCGCGTGAATATACTGGATCAAATATTTAGCAGGCAACGTTCCGAGCAAGTCGAGCGCTGCGGACCGTAGATCGGATGGTATCTGCGCGGATTTCCGAAGACCGACATGCTTGATCAAAGCCAGGAACAACAACGGCAGAAGTCGTAGATTAGCACAGAATTGCAACGGCGCGGACGCACCGACGTTGGACGTCATGAGCTCCTTCCGGTAAGTCTGCAGCATCTCCGCCAGCTTGCCACCGACAAGATCCCGTGCGTCTTGGAGACCGGACGAGAGCGCTTTCTCAGCGGCTCGCTGGGCGTAGAACGACGTGAGGGCGATCTGGTCCGCGGACGCGTACACGTCTGACAAGTTTGAGGTAGTGGGGATCGCCAGAGTCATGACCCGGATTCGTCGCTCGCCATTGGAAGTCGTGTGTAAAACTGCAGCCTGTAATGAAACAAACGGCTTCGAAATCGTCTCGTCGATCGCCACCTCCACACAATAACTTTGGTCTCGCGGGAAGCTTGGGAACGCGCACAGGTCAGACGATCGCGTGAAGAAGTTACCGTAGAAAGTATTCATGCGGATTCCGTTCGAAGCACGAACACGTAAAACAGCTTCCAATGCGATCTCCATCGACAAATGTTCACTAAACTCATGCGCGAACTTGATCGCGTCTTCTGACCGGCCCGCGTTCCAGCCCGGGTAAAAGTAAGTCTGGCCAGACGTATATCGTGGCAAGTTGCTGAGCGATGCGACATCCTGATACTGTGATGAAAACAAAAACATATCGATCGAAACCTGACTCTTACTGCACTCTACTGCGAAACTCTTGTAAAACGAGTTCTGAGTCTGCAGCAACGATTTCTCGGCGCCGGCACTAAGCGACTTCTTATCGTCTCTAGGCTCGAGCTTTCCAGGACCGACATTTGGCAAACTAGCCATCAAGCAAATGATCTTGCCACCGACATTTCCGATCAACTTGTGCGCGGCCTTGAGCGCTGGGCCCATCGCGTTCGTTGTACTGGTCGAGTTGGCAAACATATCGTTTAGTTTGTTCAGCAATGACTCAATTCCGGAACGGCATTCGGCCAGTGGAACGAGAAGATTGTGCGGAACAGGTAAGAACGGCTCATCAAGGTCAGACACGACGAGCATGGTCGGTTCGGAGGCTGCTGGTGGCGGCGGAACGGCAAAATAATGCAATGACGAGTTGACACAGATAAATGCAAGCCTTGTTCGTTTGTCCTTGTTGGGGATGCGGTCGAGCGACTCGAGAATTGTTCGGGCAGTGGTAGCAACGAGGCCGCTGGCGACAGCATTGACACTCACGTCGATCAGGAAAACGTAGACAAGAGGCTGTGGAGGTCGAACCATGTACTCTGGTGGAGCGACGAATTCGACGACTGCATGGTTAAGTTCGGCCCGGCTCCATCGGTCGACTTGTTTCTGGTTGTGAGAATCCCAGTCAAACGCGGTAGGAACTATGCATATCAGAATTCATTCATCTATAAACAAATACTTTTAACGCACCGTCATTAGTGAGATTACACATATTGCATCGCCATCTGTGGCCCTGATCAATAAAACTGATGAATGGATTGATGTAGGTTCTGCATCGTCTGCAACGCGAGATTATAGCGTCCGACACTACTGGCACGGGATCTTCTTCATCTCGCAGGCTGGTATACGGCTGAATTACCAATGCAAACGGAAGTTTACTCTTCTTCAGCAGCGAGTTGGTTGTAGGTACGGCATTGATAGTTGACCGCACGTATGGCGGTGGGCAGTTTGCTGTCGGGGAGTTGGTGACGGAGGCCTGGTGATCGACAAGTTAGCAACAACAAAAAATTTCATAAACCACTCCATCAAACAAGTGGTAATTCACATTAGCCGGCAAAATAATCGGGGGAGGCGGGAGAGTAAGATCTGAAATAGGAGGAGGCAATTGCTGGAGTAAATCGATATTGTACAGTTGATTTAGTGGAAGGCTCTGTTCTCATGTCAGCATCCGCCCTGAATCAATTCCATCGAGTGGCATAATTATCAATCCATCCTAATTCATCCATTTTACCACACTCTCCCACAACAAATCCAACTGTTCAACTAACCATCTGAGGAGCTTTTAAATTCTGAGCCGGCGCGGCGGCACCACCGACACTCATCTGCGAGAACTGTTGCGACAACCCCGCATCAACCTGCGCGCCGATCGGCTGGAATCCACCGTACTGAGGTTGCACGCCTGGAGCAGCAGGCGAGACGGCGGGAGCGCCGGCCGGCGTGTACATTGCGTTGGCACCAGGATACGCCGGCTGTCCATACGCAGCTGGTGCGGTTTGGGTGGCTACCGGATCGACCGTCGCCGGAATCGTTCCAAACGTATATTGCTCGGCAGCATACTGGCGTCGCGATTTGTGCCCGGTGGTTTCTGCGGTCACAACGGGCGAGCCGGCGACTGGCTCGCTGCCAGGAGCATGAACGCCTGTGTCTGGTGACTGGACTGGATAGCCCTGGCCAGTGGGCGGCGGCGGGGCCTGGGACGGGATGCCGTATGCAGGCGCGCCAGGCTGCGGCGGATAGCCGTTGTTCTGCTGAAAGTAATCGGAAGTCGGAGGCACGGACATTACAGGGGAGAAGGAAGGACAGAGTCGAGAGTGCCTTAATTTGGGCGAAGGCAGGACGGAGGCTCGTGAGAACTGTGATGGCGACGTTCCGGCGTTGTGTTTTGCATCGCGGACCCAGCCATGCTCTTGTCCACACCCTAGCCCTAGAGAACAGATGGCATTTGCCCTCACACTAATAATACGGTCCTCGCCATAGCACCCATTAGATACGGCGGATCACCATCGCAGTAGTCAGCAATTGGGTAGTTTAACTCGTCTGGTGACTTGAGAGTGCTGATTCCGCGTTGGCTAAGTCACCCGGTGAGTCCGGGTGAACTTCGAGTGTTAAGGAAACTTTGGTAGCTTAATTATAAATCAGCAGGCGTAGCAGTCGTATGATTCCGACCCTAAAACCCAAGCGTTCACCGCGAATGCATCGTGATCCGGCACCTGCATTATTTCTACGGCATTATACATTAAGTTAATCTATCGTGATGGGCATTGTTGTTGAACGTGTCGACAATCCGCGGCCGCCAGTCAGCTCTGAGGGTACACCGAAGAAGCTCGCGGATTCGAAGCACAGGATAGATCCGACGACCCTCCCCAAAGGTTACGTCCTCGACAAAGACGGCAAGCCGTGAGTATTGCCACTGCTTGGAGCTCCATTGGGTGTTAACTAGTCTAATTATATACTACACAGATGCCGAACCTGCAATTCGCTGCTAGATTTCCGTAAAGCGAAAGGCATGAGCGCTGCCGCGGCGGCTGCGAAGCCCGTGGCGACAGACTGTCCACCGGATGTAAACGAACTCGGCCGGTCAACGTGGACATTCCTGCACTCTGTCGCCGCAAATTATCCAGAACAAGCGACGCCGGCGCAGCAAGGTGACATGAAGTCCTTCCTGCGAATATTCGGCAAGATATACCCTTGCTGGTACTGTGCGGAGGACTTCCAGAAGTGGGCCGAAGACGCGGAAAACAAGCCCAAGGTCACTGGACGGGAGGAGCTTGGTCGGTGGCTTTGCGACGCACATAATGAGGTCAACAGGAAACTTGGGAAGCCGGAATTTGACTGCAATTTGTGGAAGGAGCGATGGAGAGATGGATGGAAGGACGGCCGGTGCGAATGAGGTCGAAAGCTCAAGTCGATAGCAATCTCTACTCGGCCGCTGACTCCCCCGTCAGTCTTGCTTATTGGTAAATTTTTTTTTGTAAATAGCTTGCATAGACAATCCTCTAGAAATTGTACATAGAATACTATATGGATCCAAATTCATGATAGTCGCCGCGACCCGTATCTTTTATTCAAGCTGTCCCCTTTCCAAGTCTGTAATCACGCGTGACGCCTCCAAAATCAATACAAATTGGTCGTAAAAATAAGTCGTCTGCACATGGCTCTCTATCTGTGGAGCCGTTAGGAGCCCTTCGACAAGTGACGTGAGTGCGCGACAACGATGACGTCGATAGCGGTCGATCTACGCCATGCCAGTAAGTGGACCTCAACGGACACGCCCACAAGACCCCGTGAACACTGCGAACTTTGTAAAATGCAGAGTGCATTACACAGACAATTTATAGAACTATAAAATGTGGATGGCAGCCCGAGATCTTCCAACTCGTAACTAACTAATATCAATTTGATTACCAGTACGCTACGAACAAATTATTCAAACGAGCTACAATGGCACCAGAAACTCGATCTCACGCACACCATCGTCATGGCCATCTCCGTCCCCAATCCGACGCGAAGAGGAACTCGCCTACACCGCCGCCGTCGACCAAGAAATACGTAATGTTGCCTGTCTCCACGACGGGCGGCGAATCGAAAATCGGATCGAAGCGTCGCCGCGTGCCGGTCGATCAAGCAGACGAGTACATGCGTCGCTTGCACGAAGAAGAGGAAAAAAATAAGGAAAACGTGGCGCAGGATACGAACGACATTAAGACCAAGGGCGAGGAACCAGAAGAGAAAAAAGTGAAAACTGAGGCCGAACCGTCAACAACGGATCAAGCTGCAAAAAATACCGGACAGCCGCCGTATGTTCTTTTTCTGGTAAAATAGATACCTGAGCCATGGAACTGAGAATATCGACAGGAAGACCGTTCTTGAGGAAGGACTGATTTACTTCTTCTTCCGTCCCAAAGTCGGTCTGGAAGAAGCTTCGTCTATGGAGGACGTGCAACGAACATACATCATCTTGCGCCCATTGCCGTTCACGTCAAGTGATATGAAGGATAGTGTGAAGAAGACAGGAAAGGACGATTGCAGATCGATAATTATTCCTAAGAAAACGCTTCCGACAGTCGGAGGCGGACGATTAATGTGAGCAAAGTTCAATCTGCGGACGATGGAATGCTAATGATGAGGTTTAGAGGGCTGGTGACGAAGGTTCATGCCAGTGTCGACGACATAACAGACCAGTTAGACGCCGAGATGTATTCAACAAAGACACGAGGGTAAGATTGCCTAGACAGTATACAGCAGCAGACTGACAATACTACAGAGAGCGAACGTTGGCGTCCGCGAGGCCAATTGTAAGTGAGCACAGTTGATGTCACGTCAACAGAAACTGCTAACCGGACAAACAGGCTGAAGGAGTATATGTCTTAACAAAGGAAGACAACATGCACTTTTTGTCATACATCCTCACTGTGCCGCAGGAGGAAACCGAAATTGAAAAAGAGTTCGGGCTATCTCAAGACGGTCGCTACATTGTCAGCGCACGAGTAAGTGCCGCATCCAATTTAATATAGAGTATGCAATCTAATATGACGACACGAGCAGAATCCTAAATATCCAGCCATGGGTCCAATCAAGACTCCGGAAGGACCAAAGTATAGTGAGGACATCTTGGAAGAGTTTCAAGACTACCGATGGGTACCACTCGAACCAAAGTATATGGGTATGCCTCATTCCTGCGTGATATACGCAATTGAGACTAATAGGGAGATAGATTATCAAAACTGCACGATCCTATTCATCGGCACCCGCCATGGTCCAGAAGACTTGCAGGAAGAAAACGCTGACGAACTCATGACGTTGGAGAAAGAGAATGAAGAGAGGATCAAGAAGGCGTTCCACGGCGATGCTGCACAAGCTGTGTTCAACGATCTTCATTTGAAGAAAAGCACGTTTGTTGATAAGGACTTGAAGGGTACTTGGACGTAGTCCGGATGTGTGATCAATCAGAATGAGGAATGGGATACTGAATCGGCGACAGTAATGTGGTGATGAATAGCTTGAGATTTTAGCTGTGTAAGACTGTAAGAAGGTGAATTAATGATATTCCGCGATCCATGGGGTCGCAAGAACGTTTAAAATGCCGTATGCCGTATGCCGTAGTAGCAGAAGTGTCTCGCCGTTTTGGCTTCAAGGAAGATCACCATGCATCGTCTCTTATGCATTTGAGCCATAAAAGCACGCAGCCATGCGTTAGGGTCAACATAGTGATTTACATGCCTTATTGTATGGTGCATTTCGTTTAGTCACTGAATTTTTGAACCCTCGTACCCACCCTCCACAAAAATGACATCAACTACAGCAAATCATAATAGATCCATTTATAAAATACATCACGGTCTTTAAAATTTGGAAATTAGTAGAAGTTAGTTTGACCAGTTTTAAAATAGTTAAAAATGCAAGATTTATGCTTCGTACTTTGTTGGCGAGTACAAGGGTCTTTTACTATGGTGGAGGGCTCATTATGAAAAGTCTGGTACCGTAAAAAATAAGGTTTACTTACTAATAAATTAGCACACGAGATTCGACGTTTATGCCGTACGCGACATACCGATGCGCAGTTATGTAATGCAATACAGGCAACAACGCGTCGCAATCAAACGCGACATTGTCTTATATGACATACAATTACGTGTTATTCAAGAATATGGGGAGAGGCGAAGCGACGGGCAAGAAATGAATGCAAATATTCGTTTACAGTGCTGAGAGCGCGTGTTCCAGAAAATTCTGGACACTATTCCCATCCACAAGGTTAGAAAGTTTGCTCGATGCGCATGGCGATTTATAGAAGCGTATACTAGAGATGATGGAAAAGCAGCGATTTATGCTGTGAAGAAATATAAGTCACATCGGAGGTTACCTCCGTCGTTAGAACTGGAATAGTAGTGCAGGGAGATTTATTGTATGGAAATATATAATAGGGTTAGGGTTTGCGAAAGTTTTGAAATGATTACGGAAGAATTCAGTGACTAAACGAAATGCACCATACCTGAATTGCGCCACGCGTAGGGGAAATTAATGAGGAAGCGATATATTTTATCCTGAGCCGTTAGTTAGTCGGATGGTGTATAAATGTGTCCTCATTGTGTAGGCAGGAATGGAACCAAACATGGTCCCTTGACATATTCAAAGCGGGTTTGTGGAATCCGGTGCATTCGCAATAATCACGTCACAGAATCATTGCGGAGGAATGATGAGTTTAAGCCCCTGCGTTAGTTCAGTGCCCCTAAGTTGACTGCGTTTGGGCGACTTCTGAGTTAGTCGTGGCGAGACAGGTTTTGTTTATTTGTTTATTTATCGGGTTTATCAAATGGAAATCGTAGAAAATTTATATCTAGTCTGACTGGTCTTCCTGACATAAAAATTTGTGATATCAAAATACTCTGGCGTGGAGCACAGCCTCAGGAACGGGCACAGCCGCAGAAGCCACAAAAGCTGCAGCGCGTCGCACTCAATTAAACCTGTCGACGCAATTAAAAAAACCAGGGACGCGCATTCCCCACGGCCAAATATAAATCTGCATTTTGCGCCAAGCTCAAAAGAATTCTTTGCTTTGTCTGGGATAAGATCCATAAGATCCGGTTGTGAAAATATAACGAGGACGGTACATTGTTGAATCATTTATTTTGGTGGGGTTGGGTACTGGTATGTTCTGATGTTGCTTCAGACAAATGGGGCGTTAATTGACACCTTAGCAGGCATTTTTTTTGCATATTCGCATCGCATATTTGACGGAGCATTGCGACGAAATAGTTAAAGCATTGTGCATGTAGAAGGAATTAACGATCGTACGTGCAAGGCTCTCGTGTGAAGTTGGGTTGATCTGTGCGTGCTGATGAAGTATTCAGATAATCATGGGTACTCGACAAGCATTACCACGCAAGTTCGCGTTCAACGTGTCTGATCAATACGAGATTGTGGACGTTGTCGGAGAGGGCGCATATGGAGTTGTTTGGTATGTTGTGACTTTCTCGAGGGGCGGGGCAATGGGGTTAATATTGTCGCAGCTCAGCTATTCACAAACCGTCTGGTCAGAAAGTCGCGATCAAGAAGATCACTCCGTTCGATCATTCAATGTTTTGCTTACGGACGTTGCGTGAGATGAAACTTTTGAAGTATTTCAATCATGAGAATGTGAGAGCTGTCGACTTGAATTGAGATTAAAAGCAGCGATATTGACCAGCTGTTTAGATAATATCGATCTTGGACATTCAGCGACCGAGCAGCTTTGAGACGTTTACGGAGGTCTATCTGATCCAGGTCAGTGGGAGGATGTGGCAGTAGATAGGCGGCGGCAGCTAAAGGTGAATGTAGGAACTCATGGAGACGGACATGCACCGAGTAATTCGGACGCAGACTCTCTCGGATGACCATTGTCAGTATTTCATTTACCAGACGCTGCGTGCACTGAAAGCGATGCACAGCGCGAATGTTCTCCACCGGGACCTGAAGCCATCAAATCTACTCCTCAACGCGAACTGCGATCTCAAGGTGTGCGACTTTGGGCTGGCGCGGTCTGCGGCGTCGACGGACGACAACCAGGGATTTATGACTGAATACGTTGCCACGCGATGGTACCGCGCGCCGGAGATCATGCTTACGTTTAAAGAGTATACCAAGGCAATCGATATGTGGAGTGTCGGGTGCATTCTTGCCGAAATGCTCAGTGGCAAGCCGCTGTTTCCGGGCAAGGATTATCACCATCAACTTACGCTCATCCTTGATGTCCTCGGCACACCGACGATGGAGGACTACTACGCTGTCAAGTCTGCGCGGGCTCGGGAATACATCCGGTCGCTGCCATTCAAGAAACGAGTGCCGTTTGCGTCGATGTTTGGTGCGGACACGAATCCGCTGGCGATTGATCTATTGGAGAAAATGCTGACGTTTAATCCGTCGAAGCGGATTACGGTCGAGGACGCGCTAAAGCACCCGTATTTGGAGCCGTATCATGATCCAGAGGACGAGCCTACGGCGCCGCCGATTCCGGAAGGATTTTTTGATTTTGATAGACGGAAGGACGAGCTGTCGAAGGAGCAGCTGAAATGTGAGTTTGGTTTTTTTGTGCTAGAGCTGTTGAGCCGGTCATGTCCGTCGCGTCGGGTTCGTCCAACACGATACCCAACTTGGTTCTGTTCTGGTCTGTTTCTGCGCTGGCCATATGTGCAGCCAGCGTAACTGTCAACTGTCAACTGAAATTCTGGCGACATGTGCCACAGTCGCCAACGCAATACAGCTGACAGGTGCATGCCAGCCCGTTTGTCCCGAATCCACGTGAGCGCGTTTTCCGCCGGCTGATATCCATATCGGAGAGTGAAAACTGGCATTGGAAGATTTAATTTTGCTCGCAATACGTACATCCATGTGAATAGGCGAGAAGTCTACGGGACCAGGGCTGTCGCTGTCCGGTGGCATGCACACCAAGCTAGTCGGATGGGGGAGGGTAACGATAAGTCCCAGACGGGAGATCAGTTGGCATGGGGTACAGCGGCACCCGGGCGATGAGCCTGGACCGCGATTGGTTAAGGGTTGCGGCGAGAAAAAAAAGTTGCTTGGTAAGGAGGCGTTGGTGGTGCGGACATTCCTGAGCAGAATCGTTCAGTCGTGAGAATTTATTTTAGCTTGATTGCTCGTGTGCTCTTGTGCTCGTGTGCCCGCACTGCACCGTCGATTGGCCCGGAGGAAAGCGCAGGCCAGGCCCTACTTGGGGCGCTAAGACATTGTGGGCGACCTTTAATTGTGGCAAGCTTAAGTATAAGCTCGACTAAGGTGTGGACAGGCAAATGGGGAAAAGCCAACTGCGCGACAGATATGCGAGCTGGCATCGTTTAGATGGGCTGGCCCCGTCGGCTAACAGACGTTTCGTCGTGAGTCGCAGCCCGCCGCAGAGAATTTAACTAAGTTGTTGCGGGCCACTGCCAATCTCCTAACAAGAAAAGACAAGACAAGACTAGACTAGACAAGACAAGACAAGACTCGCAAGTTGGTGGCCTTCTCAGCTGTGGTATTCTGGGCTATGTGCTTGTTTATATTGTTATTGTTTCTGAGCGGTTGCTTGGTTTGGATGCCATGGAAGTGCCAACAAAAACTGTGCAAAAAATACCATCCCAGATATATACCCTAATTCCCGATTGCGATGGCGGACGGACAATTAATTGTCTAATGCAGTGACGAACTGCAAAGTGCCGCAGAATGCTAACAATAATCCATCCAGGGCTCATTCACGACGAGATCACGCGCACATAAACACGTACAAGACGACGAGCAGGTGGGATACAAGACGCAGTTTGATAGGCTGGGAACGGGGAAAGAGAGTTGAGTTTCTAGTGTGCAGATACCAAGTAGTAATTAGATAAAGTACAGCAATGCCAAATGCAGAGTCGCTAGGGGGCCAAGAGAATAACAAAAATAATAATATGGAACTGCGATCGCGAGACGCTTCCCATTTCGCCCCGGAGTCACGTGCGGACTGCGGCGAGTGCAAACCTTGCACACGTGTGCGGCTCAGGGCAGGAACGTGGGGCCTGTTCGGTGTGCTGATTGGTCCAGCGGGGTTGTGCCTGTTCAGGGCTAGGGCGAACATACAGTTCCGCTAGGGCCTTGGCACTATTTCGGCCCTGCCCAGGTGTCGTGCCTCGATTTGACTTCTGACACAATCACCGACGCTCTAACCTAAAACCAAAGGGCAAGCTAGCACTCAGTGGGGCCCTTTTTCACCTGCTTGCCCTCAGCCACCAACTAAATAAGTATCCCGCCAGCCCGCCTTGTATCGTCTTTCTCCAGCAGCACCTTTACCTGACTCTGACTTAGAAAATGTCTGGTATCAAGACCTCTGGCGGTAACGCCGCCTTCCACAACTTCGTCAATGACTTTGCTCACATCACCGACCCCAATGAGCGACGACGACTCGCACTAGCAAAGATCGATAACGCGCCGTTTGGATGGTATCATGTCCGCGCCATCGTCGTCGCCGGTATTGGCTTCTTCACGGATTCCTACGACATCTTCTCCATTAACATCTGCGTCACCATGTTGGGCTACGTCTACTTCCACAACAGGGGTTCCAAGCTTCCCACAAACTCTGATACTGCTGTCAAGGTCGCGACGTCCGGTGGCACTGTCGTCGGACAGTTGTTCTTCGGCTGGATTGCCGATATCGTTGGTCGTAAACGCATCTACGGTATTGAGCTCATGATCATCATTGTTGGCACTCTTGGCCAGGCGCTCTCTGGTCCCTCTCAGGCGATTGACATCATCGGCATTCTCGCGTTCTGGCGTGTCATCATGGGTGTCGGTATCGGTGGTGATTATCCTCTGTCGTCCATCATTACATCTGAGTTCGCTACCACCAAGTGGCGCGGTGCCATCATGGGTGCTGTCTTCGCTAACCAGGGATGGGGTCAGCTCGCCGCTGCTATTGTGGCTCTATGCGCCACAGCCGGTTTCAAGGACACCCTCAAGGCGGCCAACACTGCTGCCATGTGCGAGGGCAACTGTCAGACCGCCCTTGACAAGGCGTGGCGTATCACCATCGGCTTGGGCGCCGTCCCAGCCTGTATTGCGCTGTACTACCGTCTGACCATCCCCGAGACACCTCGTTACACTTTCGATGTGGCCCGCGAGCTCGAGAAAGGAGCGGCCGATATCCAGAAATATGTTTCGGGCGCGTATGGTAATGCCAAGGAAGACGAGATCAAGGCTCTCCGCGAAGCTGAGGTTAACCCGGTTGAACTCGATGTTCCCAAAGCTTCATGGAGCGATTTCTGGCGTCACTTTTCGCAGTGGAAGCATGGCTCGA
This sequence comes from Lipomyces starkeyi, assembly GCA_018804115.1. Taxonomy (NCBI): domain Eukaryota; kingdom Fungi; phylum Ascomycota; class Lipomycetes; order Lipomycetales; family Lipomycetaceae; genus Lipomyces; species Lipomyces starkeyi. The sequence goes on along the minus strand of JAGJTG010000006.1, from coordinate 1,313,853 downwards.
TTCTGATTGGTACTGCTGGCTCGTGGCTCTTTTTAGACATTGCTTTCTACGGCTTGGGCTTGAACAACTCCACCATCTTGGCTGCTATCGGATACGCTGGCCAGCCCAACGTCTACACCAACATCTACAACGTCTGCGTCGGCAACTTGATTCTCATTTGCGCCGGTAGTATTCCTGGATACTGGTTTGCTGTGGCTACTCTCGATGTCGTCGGTCGCCGCACGCTCCAGATTGCTGGTTTCCTTATCCTGACTATCCTCTTCTCCATCATTGGTTTTGCGTACCACAAGATCTCTGGCCACGGTCTCCTTGGTCTCTATGTTCTTTGCCAGCTCTTTATGAACTGGGGACCCAACACCACTACGTTCATTGTCCCTGGCGAGTGCTTCCCGACCCGGTACCGTTCGACGGCCCACGGTATCTCTGCCGCGTCGGGTAAGATTGGTGCGATCATTGCTCAGACTGCCATTGCTCCTCTCCGCACCAGGGGCTGCCCTGGCGGCACCTGCTGGCTCAACCACGTCATGGAGATCTTTGCGCTTTTCATGTTGCTCGGTTTCTTCGTTTCTTTCTTGATTCCTGAGACTAAGCGCGAGACTTTGGAGGACATTTGCGAGCGGTTGCATGGCGAGACCAACTATGCCCGACATACCGCCGATAGCTCGATCGAGGGAGAGAGCACTGGCGAGAAGAAGGTCGTAGAGGTCTAAGGCAATGTGTGTAAAATGTTGTGATTTTGTTTAATGTTCATTGGTATATAATGGTTAATCTAATATTCTCATGGCGGACGTTAAAAATTTGTATTATCATGTAGTATGTCGTGTTTGGGTAATATGCTTGCTGAGCCGGAGATGCTCTGATTGTCTCTCCGTAATATAATGAATGATACACATTCATATTAATGGAATTCTGACAGAAGAGGTGATTAAGTTAGTCTTGCTCACTGCATTTTGCCAATGCGCAGCCGGCTAGGGCTATCGGCTGGCAAGAATACAACTTTGAAAGACTTGAAATGACATCTCTACATATGTAGGGACGACTTTGCAGCCATTGGTTATGCACTATATATGACTTACATATTGCATGTCTTGTATAAGAGTTTATTTTCATTGGAGTGCCGATTCGTGGTTTTAATCGACTGGATCTGTTCTTCCTCCTTTGCCCACAAACTCCAAGCCGCCAAATCTATACTATATCCCGAATAATTACTCATCCCGAGTTGTACGCAGCCATGATGTTGTGGGTCCCAGCTTGCATCCGTTTCTAGGGCTGCTACGAATGCGGAGATATCCGCCTTTTCAAATCCACGATTCGGCATCCGCCATTGCAGACGCATATTCCTACCCGCCTTAGTCGGACAATACCACTAATCGTTTGCTTTCTAGCCTATTTTTTTAGTTACAAACCTGATTGTGTGAATCACGAAATATAAAAAGTGACTATACATTCATGGATGAGTCCGATACCTGCCCTCACAGTGATGCTCCAAGGGCGCTGCGGCCTTTGCACGAACGTGGACTTTCAGATATTGACTTCTATTGTGACACGCCTCGAGTTACTGTGTCTGATAACGAAGCAGCCGAATTGAACTCCGGAAGAGATCTAGTGGGTGTACGAAGACACTGACATGAAGGGAGACATCATCAGGATGTTAATGGTCATAGACAGCGTACATAAGCAATAGTCCAATATGACACTTGACTTCTTTTCAGGAATAAATCCAGCTCTTTTGATCTGGCATTCCGGGTCTATATAGATATTACGCCGGTCAATACTACAAGATTGTGGAGCTATAAGCGTTATAAGAATCATATAGTGCTCAGTAGGTTTATAGTCCGCATTTATCGTAGCCCTGGGCATTCAAATACCCCTCCGCCAAATTCCACCTCATGGCTTCTAATTAGGTAATTATTCGATTATCCGCCAATTTGAGACTGATAAGGCCTTGCATCAGACAGCGTAATCCCGATATAGATCGTCTCGTTACAATTTCCTGTTCAATTGTGAACAACAGACATCGCCAATCCGGCGGGACGATGATGTGGTCTGGTCAGCTTGCGCTTATTCTTTTCGCCGTCATCCATTAAGACACAACGACCGCGCAAAGGACTGTTTAACCCCGTCAAAACAAGCAGCTTGGCCCCGCTTGCGTCCCCGATCAGCCATTTATTTATTAGGGCTTGCCCTGTTTTGTCTATTGTTTTTGCCTCGTCGTACGGGCGATGATTGTGACACACAGTGTCAAGGGTTGGGGCTCACGTTTGCTTTATAATATTTGTACCACCTAAGTCTGATTTTTTTTTACTGATACAAAAACAAAAACTTTCCGAAAAATTCATATCAATCAATAAATAATATGCTATATTACAAATATGGGACATACTGCATTGTCGGCTCATGGTCAATGTCAAAAACCATTTATCCAAAAACTGCGACGCATAGCTTCTTAGACAGAATTCTCAATGATCCGCCACCAATGAGCAATTCAAAATATGAACTTATATATCCTGAGTGTGGCAGGATCACAACATATTTTGCACAACAGCAATAATTGTGATCACCTAAACCTTTGGGACCGTCTTCTCACCCTCGCTGTTGCGCTCCTCCGAACTCTCGGTGCTGGGTCGCGGTACGTTGATCTCGTCGTGCAACCGCTCGCAAATGTGTTCAAGCGTCTCGCGCTTAGTCTCAGGAACCAAGAAAGAGAGGAAGAAACCGAGCAACATGAAAAGTGCAAAGATCTCCATGACATGGTTGAGCCAGCAGGTGCCGCCAGGGCAGCCCCTGGTGCGGAGAGGAGCAATGGCAGTCTGAGCAATGATCGCACCAATCTTACCCGACGCGGCAGAGATACCGTGGGCCGTCGAACGGTACCGGGTCGGGAAGCACTCGCCAGGGATAATGAACGTGGTCGTGTTGGGTCCCCAGTTCAGAAAGAGCTGCGAAAGAACATAGAGAGCAAGGAGACCGTGGCCAGAGATCTTGTGGTATGCAAAACCAATGATGCAGAAGAGGATAGTCAGGATAAAGAAACCAGCAATCTGGAGCGTGCGGCGACCGACGACATCGAGAGTAGCCACAGCAAACCAGTACCCGGGGATACCACCAGCGCAAATGAGAATCAAGTTGCCGACGCAGACGTTGTAGATGTCGGTGTAAACGTTGGGCTGGCCAGCGTATCCGATAGCAGCCAAGATGGTGGAGTTGTTCAAGCCCAAGCCGTAGAAAGCAATGTCTACCGAGAACCACGAACCAGCAGTACCGAGCAGAATCGAGCCATACTTCCATCGCAAAAAGTGACGCCAGAAGTCTTTCCAAGAAGCCTTAGGAACATCGAGTTCGGCTGGATGAACCTCAGCCTCGCGGAGAGTCTTGATCTCTTCTCTCGTGGCATTACCGTAAGCGCCGGAAATATATGTTTGGATATCTGCCGCGCCTTTCTCGAGCTCGCGGGCCACATCGAAAGTGTAACGAGGTGTCTCGGGGATGGTCAGACGGTAGTACAGCGCAATACAGGCTGGGACGGCGCCAAAGCCGATAGTGATACGCCACATCTGGTCGATAGCGGTCTGACAGTTGTTAGCGCACATGGCAGCAGTGTTGGCCGCCTTGAGAGTATTCTTGAAACCGGCTGTGGCGCAGAGAGCCACAATAGCAGCGGCGAGCTGACCCCATCCCTGGTTAGCGAAGACAGCACCCATGATGGCACCGCGCCACTTGGTGGTAGCGAACTCAGATGTAATGATGGACGACAGAGGATAATCACCACCGATACCGATACCCATGATGACACGCCAGAACGTGAGAACGCCGATGATGTCAATCGCCTGAGAGGGACCAGAGAGCGCCTGGCCAAGAGTGCCAACAATGATGATAATGAGCTCAATACCGTAGATGCGCTTCCGGCCAACGACATCGGCGAGCCAGCCGAAGAACAGCTGTCCGACGACAGTGCCACCGGACGTCGCGACCTTGATAGTAGTATCAGAGTTTGTGGGAAGCTTGGAACCGCTGTCGTGGAAGTAGACGTAGCCCAACATGGTGACAACGATGTTGATAGAGAAGATGTCGTATGCATCAGTGAAGAAACCAATACCGGCTACGGCGATGGCGCGGACATGGTACCATCCGAACGGCGCGTTGTCGATCTTGGCTAGTGCAAGCCGTCGTCGCTCATTGGGGTCGGCGATGTGAGCAAAGTCATTGACGAAGTTGTGGAAGGCGGCGTTTCCACCAGAGGTCTTGATACCGGGCATTCTAGAGTCTGAGACGCGAAGATGGGGCTGCTGCTGGAAAGACAACGAAACTACGGGAGACTGACTGACAGCGCGCAGGCTGGATACTTATTAGCGGACGGAGGAGCTTGTTGGCCGGCGCGAGCATGTGCCAGGGCGATTGTGATCGACGAAGGAAAAATTGCAGGAAAAATCGACCTTCATCGCGACGAACTTGACGAGCTTGAGCTATGCTTAGCGACCCTACCTCGATTTGACTGACACGAGGAGCGTGGGATGTGACAACGTGCTTGGTAGCGTGTGTTTCCTAACTTTCTCTCGTCAAGCGACATACCAAAGGTCGCCCATGTGCTTTAACAATATCTCGATTGTGTTTACCTTCGTTGTCTCCTCGATGCGTTGTTGAGTGGCGGGTGGAGGCTGCCGAATTAGAGTAAGATTGGTAGATATTCTGTGTCCATCTGTCGATTTAGCCAAATTTGGTCATAGCATATTTGTCCTGGGTTTGTTTGCATTCGCCTATTTTGCTGCCCGAGTCAATGATCAGTGCTCACTGTTTGGCGATGATCTTGTCTCGTCCGATCGGTCTCTGCCAGAGTAATGCGTGAAGAAATCTTTTTCACCCCCAAGTGGGCGATCTCGGCGAATGCCCCGCACATGCCGCGGCGTGGTCCGTTGGTTGGTCAAACTTGCCCCAACCCCGTTCTGCCAAGTGCGGCTCACATGTACCCCGCAAGCCGCACGTTGTCGCATCCGGAAAACCTTAAAATTATTACCACATGCCGCATGTGTCAGGCGTTGATGTCATCAAGCCCCACAGACTGTTACCGTGGCAACACAAAATCGGCGCTAACCGTATCTGGGCAGATTTAAGTTCCCAATGTAGGTACCTGGTAAACAAAAGCAACGCCATGAATCTGCGCTTTAAGCACCTCTCTCCGGCGATATGTTCTTGACCTTCCCGCCGCCCCGACTCTGAACCTTACTAAACAATTTACTTGTTAGTGACCGTGATTCTTGATTTCAGCTCAATAGCTTTGACTTAATTTGTCGATTGTTTTTCCTCGCTTTCTCGAGTGACGTTTTGTTAAATTGCGAAAACTATGTCGTCACAGCAACCACCCGACTTTATCTCTGCTTTACAGCATCAGCATCAGCAACAGCACCACGCCGAAGTGCAACCTCTACATGCTTCTGAGAGTCAAAATCTCCAGCGACATGTGCTGCACCAGAAAATATTCGAAGCGTACGTCATTTTGGTTAATCGCTATTTTTTGCAAGGGTTCATTAGATGGCTGACGGAATCGAGAATGACCAAAATTTGGGCTGACCGGCTATTATAGACGAACGAGTTTTGCTTCGCCCACTGATAACTTGATGTCTCCTTGCACCGCCAAACTGCAAGCCCACAAGAAGAGACATTACGTCAAGTATGTGCCCTTGTCCTTGCCAGAGCCCCTCTTTGCTTCGACTAGATTACTCTTCTGTGATCCAAGTAAAACTAACTGTTATACGACAGGAGCAAGCCCCAACTCCTCAGATTCGGCAGCTTGGCCTCCGCGGCGAATAAAGAGAACAGCGGCGAAAACAGTGGTCTCGGTCTCTAAATCTCCACTTTTTTCTACAGACAACTGAGGTCGTGCATTTGAACGGCAACATTCTTTCGCCAATTTTTCTTTGCTAGTCCATCAAATCATTTCTGAGTACACCAGGAGCATTATGATCGGACTCAATTGTGGGGGGCGTTAGTTTGTGCATCGTGGAATGGAAGTACTGATATTTGGGAATTGAGAAGTCAATGAATAACTTTGCCTGTTTTGTTTCTTTGTTTATTAGCAATATCATGGGACCCTGGATTTCATATGTTTTGCACACTTTACTATATCTATAGCAATGTTTTTGTTCTCGTTTGAATTTTGTATGTGGAGTTGAATAGTTCGAATATAATTGTAGTGCCATGGGCAAGTGAAAATTGTTGTTAGAAATATATAGTACACGCATGTATCTCTCTGTACTCTCCAAATTTCGTCGGCGAACTAGCGTCTTCGCATGCGATCAAGCATTTCGTCATCACTATCCGCCATCTCATGATCCTCCGCATGCTCTAAATGTTCAACGCGTACCTTAGCAGACCGTCCACTACGCACAATCGACACTGGCGTCGCAGCCACACCTGTTGACACAACAGAACTCTGCAAAGCAGGTCCCGACGTAGGCGCACCAGATATGCTTATCTTCTGCGGCGGCATCAACTCCTCGTTACCAGGCACCGGTGGCTGCTGCTGCTGCTGCTGCTCGAACTCTCCAGTATCGTCTGCAGTAGCACGTTTGCTGTTGCCGTCTATGCGTTTCTTGATGAACGACGAGATAACGGATTCCTCGGCCCCGACCATGTCCACGTCCGAGTCAATGTCGACCGAGGACGAAGTTGACGTCGTAGGGGTCGATATTATTTCTTTCGTCGCCGGCTCGAGATTGATCAGATCTATCGATTGCTCCGGCTGCGATAGTTCCTGCCGCAGCAGCTCGTTGTCTCTAGCTAGGAATTCCTACAAATCAGTGAGATTCCATTATTCACGCAGACGAATAAATCACTTATATGTGTGTGATAATGATATACCTTCAGCCCGGCATTCACGATATTGTGAACCTGCGCCGAATCCCCGTATGCCTCGTCGCTCGCATACACAGCCACAACACCATCCGGCCCCGTCGCGCGGGCAACTTCAATCACTTGCTCGGGATTAACTTGCCGGATTTCGAACGAGTCAGACACGCTGCCAGTGTAATAAGCAAACGTGTACCGCATCCACTGGTACTGATCTTCTCCCATTGGGTCGCCACCGCCTTCGGCCGTAGAAGGTGTCTCTATCTCTATATTCCGAGGCCTGATGATGTCGGTCTCGTCTTGCTTTTCCAGGATATTATTCTCATCACTATCGGCCCTTGGTGGCCGTCGCTGTTCGACCTTCTGTTTGAAGTAAACAATGCTATCGCTGATGATCACGCCGGCAAGAGTATACCGATGAAAGTCCGGCACCTGCCCGTCACCAAACGCCTTAGTAAGCGTGGTGCGCCCATCAACATCGTCGTCTGCAGGAGGCTCACTCAGGAACTCGGTCAGGCTCCGGATTTCTTGTTCCAAGAACCCTATTTTCTTGTCGATCCGAGCTATGTAGTCGTCGAGATTGACGGTTAGCTGTTGCAGCTTAGTGAGGATCGCGGGATTGGTGCCATTCAATGTCGTCGCCGCAGCTGTGAAGTATGCGATGGTAGAATCAAGCAAGGATTTCGTGTTGTATCCCTACGAATTAGTTGTTATTCGACCAAAATATTTTGTCATAGACTGGAAAGTGCATACAGTATATTCGGCAATTTGAAGCCTCCGCTCCCGCAAGCTCTGAATTTCGTCCAATATCTCCGAACGTCGCCTATTACGCGATCTCATAACCTTCATAAATGGCTTAGTGTACCTATCTGGATACCACTCAAGCGGTAAATCCACACCAGCGCCAGATAACCAGTTGTCCTGTTTAACCGAGATCACAAACACGTCCGCCACTGACTTCAAATATGCGTCGGGCTCCTCGGACCATAAGAGGTTGTCTAAAGCGCCTACAAGCGAGCCGTACATGTTATGCACGTCCTCTGTGATGATCAATTCGAGATTCACAAACTTCTGCTCCATCATTGTCGTGGCTGTCGTCGAGTGAGCTTCGGGTACCGCAGGCCGATCGAGCGATACCCAGCTGTTGAATAACTTGTCGCTCATGGCCTTTGCCGACGGTATCACTAATGAATCAGCGTACTGGCCCGCGATTAACGACCAAACCTTCAAAAAATTCGCAGTCGGCTCAGAATCTGTTATGAAATCGGAGTGCGCGAGGTCCATATACGTCTCTTCACTTGCCGAGAGCGCGTACACCAGATTTTCGATGCTGGCGTAGGCGCGTCCAGATGGCGATGTGATATCAAGAAATGCCATTATACGCTGGCATTCTAGAAGGAGCAATATCCGCTGGAGGTCTTCTGCTGACTCGCGTCAGTCATAATTTTTTGCACACGCGTGGAGCGACAGCACAAACCTTGCTTCTGTGACGACTCCGCAAACTCAGGGACGAAGATGAGTTCTTTGTCCCACCATGACGGTGCAATTCCGTAGTCCTTGACCAACTGCTTGCCGAATAACAAAAGTGCAGCGCGAGATAGTGGGATTGAATGCAAAATCATTAGTAATGGTCCTAAATTCCGCGCCCGCTCGCAAGGCCGCAATACAGGTGGCCTATTAATCCTGTCAGCACGCTTCGAGTAACCGTTGGAAATCAAGGTAAACCCACACTTCCGGTTCTCTCCGACTGCTTCCCAAATCAAATGGGTTCCGAGTCGTGTTTGGGTCGCCTGATAGGGCCATCATGCCCCATTGGTCTGCATTGTATAAGTCCTGCGTCGCTGGGCCAAAAACAACCCCCGACTCTTGACCTTCACGATTGACTTGTTGGTTATCCTGCTCCATACCCACGTCCAAGGCAGAAAGGTCCTGAAGGGACATGCGCATTGCTTTCGCCATATCGTCGTCCACTATAGAAGTCAGTACCGTGGAGTTCACATTGAGCGAATGCTTACTCTGCTCGTCATCTGCGCCACCTAATTCAACAATGCTCTCGTTCGCTGGTCGGTCTGCGTATGTACTCTTGGGCCTGTCATCGTCGTTGTAAAACGTCTCAGGAGCAAATGCCTCTATACGGCTGTTTAGCGATACGTCAATAAAGCCTCGGATATTTGTGCTCACGAATTTCGTTCTCGTTTAACACCGTGGGTTTGGAATTATTGTCAACCGGTTCCCAGTTTGCTTGCGTAAACTCCGATTCGTTCCACTGAGTTTTTCGGCGGTCCTGAAGACACTTTAGCTGTGGACAGGACGTAGAGGGTATCAGGTATATCTGAACTATTCTGACTCACCTCGTCGAGTTTACCTGAAAATATATAATCAATTGCTCTCCCAACGTCATTATTTGATGCCTAACGATTAGTAGATGAATTTGTCCGAGATCTGGCGATCTAGCACGTACCTGCAGAGCGACCACGGCGTCTGAACGACTGAAGCCCATGTCCACGATCTGTTCCACTGCGCTCTCCATGACGTCTGTTTATAAATCGTTTTGTTTATAACACTGTAGAATATATATATATATGTTCTGCAAGATCTATGGTATGGAGTTATGAGTTGCGTGTTGCCTTCTATGTCGCAATGACCGCCGCACTGAACTTTCGCACCGGAGAGCGCAGGCTGCCAATGCGGTTCCTCAGAACACAAGTTTGAATCAGTCAGCCAGAATCTCAACCCTCAATGGGGTATTGAATATCCTTAATATTTTAATGAGCTTTTATTACGCTAAATGTTTTGGGATAGTTGCTATTATGTCGTTTATTTTTATCGATTTGTTTTGTAAGAAGTCATAGATTACTTCAGTTCAGATGTGACTAGATCTTGTGCATGAAGCCCTAATAAACTGAACTCACGTCCTTACTGTCCCCTGAGTTTGTCCAACCGGTTCAAAGATGGGTGTTGGGAGTTTAAACGAGAGCCGGCTTCACTGGCCAGATTGAAGTAGTATGTTGCTGATCTACAACCGTCATATCGACAATAATCCAGACAATAACTCTTCATCTTGACGTCTCTACTCATCTTGGGTTCGGTTTGCCACGTACAGTAAAGAGCAATACCCATTTCCCAGTTTTTATAAGCACACTTCACCATATTCCCAGATCGAGCGGTCCTTCTCCCAGTTGCGAAATTCGCCTTCCGCAGGCGTGTTTGGCTACTGTTCGTGGGAGAATCCTCGGTGCTGATCGCCAGTCGCACAGGCGACAAGTCAACTATTCCTGCTAGTAGGCAAGCAGAATCAATAGCAACTTTCATGTCCACTCCAGTTGCGCCGATCAAGATCACGGAGGCGGCCGCGCCCACTACGGAGTTCCAATCTTCATCTCCTAGTTCACACAGTCCGGTGGATCACACAGTGCCGTACAGGCATCGCATGTCGCATCGTGATTTACCGCCTGATACGCCGCCGCTGGTTGTTAGGTAAGTTAACTCAACGTGGGTGTCAACGTCGGACTCTAGTGTGGCTGACTGTGTTGACGGCAGATGGTATTTTGCGACGGACGTACCAAAACGAAAGCCATTCGTCGACAAAGACTCGAAACCACCCAAACCGCCTTTGAAATTTGTGCCGTTCTCAGTTACTGACTCTCGCAATATCGAGGCAGCGTATCAACAAAAGGACGACTCCAAGCTCGAAACTGTCGCTGTGAATGAAGACCGGCTCTTCCAAGTTGACATCCGCCAGCGAGAGCTATCGCCTCTTTATTGGAATGGTCCCACGTATGATGTGCGTCGTGGGACGTGGTTTTATGCGGACAGTAGTACGTTGAAGCCATGTGACGAGAATTTGGCAAATCAAATTGAGGAAGGGTATTTGAAAAACCAGCCATTCCGGAAACCTGCGCATGTTCCCGCCTCGCCTGCCGCTTCTGATCCGTCATCAATAACTGCACAATCTCCACCAATTCCGGCTCCTACTCCGATGTCCAACTCACAATCGCAAGCGACATCGCTCTCTGGGCTGCCCATAGAGCATTCGACCGGCGAGACTGAGGGGGCGAATCACGTGCGCGCGTCCTCGTTCACAGAGTCAATTACCAATGTGTTCACATTCAGATCTCGGTCACCATCGACGTCGAATCATACGGCGCAGTCACGATCACCCTCATCTGACCGAAAGGCTCAAGAATCTGACAAGCCAGTCCCTGCTACAGCTTCGATCGTGCAACAGACAAACACCTGGCCATTGTACGGCCCTCATATGGGAAAATACGTCGTGTATTCCAACGATGCCACAACAGCCTGGATCATCTCAGATGATTTCTACGGAAAATTTGCATCGACTATTTATCAGCGTTTGACGGCTGGTGCCAGCATGGGTGGAGCCAAGATAGTGAGAGGTTGGTCTGACGTCAAAGCAAAGCCGCCATCGAAACCGTTGCCGACAACTGTAGTGGCTGGTACTGCAGCTGATAACGAAGAAGAGGCGAAGAATGTGTCGGAGTCTACACTGACAAGCGATCGGACCGCTAAATTGGTTGAGGCGATTGAAACGTCGTCTGTGGCTAGTGTGCAGATGGGGACAAAGGAGAGCCAAGAAGCGCAGGACAACGCCTTGCTGGAGCAGCAAATGGAGAAGGATTACAATCCGAACGAAGATGAGGATCAAAACCGCGAGATCGAACATTTGGTGCTGTGCATCCATGGAATTGGTCAGAAACTTGGACAGCGACTCGAATCTGTGAACTTTGTCGGAGTAGGTGTTATTGATTCTCCCTGCTCGTGGAGTGCTGCTGACTCTGTATAGGATGTGAATACCTTCAGAAAGACGTTGAAGTCCGTGTATTCGGCATCCCCAGATTTGCAGGCATTAAATGGAGAAACTGGAAACGATGTTAAAAAGCTCAATTCACGAATCCAAGTACTGCCTGTTTGCTGGCGGCACAGCATACAGTTCGGACTCCAACAGGATCAAGATGATGACCCTGCCAAACCTAGGAAGGAGCAGGATATTGGAGATCAGGAAGAGGAGAACGTTAAAGAAGAAGATGATGACAAGGCAGCCACGCTACAGGATATTACCGTCGATGGAGTCCCTGCACTGAGGGGGTAAGTAATTCGATGGCACTCAAGGTTAAACAGTGCTAATGTTAGCAGGATTATATCGGAAGTTCTTCTTGATATTCTGCTATATTATCAGCCAAACTATCGCGAGCGAATCATGAACAACGTAACGAACGAATGCAACCGAATCTTCCATCTCTTTAGAAAATGGAATCCTAATTTCAAGGGACGGGTTAGCATCGCAGGGCATTCGCTTGGTGCAGCTATTGCGTTTGATATCCTCTGTCGCCAGCCAGATCGGCGACCGTCAAAATCAAAATCACCAAAGTTAACACTGGATTTCGATGTTGACTCGTTTTTCGGTTTAGGCAGTCCTGTTGGGCTGTTCCAGATGCTGAAAGGCAAGACTATTGCTCCTAGGACTGTCAAGTCCATCGAAGATCATCCTCTGTCACCCCTAGACTTTGATTTGGATAACCCGTTCGAAGGCAGCAAGAAACCAACGGGCACAGTGTCCACACCGAAAGTTGAAGATATCTACAATATCTTTCACCCAGCAGATCCTATCAGTTATAGATTAGAGCCGCTGATAGTCAAGCGCATGGCTGAATTAAAACCACAAGCCATTCCATCTACGCGCAAAGGCCTCAACACTCAGATTGCGAATCTTGCAGAACTGACACAGAGAGTCGCCCAGAGTGCGTCGAATATGTGGAGCAGCATGGCGTCTGGACTAGCAAGCACTATATTGAACAAGTCGCTGGGTTACGAAGGAGATACTTCGGGAACTTTCAATGGGGCAGGAGATGCGAATAGCGGTGCATCATCCTCGCCGGATACGTCATCGACTTTCCGGCAGGACCTGGCAATAACGATTCACAATCCACCAGAGACGGGTGTGGAGACATTATACTCCAAATTCCAAAAAGAGAGCGAGAAGCTAACCAAGGCCGCCGAAGAACATGCCAAATTGCAGCGCGATGAGGAGCTCATTCGCGGGTTGAACTATACTGGGCGTCTGGACTTCTCATTACCGGAAGGATACATGGATATCACATTGCTAGCATCCATGGGCTCTCACCTGGGCTACTTCAGGGATCCTGATGTCGCCAACTTCGTAATTGGGCAATTACTGGCTCGACCGCATCCTAAACGGCTCAAGGGCGCTAAATTGACGAAACAGAAATACCAGCCATTAGCTTGATTCACGCTCCTTTTTCTATTATATCAATTGTATATTTGTATATGCTAGTTCTTTGGATACATTCCCGTACTGTATGATTATTTTGCGCGGCTGTTCTATTTTGTAAATCTCTTAATTATCGGCGCTCGTTTTAATTGTAATGGACAGGTGTTTTGATGTCGTAATGATATTCTCTTCTTTACCTGTTATACAGACATATTGCTAATATAGCTTATAACCATCATTGGCTCAGCCTGTTGACGTCATTATTCATACACATCCAGCAGTATTGGGCCCGATGGAAGACACTCGTCCGTGCAACCGTGACGCGGTCGGTTGGTTGCGCACGAAACTTTATCTCCATATTCGGAGATACTCTTGGCTGCCTCTTGCCGGCGTCTGATCCCATTACCCGTTCGAATACTCTTCATCTCAATTCAACCGCTGAACATTCTATTGTTCTTATTCTGTCATAGTAATTGCCTTGACGAAGCAATAAATCTGTCTATATGCCTTCCGAAACACCGCTCAGAGTTGGCTTGATTGGCACCGGGGTAAGGTTTTTCCGCCTGTGCTCGCTAACAGCGTTTGTTGGTTTGACGCAATTGCTCGTAAAACTATCGAATGCCATGTACAGCGTGGTAGCACATATACGAAGTATTGGAATTGACTATATTAACGTGGGATACACAGATATTTGCCTCCCAACGTCATTACCCCGCCATCGCATCCATCCCTTCCTCGGTCCAGCTGGCCGCCTGCGCAAACCGCAGCATAGACAAGGCCAAGAAATTCGCCTCAACAGCCGGCATTCCGGACTCGAAAGTGTATGACTCATTGGAATCGCTCCTTTCCGACTCGGACGTCGACGTTATCGACGCGCTTCTGCCGTCGCAATTCGCTCTCCAAGCAGTCAAAGCCGCCATCAGCGCCGGCAAACCCATTGCGATCGAGAAACCAATCGCGGCAACTCTCGCGCAAGCCAAAGAAATTGTCGCAATTGCAAGGTCGACAGATATACCCGTTGCCGTGCTCGAGAATTTCGTGTTTTGGAATGTGATTCCCGAGATTAAGTCGCTGCTGGGGCAGATTGGCGAGGTGGTTTATTTCTCACATTATTGCACGTCGCCGTTTAATTTCAATAACCAGTATTTGGATACTTGGTGGCGACAGAAGCCGGAGCATGTTGGTGGATTTTTGTCCGGTGAGCTATCCGAGAGTTAGAGATGGGTACGAATGCTTATTGGAAAAGATGGCGGTGTTCACCAGGTTGCTTTGTTCACTGAGATTTTGGGCCAAGTAGATACGGTAAGATGGTACTGGTTAGTATCAATCGGATTGATTGCTAATTCGGCACAGCTCTCTGCGTTGACCACTCAAGTTCGCGAGCAATCGGGTGACGTCGACACTCTCACCGCGACTCTAAAAATGAAGTCCGGCGTCCTAGGAAGCTTCACCTACACCTCTGTGCGTACTGTCCTGCATACTACACTATTCAGTTACCGAAACTAACATCCTAGGCCGTGTCAAACCCTCGTATCAACAAGCTCTCGATTAGTGGTACAAATGGAACTATAATCTACGACTTTTCAGACAAAGCGAACGCGACACTAATGCTCTACACCGATGCCGACAAGGCCGGCAAAGTCGTCTCTGTTCCGGACAATGTCCAAGAAGGTGTTCCCAAAGAGTTTGAGAACTTCGCGGAGGCTGTTCAAAAGCAGGACAAATCCTTATTGAAGGTTCGTGCTTATCTGAGGTGCTCTGGGCTCCCGCTAACGACATTATAGATCCCAACTGAGAAAGCATTCCATCATTTCGCAGTTATTGTCGCGTCTGTGGAAAGTTCAAAGAATGGCGGAACCGCCGTCAAGGTTGCCGAGCCATGAGGATGAGATCGTAGACGAAAGCGCGTACAAAATTTGGATTGTCATTGATATTCAGTTGAATTTATAGTACGTATTACAACTAATATCAAATACATTGAGTTTAATCTCCCCCAATGTGATAACTTTGAACGGCCGACATAACAAAATATACATAACCCCACATGACTAGCCATACTGATTCCCATACTTTAACCGAGCATTTTCTTTCTCTTGCCGATATGAGCCTGGAAACCGGTCTTGATTCCGCTGACAGACCGCCGACTGCCGCAGCTCTCGCACACTAAGAAGTACAGACGGTTTTCCTTGGCCAAGTGAGTGCTGATCGACTTGCAGGTCTTGCAGGTGACGTATTCCACTATTGCGCATGTTAGCAAAACCGTAATTGACAGTACATCACGCCAGAAATACGTACTAATATATCGCCGCAAAACATTCTCTAGCTGCTTCTGCTGGAAACGGCCCTTGATGACCAATCGCGAGTTACCGTCAACCGAACCTGAGGTACCCAACTCCGCGAACAGGAACTGCATGACGTGCTCGTAAGGTCGGTGCATCCGATCTGATATATCCTTCAGGTTCGCAAAAATCGTCTTCTTGTTACCTTCACGCATAACGCTAGGAGGTGGAATCTTATACCGCTGTCCTCTCTCGCCGGCCAGCTCAGGATTGTTCGTGCGCAAAATCTTAAAGAATCGGTGAAGTAATTCCTCGTATGAATACTCGCGGTCACTATTAAGCCAGCCAGCTTCCTCTTCCTCGCCTTCACCCTCTTCCTCGCCCTCAGGCTTCTCAAACGTGTCATCTTCACCAGCGTCTTCCTCTTCATTGACACCAGCTTCCTCAAGCTGCTGCTCGAACGCGCTCACATCCGCCACTTTCTTCTTTTTCTTCTTCTTTTGACTGCCAAAATCAAAGTCCTCAACATTATCCTCGGCACCTGCGTCCCCTGCCGAAGCGTCCTCGGCGGGCTCGAGTGGCGCCGACGACGTCGATTTCTTCTTTTTCTTCTTTAAGCCGGCGAACATATCCGTCAATTCGTCAACTTCTGGATCAGCTATGCCAGTATTAGTCTCGATCGCATAAGCAAATAAAGATTCAATGAGCTTAAATTCGAATACATGGCAAAAAAAAACATACGAGTCTCATCCTGAGGAGCGGCATCATCCAAATCGTCCCGGCTAAAAGAAACAGCCTTGGATTTCTTCTTCTTTTTCTTTATCGTCGGATCAAACTCCAACTAGTACACCCATTAGCACACTACTCTACTGCTGCCGTGCGAAATCTTTTTCCATTCCACAGATCTACCTCACGAGATCTGCAAATGGCAAACATAGTAGTTCATCACATACCTGCTCCTCCGCAGTCGGGGTCACACTCTCGTCAACAGAAGCCATAGTGCGTATTCTTTTTTAACACGCAAAATTAAAGCTCTGGGTTGGATAAACGTCCGATCTCTGGGCTGAAACTTGCTCTTTGACTAATTGTACAACTCCGGCGAAATTTTCCCGTGTGGAAGCGTAGTTGCGCCGCCCTATCCCCGCTGAAACCCGTACCCTTGTCTCTGGCGTTACAAATTTGAATTCTCATGTAACTAATTGATTTTGATGAAAAAACTTTGGGAAAATGTATACAGACAGCATACGGTTATAGCATGAATCTTGGCAGGGACACTACAATTATCTAGCAACACTTCCATGCTATTTCCTTAATATGAGATCGGCATGCACACACAAACAAACCCAATTTCCATAAACATAGCTAGAATATACACATACATACATTAAAAATACATTAAACCAGAATTTGTACATGAAGAAATCGGCACCACTTCAATAAGTTAGTCCTCCTTTTTCTCCTCATTCTTGATCCATCCCCCGGGCACATTTGCTGATGTGCCAATGAGCGGTCTAAACCCCTCGCTCTGCAAAATCTCCCCACTGAGTATCTGTTTCCGCTTGTTCCACTTTGTCTGGGTCTCCGTCCATTCGAGGACTTTTGTAGGCGGTGGCGGCGGTTCGGTTACCTTCGTGACTAAGTACGCGGCCGAGGCTTCTGCGATTCCGTAGAGCAGCACCCCAAGGAATGGAATCTTGAGGATGAAATAGAAGCCCAACCCGAAGCCTAATTGACGTGTTAGTAGGGCAGTACACTACGGTTAGGATCGCCATTTCGACATACCGAACAGAACACCTTCTCGTGCACGGAACCATGCCTCCCGCTGTTTTGGTGTGAACGGAATGCGGGAAAAGTACGGAATTAACTGTGTCACTCAGTAATGCGTTTCGTTTACCTGATCACATATGATCACGTACCAGTTCCCTCGCCAGACTCCTGCTGCCCCAGTAACTCGCCAGAAAGATCGTAAGCCATTTCTTGGGCACTAGCGCTCCCACGCTGAACACCACAACCGCAGGAGCAACACCGACAGTCTTTCTAAAGCTGTAAAACGAGACTACCTGAAGAACAATTTTGCCAAGGTACGGGATCAATGAGAGAATGTAAATCGCGACGGACAAGATCGACCGTCTAAAATATCGTGATACGAACTTCGCAGCATTGTTCGGCATCGGCACATATTCCTTCTCCGCCGAAGCATCGGCAGAATGTATTCTCGACGCCGATAATGTGCGTGCTGAAGACTTCGTATAGAGTGATAACGGCGCGTAAAACCTAGAGGTTGTGATTGCGCTCCCATCGATTTTGTTGGTCATTTTATTGGCAGCCTTGGTCGTTTCGGGCGATTTTGCCTTCTCGGGATGCATTCTGAAATAAACCTCATCTATAAACCGCAATGATTCCATAAACATGTCGTCCATTTCGGGCCGCAAATACCGCATTAGACCGATCAACAGCCCACCTAGATTAATAACATTGCTCTCAATGAAATCGATGCCGTTTACCACCCTCGCCGAACGCTCACCCGCCTCATGGTCTCCGCTGCTCGAAAAAATCCACGCAAGAATGCTGATCACGATCTTGACAGTCCAGAGCGGAATAGTTATTATTAACTGAATGATCAGGGAAATTGCGATCGCGTAGGCAGCCTGTTTATAGTACTTGGCCCTCAGCAGATCCGGGTTCTGCAGTGCGCGGTAGGCCCCTAAAAGGGTCAATTGGAAGCCGCGCACAATCGAGAGAGCAGAGAATCCGTCCGGTGGTTTTGTTATGAATTCAGGCGACGGCATGGCTGGTCGTGTGCTGTAACTGTGTAAATCGGACTGGGGCACGATGACGCAAGCTAAAAGAGTATATACTCCGTGCGGCGCTGCAAATGCCACACATAATACTCTGCGCGTACTATCTAGACTCGCGGTATACGCCTACAATTGAGTGCGCATATTTAAATATGTAAGTTTATCTTCAAATGTGAATTGCAAGTGCCCCGCAGAGTGGCAGGTCGCATGATCAAGTACTTATACGAAGTATTCGATTGTAGCCATGTAATTAAGCTGCCCATTACCCGGCTTGAGTCGACTCGACACAAACAAGAGTAAGTACACCATCGCCGCACATTTTCCATATGGGTCTACCACCCCAGAAACATTCATGGACGCATCACGGTTTCCAATATCCGTGTTCCCATCTGCAAACGTGTCGCTAACAGACGACCGGCGTGCACCTGAAAGCCATCTCACCGACGCCGAACTGGCGCAGCTTATCACGTCCTTCATGCAGCCCTCGACTGAGCCAGCGAATGATAGTGGGAGTGGAAGTAGTACAGCCGGCGAGGCCGACTTTGAGCGCGACGCAGCTCGACCGGTCCTCGGTGTGTTCAGGCATCCTCTTTCAGATAGTGGTGCGGTTGTAGACGACGATGCCGCGAGTGGGTGCAGCGATAGCGGGTATTCCACCAGTATAGTCTTTTCCGACGACGACGACGAATTTGATCCGTTTTACAAACTGCGTACGAACATACATGCCCTGTACGTGATTGCTGTCATGGTCGATTTACGCGCTGAACAGACGTACATGCGGGCGATTGCAAAAGCTGAGGGATCCGTGCTGGGGATTGCTTGGATTACGTTTAAAGATCAGGTCTTGGTGCAGTTTGCGCAGGGATTCGGACTCAAGCTGTTGAAGATACTTCTTGTGCCATGGTTCAGAGGTACGATAAAGAGCGGGCAGACTACAGGAAGTAAGTTGATCTATTTTATTCGCAAGAATAACGCTAAATAGATGCAGGCGTTTTCAAAACAACGGTGCTTGGCGTTGCCAACTATATTGGCAAACGACTATCGCTTATTCCCCAACCGAGTTAGTCGCATGTCGCATAGAAGCAAAGATGTGCTTGTAAATATATGTAAATATCTGGCGTTCAATTGTTTAAGTTCCGAATCCAATTACTGTACCCTAGTATTTACTGATCTCCACTATCGTATAAATCTCCGAAGATATCAATGCTCTGTATTCCACACAACACAGGCATCAAATGAAACCAACGTACCCCCAAAAATATCCAATGCGCTGCCATACGTCAGGTCGACCTTTCCCCCGCTCAGCCTATTGACAAGAGCAAGATCGTCTATACTCTTCGCACCACCGGCGTACGTGACCGGGATCGGCGACCATTCAGCAAGCGCGACCACCAAATCCTCGTCGATTCCTCTGCAAAGACCCTCGACATCCGCCGCATGAACCAAAAATTCAGAACAATATCCTGCCAAAAATTCCAGCGTCTCTATACCAAATTAGTTCCCTTGTCAAGCCACGTATTAACACACAGGGTGAGGGCTCACGCTTATTGATCTTGGTGTCCGTCAGAGTCTGCCATTTATTCATCGCAACGATCCATTGGTCTCCTCGCCTGCGACAACTCAAGTCGATGACTAATCTTTCTTTGCCGACTTTGTCGTGTAATTGCTGTAATCGCGTCAAATCGAGCTCTGCGTTCGGGAAGAGATATGAGGTGACAATGACCTAGAACGTTAGCACGAAAAGAAGAAGCAACCTCAGAATTTGATAAATCATGCTATTAGCTACCTTCTCGGCGCCATTGTCTACCCAGAATTGTGCGTTGTCGGACGTAATCCCCCCACCAATCTGCAAGCCCCCTAAAAACCCATTAACCCACACAGTCTCTCACAGCAGTGCTAAACTGACCCTTCCAAGCACCCAGGGCCTCAATAGCAGCGTCATCACATCCAGGTCCAAGCTTGATGACATGCGTTCCAGTAATCCCGTTCTCTTTGTACAATGTCGCGAAATGCGATGACGGCAGTGTTGCGACAAAGTTGGTTTGCAGCGTGTCGGTGTCGGTGGAGAGCGTGCCACCGACAATTTGCTTGACTTTGCCGGCATGAATGTCAATGCAGCCTCGGAAACGTGTCATTTCGCTGCATAGTACAGTGATATCTGTTCTTTTTATTAAATTGCGAGACAAAGGAATCGCGAGAGCTCGCGAAGAAGTAGAGAGTATGGTGTGTACAATTGTAAGGGGTTAGTACTGGTCGAGACCGGTAGTGTAATCCCACTCAGCAGCCCGACGTCTCCGGTCGCAGGCTTTGAGGACATAATACCTTGGAATACCGTTCCAATCCTCTATGATTAGTACTTCTATTTTATAATAAACATAGCCCACTTCACGTAAGAGCCGCTCTGCTGTGGTGAAGATAACTTTCGCACGATGATGACTCGATAACTCGGCCAGACGAGGACGTGTTTTCCAAGCCATGCAATCAGTCACCCGTCAATCAACTAGTCCAGCAATCTACAATATACAGCTGGGTCTGATGGAACAAAGTGCGTGACGTATGTAAAGTGTATTAGACTGCAAGCATATCCGACCACCCAACGCTGCCGCATGCAGTAGTGCGTCAAACGGCCCTTGCATGCCCCGCCATCGCTGTTTCTGAATTTGGCACACAGCAGAACGGGATGGCCCCGCAGCGATATAGCGTTGCATGGATGCACGCAAATCCATCCGATAACTTGTGTCTAGGACCATACTTCGCTGCTATTTTTTCAAATTTGGCGCGGCTACCTTTGGAATACGGACGTCTCTTGATGCTGCGGTCAAAAACCCTGAAGAGCATGGAAAGACTGTTCACACAGGCATGCAGTTCCCCATGGTAGTCAGAAGTGCTTTAGTTCACTAGTGTTTAATATTTTCGATAAATTCTGGGATGTGGCTAGCGAATTTGAGATCTACGAGGCTGACATATCCATATCGCTCTCTGGCAACTGGAAATTCCACTCGAGCCCGCAATTCTGAATTCACGAGTGAGTTTCGTGCGCAATCGACTTCCAATTCTACCTAAGAAACGAAACTGCCAACAGTAGATACATGTTTAAACATGTCTTACTCGCATTGCGCGAAATTCAGAAGAGTTTATAAACAATCAATTGACGGAATCGTAGGGGATGGACTGTAAGGTGTCAGGTAGTTCTGGCGGAAACCTTATGCTACGAAATAGCTGGGAAGCAAGTAACGATAAATTTTAAAATATTTTCGATGGAGGACTCGGCAGGATCTCTAAGTTCTTATATGTGTGTCCTTGCTCTCGGTCCTGCCCGAGCCTCCGAATTACTCAAAAAACACCTATTCAAAATTGACAAGGAACCAAATGCACTACTAATTTCCGAGCTTCTTGGCCGACATGTCCGAGGATCGTTTCGGCCGCTTGTCCGAGGATCTTCTCGGACGACATGCCGCCCCGAGAGCCCTAACCTGATGTGAGTACAGGACCCTCAGGAGCGTGCTGAAATGGATGCTCACTACGACTTTCCAACAATCTGATGGTCGCGAAACAGAGATATACCACACACATCTCGCTGGCCCTCCGTACGAGCATTGCATGTAACACTGTAAACTGTATCCAGCCAGACCGCCTCCTATCAATAGTGCAATACATTCTCCATCCATGCATTAAAGAGGGTGATAAACTACCTAAAATTCCATCACTTTTCATCACTTTTTCATTCGCCGACGACCGTACTGCGTAACTCTTACACTCTCTAAAACTATATTTCTGAAGGAAGACAGAAAATGAAGAACTAAACATCTGCAGAACACAATAATTCTAGAAATACAATATCAAGCAGAAAAGATGCATGTCAAGATGATCAAGCAATGAGTAATAGTACATGCCAAACTCATAATCTCAAATTAACATCAAATACAGTATGCAAGACATCAGACTGGCTCTTCCCAATATATCGATGCTTATAATACAGACGCAGGACGGTCACCTCACGTTCATCCCAAGTCTTCATTCTCGCCTTTAGCCCGCCGGACTAGAACTTTCCATCTGTACCGGACCGTTTGGCCGTCGCGTTTATTCAGAATCTGTGCGTATTCGCTAAAATCCTGACGCGGCAATGTCTGCAAAACCATGTCGACCTTCAGGCCGTGTTAGTCAATTTCACAATATTAACAAAGCGTAGACCCACCAATTTACGGTCTTCTTCGAGAGTCCACGTCGAGTTAGGCGCTTTTCGCCGCTTAGGCTTGGCCGCGGACATACTGGACTCTTCCTGAGGATCGCCATCTGAAGTCGCCCTGCGCAGTCCGGTACCGCCGTATGCATATGCGAAACTACCGCTACGGTCGCCAGAATCAAGTACCGGCGCGAGGTTTTCTTGGTGGATGCTTTGTGACGAACTTGGCTGTCGCGGCGGCGTCCATAGACTCATGGACGAAGACTCGCCATAGTTCCTGTCAAGGGATTGTGGGACAGAAAGTGGATGCCCGCCCTGCCGCACTCCGAACTGCTGGGACGCATCGTTCGTGGCTGCGGTTGCATATGTCTCCAGCTGATCAGACAATTCCGTCGGCTGATACTGATGTTGTTGAATGTGCTGTATATGATGCTGTGCAGTCGACGCCTGATATCCAGGCCGCACTTGTTGGTAATACGGTTGTGGAGGATACTGCTGATACCGCTGCTGCTGATACTGTTGCTGATATGCGTAGGATGGCTGTGGTGCCTGGTATTGTTGTTGGGGCTGATGATGTTGAGGAAGAATAGGTTGCGGTGGTAGTAGAGCAGGTCCACCCAACGGCGGCTGCGATTGGGGAACATTCGTGGTCGTTGGAGATGCAAATTTCGATTCTTCCCGTGAGGGTAACTTGATGTACTGAGGGAGTGGAGTAGGCGACGACTGCTTCTGTGTTTGCTGCTGAGACAACTGCTGCGGCGACGATTTCGTCACGTTCGGCGAGGACGACGCATTGTCATGCGCAGGCGTAAGAGGCTGGCCGGAGTCGTTACCTTCGGATTGGGCAGTTGAGGAGTTCAAAATTCGATCAATATTCATCAACCTCGATGGCTCGCGGCAAAATTCTAAGCAAGTAAGAAAGCGCCGTCGTATGTTCTGTGTCATGTCAGACGATTCCATAGCTTCAAGTTTGTTAAAAGTCTAGACACGACATACGAGTTGGAAATACAGATCAGACGATCACGGACTACACGGTACAGAGGATGGGGTATCCGTAAGCACCCATGCGTAATTGAGATGTCAATGGTCTCAGCGAAATAAAATTATAGGAAAATTAAGAAAAGATAAGTACGGATGTCTGTCATAGACATGGAACCGTGTCGAACTGAGTCAAAACTTGGGTAGGGTCTTTTGAGGAGACCAGCCGATAAGCGTCAAAAGTACCACGACCGTGCCGGTGGGATCCAGGACTGTATGTAGTGTAATAGATAGGAGTTGTGACGAGGACGTAACTGAACGAGCAACAGAGGAGTAGTGGGCAGGAATTGGAGTGAGAAATGGTGGAAATTTGCTGATGCGGGCAAATCAGCAGTGGTGTCGTTCGTAGACTCAGTAGCCGCTCAATTCGATCCGGTATCGATAGAATAAGAGGATGAGTTGGACTAGTGCCGTGGCCAGTAACAAGAGGGAGTGAGCGAACGTGTGTGTGGACTTGGATGGCTGTAGAGATGGCTGGTGAAAAGTTGAGGTTAGGATCAACCAAGGGCTAATAAGGGACGAAAAGCGCACAGAGGCGAAGGGAAAGAGCGGCAGTAGTTAGTACTTCAGTAGAAACGACAGACAGAAGAAGTAAGTACATATACCATATTGTATTCCTCCAGGTTTGCGCAGCCTGTGGAGCAGCCTTGGCTTCTCAAAATGTGGTGGGCAGGGGTACCCACCACCTAGTCTCACACAATAAGCAGGTACCCGACGACCGTTGTACACCGTTGAACCGATACGGTTAAGGTAACCAACGCAGGCATTGTTCACAATTGAGCAGCGAGAATATCAGAGGGCAGTGTATTGCGGATTGCTTGCAAGCTTATTCAGTTCTTCTGCTTGTTTTTAACTACTTACTTATATTCTACGATACATATACAATACCGTATATAGAGCGGTTCGGCGATTTGACTATCGGCAAGCCGGTGACGTCACTGCTGCCTATCTACTAGTAGTGTTCCTCCACCACTTGCCTGTCGGTTTACATACAAACTCCGTTAAGCCGATGCAATGTTTAAGCCCGCTTCGTATCGGCTTAGCAAGATTATCATTTTGTTGAAGTAGAATTTCTAACATTAGCCCGAAGTTTGGAAAGGGAACAAATAACGGCTTGAAGGGCAATCGGGTGATAGCGAATCAGCTTAGCTGTGTTGTGCTGTAGTGTATATTCTGTACTCTAGCGAGTGTCCTAGAGTACACTAGCGTGATTGTGGAGCCATTGTGGATGTTAGACGATAATCTGAACTCCAGTGACACCTTTGCCTGAGAACTTTCGAGACTGCCCAATAGTCAAATGTCGCAGCAGCAGTAGCAGCCAGAAAGCAATTGGCACGGATTTTTCTATCAATCTCTCTTTTGCTTGACTAGCAAATTACTGAATCCACGAATATGTATTCTGTCGCCTGAGCGCAAGCGAATGCCTTCTTTGTATTATTGTTTTTAAACCGACAAGCCAGACTGAGATATCGTCTATTATCATATTGGTCCCACGTCCTATACTGTATACTCAGGCAGTTTTTATAATCACTGGGTTACCATTTATCGAATATGGATCAATCTATGTATCTCTTACAGCTTTATTCATAGTCGGTTTATCATTTAATAAACTCTGAATGACAAGTGCGATGCTACAGCAGTTGGTACTAATACAGTGCTGCTTAACTTTGGCCCCGCCGCTAACGAGAGATCTAAGAACCCAAAGTAGGTGGCGCCACATAGATGGTCAAGTAATACGTCGAGATCTCGACAGCCAGCGTGAGACACACACTTTTTTACGATTACATGCATAGTAAGGTATCTTTCATACCATCGCACTTGTAGCGGTCGCTGTCCTGGTTGCGGCTCCAAGTTATTCCACGGAAGGGCAACCATTATTACTTATTATGGAAGTCAAGTCTACAATTCGTCTATATGGTATCTAAGTGCGTCGGAATAGCCTGCTGCAGATTCTGCGGAAACCGACGACCGAAATGAAAATGAAATTGAAAAAACGAATATGAAAGTTGAAAAATGAAAGGACAGAAAGTTTCTTAATTAATCCCCCAGTTCAGCTCCGGACAGGGTGCACTTTATCGTTTCTGTTCACACTAATATTTAGCCGAGCTTGGCGGTTCGTTGCTTTTTCATGGCTTTCTAACTTTATTATCGACCTGCACTAGCCAATATCTGGAAATTTATACGTCACAATAAGATTACGAGGGCAGAAATACTGGCCGCCCCTATTTTAAAGCTGCTTCACGTGCCACTGACTAAGTTAGCAATGTCAATTGTTGGCGCTAGCCGACGAGGACGATTCCAAAGAATATTTTGAAAGATATACTCTGCTTCTCAGCGATTCAAATATGCAGATTAAGTCAGCTGAACTTATACAGGGCTGTGTGATCAGGATTCCTCTAGGACTCAAGGTGGATACCGAACGCGAGGCTTGGACTCTGCTTTTTCGAGACTATTATTGCAATTACTAGATATTATCAACCAACTTATATTACCATGATTATCAATCGATCGCACTCTGTATACTTTGAACCGTCTTACCCTTCACATGACGACTAAAGTGCCTAACGGCAAGCTCCTATACAAGCCATCTTCTAGTATGATCGACTTCTACTAGTTCACGCCTAAAAAAGCAACTGTAATATCCACTTGACAGACTGGACCTTTATTCGGCAATCCCGCGATATGATCGAGCTCTAATGAATCGATATCGGGCATATAAGCCCTCGAAAGCCCCCCACGCATTTATCTATGATCCCATAGCTATTAATCAATGTTAATTAATTTACAGGTAATTTAGTAACGGGGCCCTGCACCCGGCCTTCGGCGGCGCATGCGTTGCGAATTACGGGATAGGGTTGTGTAAACTTAATTTACATGCAAGGGTGCTGTTGAGTACGTTAGTGTGGGTGTTAGTGTGCATCACTTGTCTTAGATTTAGTGGCTTGTGTGACGAGGCTGAGATACTGCAGTATCATATTACTTCAAGTTTTCAAGCAACATTGCATTTAGTTGAGGGAGAGAATGTCAATATGTGCACTCGAAATATACCCACACTAATATCGAACAACACTCAATGTAAACGAAAGTCCCAAACGGCCTGAGCGATACAAAATTGGCGCATTAGGCAGATCACATAATAAATAAGGCTTGAGTCTAATTAACTTTGTTGACTGCGATAGTTGTATTGCCATTATTTGTCATTGGCGGAGTCACACTGAGTTGGACCAGTGAGTCGTAGTGGGAGCTATTGACTAGGATACGATATTCATTAATCATCAATATTTGTCAATAAACAACTAAACGACATTGCCCCACCAAATATCCAAGAAACCAACTCCATCCGAGCCCGCACCTACACCTCCCGCGACACTTGCCCATCCACGGGGCCAGCCTCTGCGTAATCAATCGACTCTTCCTCAGAAGATAACCCATCAAACATCATATCCTCTACAGTCAACTGATCCGGCGTTTTTATCTTCGTGCTTAAATACGCCGCCACAATGGCGCCCAGTCCGGATAACCTGAAGATCCATACTATACTATTATCGTCCTCCTCGCCGCGAGGTTTCGCGAGGAATTTGAAAATGACACTACTGGCCAGGGAACTCAACACCTGTTGTTGTAGTACAGTCAGCATCGAGTTTTGCGTACAACTGGATGAATACGTACCTGGGGTAAAGACACAAAGACATTGTGGACGCCCATGATAATACCCGCCTCGTGTTCGAAACGCTCAAAATTAGGATGTCGCACGTTCTCCTTAATCCGCGCGATGTCCTCCGCGATTAACGCGAACGGTGCCCATAGCGCGTGCGCCCAAGGTATGCCAAGCACAGCGATCATGATGGTCGCCTGTCTACCTGTGTTGATGAAGAACGTGGATAACATTGCTAATGCAAAGACAATGTGCGAAAGCATCCAAGAACGCGGCAGAGTTAGCCATTTGATTCGGAGACGTGATGGTTTGGCGAGGTCGGGGTTCGCGTAGGACGGGGCAACGATCAGGGGCAGCATTAGGTTGGCGATCAGGGATGTGAGGGAGTAGAACAGGAGTGACCAGCTGGCATACCGCGTTGCTGCTTCCCACAACTTGTCGATTTCGTCACTCGTGAGTGCCGGCGAAGAGGGGTCTCGTGCGTGGATGACTTCTTGATAATACATCTCGCCGACATACGTTGTGGTATAGAAGAGCCTACGGATTGTCAGAGAGACAAAGCAAGAATAGGAACAGTGTCAATTACATTGGAAAGTATCCTATCAGTCGTTAATTTTGGTATCCCTGCATATAAGAGGATAACATACCTGTCCAAGCAAAGAACTCGGTATCACAGATCAATCGCACCTGCGGACTCAGTCGTGAGATTCCGCGCACTGTCTGTCTGAAGAAATCCAGTATCGACCGCCGTTTGACCCGTTGATCTCTGAGATAGCTTCACACCAATCAATAACTACTCAGCACAACACGTACAAACACTTACACGTCAAAGCGCGGATCCTTTTCCTTAATGTACTTGCATGCGAGACCTATGGAAAGGATCAAGGCCAAGGATGCAATTACGGCCAGACATTTGAACTGTGTGTTTCCGAGAAACGGAAAAACCTTGGGTAAGTTCATTGTCCCGAGAATAAACCCGATCATGTTTCCAACGCCTGTCAAAACTGCTGCCCATGCATTCGCTACTTGTTGTTGGTGGATCGGTACATTGTCGACAATAAACGCCCTGGAACTGGCTTGCACTGTCCGATCCCAGTCAGTTTGATTGACAAGAACTTAGGAAGAAGACTCACCGGTTCCCACAGAAAAGTCGAGAACATATACCATAATGACAGCCAAAAACTGGGTGACACCCGTAATAGCATCGGTAAACCTGCCAAGTACTCCAGCTACTATGTCTTTTGACCAACTAAGCATTAATAAGCTTAACGTAGTGAAAGCTGCACCACCGACCATGAACGGCCGTCGTCTTCCAAATGGCGACATGCAGGAGTCACTGAGCATTCCGACCACTGGTTGAACCAGTACGCCAGATAACGGGCCCGCGATCCAAACTAGACTCATAACTGTCTTCGACATCCCAAGTGAGAGCAAAAATGGCTAATCCAAATCAGTATCACCAAGATATTGCCTTAACAGATTATGAATGACATACAGTGCCATTAGAGAACTCAGTAGACCATGATATCTGCAATCCCCCGATCGCTAACGTGAGCAAGAAGATATAAATCGTCGATCTCGTCGGATTTCCAAAATCCTCATCAACATGGTCCTCCCCCTCCATCCGTGACCGTAGTATCTCATCGTCAATAGGATCTGCCGGCGCCGGCGATGAAACGCCAGATGCGACTGCTGACCGGTGGAGCGGCGTCGATTGCTTTGTCCTGTTCTCTTCCCGCATCTCGTCCACCAAAATCACCCGTTCATGTTCTTCCCCTACCATTCTCTATGTCTACCAAAATGTGTATTAAAACACTACTTTGTGCAAAACTGATAAATCTGTTACCCAAGTTCACTGCGATTTAGCGAAAAATGCAAATTCATCGAGCATCGCCATGGGCGTTGTCGATTGAAGACCACACAGAAATTTGAGTTTCATTTGTCCGCGTCGCCGACGTCAAGACGCGTCGCTGCCGGGTAACAGCATTGGGCTTGCAGCAGTGGGCCATGTGGCAAACCCCAACCCACAGATATCACAATACCCTTGTGCAAGTGTTAGCATTGTAAAGCCTACAGCATCGACCCTATTAAAGTATCCAGCCGTATGTATCAGCAAGTAGACATTGCGACGAGTTCACCCAGGCAGTAGCGATAAGTCGATATTAATGAGTCCTTGAATTGCACAAATAGCTGCGTTGGCGATACGTGCCAGCTCGTTTACAGTTAACTGATCCCATTTAACATACGGCTGCTCGCAATCGAATTATGTTATCCGCAATTGCGCCGTCTTGGCTACTACGCAGCTTGAGTAAGATTTCGACGTAGTAAGGAGTTGAAGAGAAGCTAATTATTATAGGCAAGAGAGATAATGATGCGGATTTCTCCGGTAGCCCTGACGGTTGGAAATCCATTGATCAGAATTGATTTAAATCGTTGGTACTAACTTTATCGGCAGACAGCGAATTGAACGATCCCAGTCAAGAAGAATTATACTCGTCGTGGGCGCTATTTATATTGATCGCATTGCTAGTTGGATCCTTATGGACAAGTTACTATTTGCAAGTGCGCAAGATTCGGGCCGTGCATGAGACAGTCGTCTCGATCTTTGCCGGTATTTGCAAGTCTTGTATTTGCGTATAATTGCGCTACTGATAGGAGTATAGGCATGATTGTCGGCTTGATCATTCGGGTATCTCCGGGTCACTATATCCAGGATGCGGTATCGTTCAAGTCGTCATATTTCTTTAATATGCTTCTCCCCCCTATTATCTTGAATTGCGGGTACGAGTTACATCTTGTACGTGCATTCAATTCCAATTTTCCTGAATTTTATTTCGTATCTAATTTTAAATAGGCCAATTTCTCCAGGAATATCGGCACTATTCTGGCATTCGCATTCGGCGGCACATTTGTTTCAGCGGTCGTTTTAGGGTTAGTAAACGATTAAGTTGCATGATACCTCGTTAATTCAAACGAATAGATGTATACTCTATGTTTGGGCATTTTTGGGTCTAGAAGGTCTCAAGGTCCCATTTGTCATTGCACTCTCCGTCGGCGCCACACTGTCGGCTACAGATCCAGTAACAATTCTGTCAATTTTTAATACTTACAAAGTCGATCCCAAACTTTATACAATTATCTTCGGGGAAAGTATCCTTAACGATGCAGTCTCTATCGTCATGTTTGAGTAAGTACTTATATTCATCCAGAATGTCGATAATCGTCGCTCATAGTCACTATAGAACTACACAGAAATTTCACGGCGAATCAGTTGGTTTCAGCAGTTTATTCAAGGGTGTCGGACTTTTCCTAATGACTTTCACAATATCGCTTCTCATTGGAGCTATCGTCGGGGTCACGACAGCCATAATATTGCGGCATTCCCAAATTAAGAATTTCTCATCCATAGAAACATGTCTTATCATGCTCTTTGCCTATGCGTCATATTTCTTTTCAACTGGATGTCATATGTCAGGTACGTTAATCGTGGCCTATACGATATTAATTACTGACGCACATTCTTCGCAGGCATCGTCTCGCTCTTGTTCTGCGGTGTAACGTTAAAACATTACGCTTTTTTCAACATGTCGAAGCGGACACAAATATCCGTCAAATATATTTTCCAGACACTAGCCCAATTATCCGAGAACTTCATTTTCATATATCTCGGATTGTCGCTTTTCACAGAGGTCGAGCTGGTATACAAACCAGTCTTGATTGTAGTGACAATGGTTCGTGGAGCATCTTCTCGTACGCCTGTATCGGAATTCTAACAGTGCAAGTAGTTCGGAATTTGCGTATCGCGCTGGGCAGCGGTCTTCCCCCTCTCCCGCGTCATCAACTTTTTCCACCGTGCTCGTGCTCGCGCATTGGGGAATCCCTATCCTGATGAACTCCCGCAACAATACCAAGTCATGCTCTTCTGGGCTGGTCTCCGTGGCGCAGTCGGTGTCGCACTAGCAGCCGGCCTTGAAGGCGAAGATGCAAACGCTCTACGCGCCACCGTTCTTGTCGTTGTCGTACTCACCGTTATAGTGTTCGGCGGTACGACTGCCCGTATGCTGGAGATCCTCGGGATCGCGACAGGTGTTGCTACCGATGAGGACGACGATGACGTGGATCTTTGGACAGCGATGGTGGAACAGGGGCAAGGGCAGAATGGACAGGTTGCCTAAATTATAGATATGGGTGGGCAATATATTATGACGTTCATTGGTAATGATGCACTATACTGAAGGTGTGGGTATTATGGTACCATGTAAATGGCATGTTTGGTTTTGTTAGATCTTCTCATTTTATACTTAATAACATAGGGAATTGATAATCTCGAAAATAGATTCACATCACGTGACTGAAATGACCCCTGAAAAATGTTTCTGGTAATTACTCTAACTTAAGAAGTAAAGATATGGAATTCCTGTAAGCAATAAAATCACGGCGATATTCAGGAGCAAAAATGGTAGAATCGGCTGCAGATGTAATGAATCAGCTTCGATTGCTAAAGGAAGCAAAGATGAAGAAAACAGCATCGAGTGCAGCGAAGGGAATGAAGCGGAAATCTAGCGAATCTGCTAGTGAAGTCATGGAGAAGTTGCGCAAGATGAAGCAAATGAAGAATTCTAAGACTGCGGCTCGCGTTAAGAATGGTGAGGAAGGGTTCAGGATTGTTGATCCTGAGGATGATGACGATGATGATGAAGACGCATATGATCATGATGAGGAGGAGTACGAGGATGGGGATGAGGATGATTGGAACGTTGAAGGCGATCAAATTGATGAAGATGATGAGTTTATTGGATTTGATGACGACTTTACAAAGTCGCAAGAAAGAAAGACCGCATCCGACGACGATGCCGACGGTCCTATCATTATTCGATTTGATGGATCAAAGACAGAGAGAATGATTAAAGCTCCTACACCAAGGGATCGTCGAAATTTTATGGCAAGTTAAGACTTTAATGTAGATGATTCTAATCTCCATTGCTAACGCATGGTATAGTCCCAATCGGCTCCAAAACCGGAAAGCGTGCTCGAGAAACAAGCCGCCAAAAATCAATCCCGGCAAAAGTCAAAAGTAGATGACGACGAAACCACGAACCTGAAGCACGACGTTGAACTGCAACGCTTAATCACTGAGTCTCATATCTTGTCTGAAGCGTCGCGTAAAGGCGGTGCGATATCGTTATCAGAGGGATCGTTTGATCCCATAGGTAAAGCGCGAACAAAGACAATGGAAGCTCGAATAGACAGTTTAGCGTTGCAAAGTGGCGGTAAGGTGAAAGCTTCCAAAAAGGATTATTACTCTATTAATCCTCAGGCGCTGCTGGAATCTCAAAAGAAAAAATTCAACAAGGAGAAAATGCCAATGCGAATGAGAAGGGGAATGTTGCAGAAAAAAGCGGCACGTGAAGAGAAATACGAGAAAAATGCTAAGGAGGCGGGTATCGTTCTGCCAAAATCCCCAAGCCGACAGAAGAAATCTAAGGAAATGCGCGATAGGGGATTGAAAATTCAAAGTGTAGGCAGATTTACGCCGTCTGGATTAAAGCTGAGTAAGAGCGAAATTGCACGGCATAGCAGACATTAGATGCATTGTAATTTATTGGGATCGGTTAATTGTATAATATCTGCATTTCTTAGTCGACAAGTCATACATTTAATTATTACATTCAATTAATTTTCGGACACAACTGGAGGACTTAAATGAAGCACTGAACGACTACAAGAACGACACAAAACATTCCTTTTACATAACAATCATAAATGCTCACAAACAATGCTCAAGAGGCTGCCGGGCCGCCGGATCCGTTGACGCGTTACAATAGACGTATAAACATATGTCGCATACTAATATTAATATAGTCATGAAACAAAACAGAACCAATTACTTCCTTATCAAACTACTCATCGTCTTCGTGACCCTATACAGATTATTAGACCCCGTGACAATAGCGAAGATCAATGTTGGCCTTACGTGTTCAAACAAATAATTGGCAGCAATCTCTTCGTTCTTATCGCAAGCAAAATAAGCCTGTATAACAACCTGTCTGTGAAAGCCTAAGCTGCAGAGTCGGTCAATAGCAGCCGATTCTTCTGGAGTAACCTCAATCTGATAGCCTCGACCAGGTTCATCCTCAGCACCCTCGGTTAGCAATCGAACGAATTCTTCGGGATTTGATTGTATGAGCTACTAGATATCAGTATTGGCGGTCCAACGGTTTTCTGAAAACTTACCGCCGCAAGCTGTGGGTTGGACTGAGCAACTTGCTGAAGAATTGGTTCGAGAAACTGAGGCTGCTGACGAATAAGATCCCTCAATTGCTGGAACTGAGCACTATTCCGTAGGAAGTCCAAGTTAGCACCGGAGGCAGCCTGATCAGAGGGAGTTGGTCGCTGCTGAGTGGCTTGGGCAGCGGCCTCGAACAAATTTGCGGGAGCAGTTGGTGCAGCGGCAGGAGCGGCCGGTGCAGCGGTAGGAGCAGCTGGTGCAGCGGCAGGAACAGCTGGTGCAATGCTAGGAGCAGCAGCTGGAGGTGGAGAAGTGGCGGCAGGCTGTGGAACAGATTGAGGAACTTCTCGCACCAAGTGCTCGGGAATACCCTAGTAGATATGTTAGCTGACGGAGGATTTTATTGACACAATAGTACCTACTGTCAATAGATACTCAACTGCACGATCTGGATTGTTGAACGCCGCACGCATCGCCTTCTCGATTTCACCCCGTTCGTATCCCATCTCGATCATATTATCTATAGCAGCCTGACGAGCAGAACCAGTGGCTAATCTTCTGTCAACTATATCCTTGAATTATTGTGCGCTGAGAATTGATGCTTACAGAATGCTGAGGGATCATTGAAACCAGATGAACCCTGTGCCGAGGAGGCTGGGGTAGGTGTCGAACCTGAAGGCGTCTCAGATTGAGCGGGAGCGGCAGCAGGAGGGGCAGCAGGAGCAGAGGTCGCTGCCACTGGAGCAGCTGGAGTTGAGACAGGAGCTGGCACGGGCGTGACAGGTGTGGCAGGCGCCGCTGAAGTAGATCCTTCCGCAGCAGGTGCACCAGTAGTCGCCTTCTTCTAACGGAGATGAACATCAATATTCTATCTCTCTCCGAACTTGCAATAACTTCGTACCTTTGAAATCATGCAGACAATAAAATCAGTCTCCTTGATATTGTATGACTCGACTGTCCTGTCATCTACCAGAGTTTTGCCTATGGAGGCCGTCAGACTCGATAGATCATAACGAAGGAATCGCACAGATGCAAATACAGTTACTAACCAGAATAGATCAACATCTGTTGCGTAGCGTCCCATCCCTTTTCAGCTTGAATAAGTTCTTTGACCTTCAAGATCTAAGTATCACGCACATTAGTATGCCGCAAATGGATTCAAGTATAGCGAAGCTGCGAAATTGATCCGAAGATTTGGTGATATTCTGCCGCATTCATTGTACAAAGCGGATGCACACCTTTGGACATCTTCGAATCATGATCTAGATGATCAAAAGGCGATATCTAGATAAATTTCTGCCACATAGTTTACCCACCAAGACGTACAATAGAAAGATCGATAACTTACCGTGTCTGAAGGATCGACTTCGACGGTCCATTTCTGTCGCTTTATATCTCTAAGTGTTAACTGCATTCTTAATTATAATCTCTCGTATGTTGAAAAACGTAAGATGGTAGGTTGTGTGAATCTCGATAAATTAGTGGGAGGTGATTTAGCTATAATCTCTGGTATGTTGAAAGTTATAGTTAGGCCGTAGGTTATTGTGGAACGCAAGAACTTGATGGGTTGGCGAGGTGTTCCTTTGGATGCGTGTGCGAGTTCACGATGGCCGACGAGACTCCCAACTTCTCCCCGCATTTTCTGCCCGGTTCCACCAGAAATGCATAGATGTCTGCGCGGTTGTGTCGTTCTTTTGATTGTGTAAGAATTTTTTTACCACAAAATTTGCTTCCGGCTGCCAATATCTGACGCGTAATCCTGCGCCAACCCCAAATGTGCTCTTGGTCACCAAACGTTGTATGTGTGTTTTCATATACTGATGCAGTATCATACTGTAATGGGAATTGATTGTGTTTACGCCTACATTGAATGCTGAGCTGTCATCTGTCATTACTAGCTAGCCAAAAAGGAAGTACCACAAGAATTGCTGATCAGCTGGCTGTTATGTGACTATTATGTTATGATAACATGGGATTTTGGGTCTCTCTTTGCAAGCTAGAGTGACAATTTGCAACCGAGTACTTCCGCTTTCTATTGGAAGGCCGGTAGGTAAAAATTGGATAACTGTATACAAACAGATACAATATCTTACGCACGTTTACGGAAGTCCCGTATGCATGTATCCGTCGAATTCAAGGTTAATATTGCGATTATAACTATTGGGATTAATAGAAGTCTGTCATGCGTGCAAGGATTTTGCTGAGACTGCACTACACCGTCCACTGTGATAGGTGTTGCATTCGCAACGTGTACTCTATTTTAAAACTAAATCGGAGTGTTATTATGCAGTGTTTATGCTATCGTAGACGAAACTGAGATGGCCTTGGTTCC
This sequence comes from Lipomyces starkeyi, assembly GCA_018804115.1. Taxonomy (NCBI): domain Eukaryota; kingdom Fungi; phylum Ascomycota; class Lipomycetes; order Lipomycetales; family Lipomycetaceae; genus Lipomyces; species Lipomyces starkeyi. The sequence continues at coordinate 1,278,246 of JAGJTG010000006.1, read as the reverse complement.
ATCATTCCACTCATCGCACACACATAACATAGAAGTATGTGCCGCGCTTCGCCGTTTTCAAGCCACTGCCGTGCCACTTTCAATACCGCAATTGCAGTTCACAGCAAATTGACTCGTTAGGCCATTTGGTCCATTGCTTGTAAACAAGTGATCGATTTATACTAGCATAGTATCTATACATATTTCGGCAATAGATTCAACAGCTAGCTGAGGAAATACTTGATTCTTGTGAGTGTTTCTCGACGCCTCGTCTCCGCCATCGATCACCAGCGCCTACGAGCCATGACGTACGACGACACCAGCCGCGAATCAGTCGTGAAAAAAGAGAAGGAAGAGCTTATAGAAGATGAGTATAATTCGTTAAGCGGAACTGCAAGTTCTATATCGTCGCCCAGCACCCACTCTGGTCCAGAGAGCGGCAATGGCACATTGGTAACGTTCGTCGACAATCAAACGACAGAGTCTGATACGAAGAAACAACATACAATCACGACTACTACGGTTACGACTACGACGACTACCATCCAGAAGACTACGAGGATTAAGAAGCCTGTAGGTGACCATGCGCCGACGCTATTCCATGACTTGCCTGCCAAGACAGAAGAGGCGAAGAAGACGTTCGAGGAATTGACCGAGTGCACGTATAGCAACAAGAGTCTCGGTGATTCTGGACAAGATGAAATCATGACGTGTGATTGCAAGGAAAACTGGGGTTCGTAAAGTTTTCGTTGCTAAGTTTGTCGGGAAGTGTTGGAATGTATGCAGTGAGTCTAACTCTTGTACAATCTACAGACGGTAATGGAAACTTGGCATGCGACGAATTATCGGACTGTATCAATAGAATGACATCAATGGAATGTGTCGACGGCGAATGCAATTGCGGCGACGGCTGTCGGAATCAGCGGTTTCAGCGGCACGAGTATGCTCCATTGGATGTGATTCAGACCGACATGAAAGGTTACGGTATTCGAGCGCTGGCAAACATCCCCCAAGGCACGTTCATCTACGAATATATTGGAGAGGTTATCGACGAGATGCGATTTCGAAGACGTATGCAGCAGTATGATGAAGATGGCATTAAGCATTTCTACTTCATGATGTTGCAGAAGGGCGAATTTGTCGATGCAACGCAAAAGGGCTGCCTGGCTCGGTTTTGCAATCATTCTTGTAACCCGAACTGCTACGTAGATAAGTGGGCTGTCAAGGATAAGCTTCGAATGGGTATCTTTGCGAAACGAGATATTATTGCCGGTGAAGAAATCACTTTCGACTACAACGTCGACAGATACGGTGCCCAGGCTCAGCCATGCTACTGTGGCGAACCGAATTGTATTGGATTTATTGGTGGCAAGACGCAAACGGAAGCAGCACCTAAATTATCACAGGTGTTTGTTGACGCTCTTGGTATTAGTGACGACGAAGAATGGGCTACCGCTACTTCAAAACGAAAGCGCAGGATACAGACGAACGATGATGAGGAATATGTCTCAACATTACCAACTCGCCCTGTTACAGAAGAAGGCGTCTCCAAGATTATGAGCGGACTACTACAGTGCAAGGAGAAATGGCTGGCAAGCAAATTGCTCAAGCGGATTCACTCGAGCGACGACCTGGGTGTTCAACGACGTGTTATGCGAATGCATGGTTATCAGATTCTTGGATCGATTTTGCGGGAATGGAAAGCGGAGGTTGACGTCGTCATTTTGGTGCTCGAGATTCTATCAAAATGGCCAAGAATGACTCGCAATAAGATATCGAGTTCCAAAATCGAAGGCACTGTCTCTGCGTTTGCGAATGAGTGCGAAAGTGAGCGGATAAAAGACTTGGCAAAAGCGTTGGTGTCTGAATGGCAAAGTCTCGAGATGGCATATAGGATTCCTCGTCGTGAACGACCGATAAAAACTGACAAGGATAAAGAGAAAAAGGACGTTTCTATCACTAACTCGCCGGAGCCTGATACGAAGAATTCAAAGTCAGATTCGCTATTACCGATGGGTCCACCGACAGGTCCCCGTCAACCAACCAAGACTCCGTTTCGAGCGCCACAACGAGGAAGCTTTTATCGAACCCTTGAGCGAACTAATTTGACTGGAAATGGTGTAAAGCCTTTGCCATGGGGATGGTCTAGTGCCGAGGACCCGAATGGTCGGACATATTACTACAACCGACAAGAAAATCGTACACAATGGGAGTTCCCAGAGGGAGACTTCCTTCCACCGCCCCCACCACCTCCACCCCCCGTTGCTAGTACACCGGCGCCTGAGAAACTTGATTTGCAGAAGATTATTGACGAAGCGAACAAGAAACTTGCTGAGCGCGCCAAAGAAGATGAGTCAAGGTCTGAGCAAACAGAAAGCAAGAAGGAGAGTTCGAATGGACGGAAGCATAGGTCTAGAGATGAAAAAGGTAATGACGAGAACAAGCAGAGTAATGGTGACGTCACTTTAGATATGAAACTCACGAAGACGGTAAGTCGTGTCTCGTTTGGCCAGGAATATTGGCGCGTCCTAATGACAGTTTAGTTCGCTAAATACGTTCCTAATGTCGTGGCACGGTACGAGAAAGAAGTTGGTCGTGATGATGTGAAGAAGTATTCGAAAGAGGTATGGGACCCTTCTGTATCGGTGAAAAACAATCGTTAACATCTTGATGGTTTAGATCACGAAGATTCTCGTCGAGAAAGAGCTGCGTCCAGGTCACGTTGTCAAGAACGCGTCAGAACTGAGCGACGACAAAAAGAAGAAAATTAAACTATTCATTACGACGTATATGGATAAATTGATTGCTAGGAGGGAAGAGAAAGCCGTGGCCAAGAAGTCCGAGGTCAGTAAGCATTCAAATCAGTAAATGTCAAAGTCGTATCTGGCCAGGAACAAGCTAGATGCGTGAATGTGAATATGACGACGCATGATATGGTAGGAACGGTAAATCATTCGCATTTTGGAGTGTATAAAAGTATGTATGATGTATTTAGGCCCGAACGGTGAAAGCTCGATGATGTTGAACATGACCTGGTTGTGTACCATACGCTGTATAAATAATGTATGTAAGTATATTCTGATGATTGGAAATTTAGATAGGCAACATTTGAGAACTTTGTACTATAGATTGCAAATCTGTGTCATTAATTTCTAGTCGTCGCTGCTTCAATCTTGAAAACTGCCGTGATGTCGACAGGACGCCGTACCTTAAAGAGTAATCAAAGGTAATGTCGACAGTCGAGTCGAATCCTGTAATAAGACTGTTAGATGTCGCAGTTGTCCGCCGTGCGTTAAAATTCTGTGGGGTTGATCACACCAACGCGGAGGAGGTACGTCTTGTTTGGGTTTACACAATTTAATGCAAATTGTCTAGGTAAACATACTAATACCAACAACCGGCTCCAAAAATCTCGCTCGCCGCTGACATTTAATTGATCGGCACTGCATTGGATAATTATAAATGGTTTTACAGAAGTATGTAGTGTTGGACATAGGTATGTAAATCTACGCTGGCTCAAAATCGATTGCTTTGAACTGACCAAGCGTTTCAAAATTTAAGAGGGTACAGTGTGTGCGATTTCATTCGTCAAGGATGTTTTGGTAAATTCTGTTTCTTATCATTTTCCAATGGCATAATAATGTGTTTATTTAGTTCCCGTATTTTCTTAAAGCGCTACCTGACATATTGAGTCTCCATTTTTCATCAAGCCCACCACCCGATTTACAACTGTATATTGACGCGTTTCCGCCAACAGTTCGCACAAGCTATGACTCCCTGTACATGTACATCCGCGACCTTACCATCGCAGATAAAAAAATCCCGGAGTTAAAAGCTTTACAAGGCTACGTCTGGCGCAAGGGCTACGAAGTCGGTGAACTTAAGGCTCCACTATTCCCAGACGTGTACAAAGTCTTGGACATATGGACTGGCGCCAATTGTTTCACGAAGAGTAAACGGAGCGTCTTTATTTATTCCTCGGGGTCTGTTGATGCGCAGATTCTGTTGTTTGCCCACACAGAGCAAGGTGATCTTACGAAAGGTATTCAAGGATACTTTGATACTGTGAGAGCCGGCTTGAAGACCGACCCCGCGTCATATGTCAGGATTACGAACCAAATTGGCGACGACGTTGATCCTAGAGAAATTTTATTCTTGAGTGATAACGTGAATGGTACGTACCAGCCAAACCACGCAAATACTTGAGAACGGATTCTAATTTAGACAGAAATTGTTGCAGCGAAAGAGGCTGGATGGGAAGCATACCTCGTTGAAAGACCTGGCAATGCACCGCTTTCAGAGGAGGATAGAAAGGCGCATAAAGTAATTCAGAACTTCGAATCATTGATATAGTGTTCGAACGAGATGCGTCAAATAGCTGTATACAGTTACTGAGTCAGTGAGTAATGCAATAAGTATCGTTAGTTGCCTTTTGTCTATTGCCACTATTTTAACAATTCCATGGGCACTATTCAGAATCTCTATTAGCGATCCGATTGGGGATGTTATAACTTACACATGTCCGGTACAAAAAATTCTCTAACCTGACACCAAAACTGTGTTTGCTTTTAATACACATTATATAATCCGCAAAGGCTTTATAGTAACAAGAGATCTTCATAATTTTAACTCCGCTACGTATATCGTAACACGCCTACGTGTAAGTCTCGATCAATGTATCGCGCATAGACCCCACAATTGCGCCCTGCTGAGCATCCTGGAGCTTGAAAATACTTTCCACGACACTGAGCTCAGGGGCAGTTGTATCCAGTCCAGCTACCGCGAGCCAGTCATTCACAATCATGCCAGCACCCACAACAGGTGAGCCTCGGTTAATACTACCGGCCACTAACGGAACCTGTAGCAGCGACGACAACTCATCCTGATCTTGTATCGACGTCTTGGGGTGGACCAGTCCTCCCTGATTACTTAGCGCGCAGTATGAACCAACTAGTACATTGTCCGCAATAGTTTGCCTGAAAACTTCAACTCCCAGGGCATCGGAAATCAATTCCTCAGTTTCTCGCTCAATATCGGGGTGCACCAACGCGACATAATCGTTACAGCAAATAACGTTGCCAAGCGCAGATAGCCGTTCTTCCACTCGTTGGATCCGTACACTATCAGGCAGTGAATTTCGGAGGTGCTGTAATTCTTGATCTGTAGTGGTAGCCGGGACTAGTAGCCCTCGTCGATTTCTGATCCAAACAACTTAAATCATAGTCCATTGTAAATATTTCGTATCTTTACATACCCTGCAGTCAATCGCCCAATAATTCTGGTACCACCGATAGTAGTATGGCAGATTGGGATAACATCCCCAAGTTCACCTTCCAGAACACTACATCATTGCATGTTAGCTATCCGTTTAGTCACAGAGATTCGCTGTATTGAGGAGATGTACCTGTAAAAGTTCTCCGAAGCACCGACGGAAACCAGGGAATACGAATTCGTCAAGGTAGCGAACACACCAATTCTAGAATAAATCTACGTTAGATACGCCCATTGCTACGTGAAAAACGAGAGAAGCGTCCCGCATAGAGATCAATGTATGATATGAGACGCGACGGTAAAACCAGACTTACTCATTCGAATTCTCAAACTAGAAATATGAATTAGCCCACAAATCACGATAATGACCAAATAAGAGATTACGCGGAAAAGTCACATACCTGCGCACGAACAGCCATACTAATTAGAAAATAGGGCGAGTATTGAAACCTTGTAACCCTTTATTACAAACAGTACAGATTCTATAAGCGCAACTCAAAGAAAGTTGCATAAACTCGATGAATATCTTTATAAAATCTGCAAGAAAAATTGAATGCAAAATCGATCAGGGAATTTAATATGGCACGACGATGGTCGACGATTAATAGACCCAACCGAAATTTTTTACGTGCTCTCTCTGATATGAACAGACGCTGTGGCATTTATGTCATATAGCTGACTCATATGTCCCATAAATGGGGAAATTTAGTGTTTGATTAATGACGTCATAGGTCCGGCTCAGATCCTGTCAAGATTTCCTCGCCCATTACCGACACCAACTGCAATGGCACTGTAAAACACCGCTAGATACTGACGACTCGCCTTCGTCTATTTATTTAGCTAAGGTTATATCAAATCTAAATTCGCTACTTTAAGAACGAAATTGTGGCATTGGAGAGGCCCATGACGGAAGATGAATTAGAATGTGACAGAGTTGGGTTGGTGCTCCGCTCATGTTGTATGTGAACAGCAGCTAAACAAAAAAGCGCGACATTCTTGCGTCAAATGCTAATCTAGCACTTGATTAGATTATTATGAGTCAGCATTAATTTATGGTAAACAGTATTATGCCGATCGCACTCGTTAAATGGCGCTTGCGATGGGAACACTGAAAAGTATTAATGTTGGTTTCTATTAGCGGCTGCGTGCAGCCTAGTGCACACTGCAATGGAAGTTATTCGCGTTTGGTTGGCTCAGCGAAATGTTCCAAGCTTATAGCAAATTAATTTTCCTTAGACTATAATGCCCGCATATTACTGCTATTAGCTATGCGTTACGACGTCGGGGTCAGCGACACTCTATACGATGACACTAGCCCTACGATTTGTTTCCACCTTTGGGAATCAGGTATGAAGCACAAGCCTTAGAAGCGCACAAATAAGTGCGTACGGCATCTCGTAGAAATTCACGTCGAACTGGGACAGCTGACTACACTTATATCCTTCAACTTATATCCTTCTTACGTGGGGCATAATGTGCCCCTAAACATATATCCTACCTGATGAGTTGTTTGCACAAATACCCCAAGCTGCTGCAGTTGCTTTACTTCTTGTTGCCATATACTTGTTTAGTCAAGACATATTGGTCTGCGTCATCCACACATTCAATAATGCCCGTCAGGCACTGTATTCGATGTAATTCACATGTGTAATAAAACATCTATGGCCATATCAGGCACAATTATGCGGCTTGCAGTTGAGTTTGCGTACAAATCCCTTGAAATTCTATTGCAAGCCTTAGACCATGCGGCTGAAATTTCATGTTGCGCACGGGCTTTGCCTTAAGAGCAAAGAACAATATTAATAATGAGAACAATCATAAATGTCCGCGTGCCTCAACGAGCAATTTTCCCACCATCGAGTAGTAGTATATAATCCGAAGGAGTTTCCCCGGAGTGAAGATTCAACTAGTTTCTCGGTTGCACGTCTTATGCTATTAATCCCGATAAGTCTAGGAATCTCTAGTCAAAGGGCATAAGTACACGGGGTATTAGCTATTAGGGTTTTACCTCCATCAATGTCCATTGTCGAATCTGACAAGTAATGGTATGGGACCTAACCACGCATGGCTTGTTTGTTTCTCGCCAGATGCTAACTCAGCATATAGTGCATAATATCGTTTCTTGGGATGTATCGTCTGCAGTATGGAGTCCGTATCTACGCTCGGCCGAAGTTCTCAACCACGTTTACTCTTAGAGGAATACAGGCTCTGCAGTGACTAACTTCGATGACGCGATGGACGTCCATTATTTCTGCTTGAAACGCTTGCGGCAGATATAGCTCAATGTAGGCAACTGTCTGTATACAACTACTGCGTGAGTAATTTGTGTTGAGGCTGCTTACGCTGCCGCGGGGATGCCCAGTAGGGACAGTGGCCGTTAACGATGGCTGATTAACGACCAGTTTACGACAGCTGTTATATTGCGCCAGATCGAGCCAAAGCCACGATTCAGATCAGACGTGTAAGGATTCGCAGACATTAACCTCCTTAAATTCAGAATTCTATTCAGAGATGAAAGTAAGTTAGGCTGCAGGCGGCGATAATTGTCTTAGCCATTGAACTCAATCGTTCATTCGCATTGGTGAATGTGACATGAATTGTTCTGCGCGGCTGGGCAGGGCGACGAGCGGAGGCGACAGGTCGAGCGCAGACAGTTAACAGCACCCCGCACCGGAGCGACTGAAGGCAGAAAGTTACCTGTAGCATGAACAGCAATGGATTCCGATCTGTCACCTCACATCTAGTAGAATGGATGCGCTATTACCATCCTGGGGTCCCAACAGCCGGAGCTACTCCACCAATTGACAACGATCGGGCAGGACAAATTAGCATTTGGCCTTTGTTATGTGTCCCGAAATTGTCAACAAAAATGATACTCTGCCCAAAAGGCAAGTAAATGCCAATAAAGTCCATTGTGTGCCGGATCGTCGAAATTGCTAGTGGTAGCAAAAGCGGAGTGCAGTTCGGGCTCAAGTTGACGTGCGCCGCGGCGAATCACGCGACTTGCCTAATCGGGACCACAATGGCATCTCGCGAAGCGTCTGGCTTTTTGAGCCACGAGGACAACATCTCAATCGAACATCATCCACGACTGAGACCGCAATGCCGTTTGTGGGTCAATTGGGCAGTCGTGAGGTCGGGGTTGACGCTAAAAGTGGTAGGGGTTGTGCAGATTCAGATTCTGTTCCCTTGTCCTGTCTGGGACATTAGCTACCGCGACCTTTCAAACGGCTGTCTCAGTTTGTGACATCTGGATCCACAAGGACATCATGTGGAGGATCCAGTGCGCACAGTGCCAGTATGAGTAAGGCCAGCTACTTCGTCCTGGGCCTCATAATCGCGTAGCGCTAAATCGTGTCTCTGCCATCTATTATGTCTTGCGACTTTTGCTGTACAGTAAGGGGCCAACGCTGTGCTGTAGTAAATTAGTCTTGCATGTCCCTTGTGTGTTCTCTGATGCACCAAATCATAGATATAGCTTACCTACTCGCCGTCTTGCTATTCTGTCACGCAATCGCAGGTTGTTAGTATTCTAGTACTTCTCTTTCGGCCATTTGTTTTGTCGGCAATCCTATTTGGTTCTTGAGAAAAGCGTCCATATCCTCATCGGCACAATGATCAACGTTCCGCTGTTCGTCTGTGGGGTATTGTCACTCATGTTATCGGCCAGCCCTTTCTTTTGGAACTTTCGGCAGCGCAACCTTTCGGCCACGATCTTCGTCATATATGTCATCGTCGCCAATATAACAATTATTGTTCAAGCTTCGCTGTTTGGAGGTCCTGACGTGTCCAAGTACTGGGAAGGAAAGGGACTTTGCGACATAATTGGCCGACTGCCTCATGTTTGTGGAATCGGTATCATTTGCTCTTTGGCGTCCATGTCTCGGACGTTGGCAAGAATATTGTCCAAGAATATCACACTATCAGTCACTGTTGCTCAAAAACGACGAGAGTTGATAGTCGAACTTCTGATTTGCGTTGGATTCCCCCTTCTGTGCCTTGCAACGTTCTACATTTACCAGCCATATCGATACGTTCTCCTTGAGCACTCTGGTTGCATCGTCATCTTCGATTATACATGGGCATCATTCTGGCTCTATACTTTCTGGCAGCCTTTCTTCCCGCTCGTCTCAGCTATTTATTCCGGTAGGCTGTTCCAGTTCCTCATCATTGTGAATTTCTATTAAATCAGTCTCATTTAGCTATTACAATATACAGATACTTCCAACGCCGGCGGCAATTCCGAGAGGTTCTGCGGTCCAGTCAGTCAGGGTTGACAGTAGCGCGATTTGCTCGATTGTTGTTCTTCTGTATAACGGTGATGTTCGTAGAGTTACCTCTCGCAATTGTGACCCTTGTTACCAACGTGCAGCCTGGAATCCATGTTTTCAACTTTAGCAAAACTCATGCCAATTGGAATACTATCCCTAGGGTCGCGGCATCAGCTACACGCAAGGATTTTTTTTACTTCACCATTGTGTCTGTGCTCTTGTTCGTCTACTTTGGATTTGGTGTCGATGCCCGTAACATGTACCATGACTGGCTCATCGCTCTTGGTTTTCGAAAATTGTTTCCTAATAGCAAATGGCTGGCCAAACACGATACTTATTCAGTTAGTACTGGAACTCAATCTATCCACTCAACGATGACTGCTGGAACTTGCGCGTCCCGACCTACGAGATTCGACACTTGGGAGACTATGCACGATATTGAGCTCGGTAGCGAGTTTGGCGAAAAATTTGGCACCGTTGATGCTAACTCGGCTTATGTTATTGGCGGTGTTCAGAATGCGGACGACGCACGGAGCGAGAATAGCACGCTCGCCGATAGGCTCGAGCCGCAGTTCCTCGACAAGGCTGTTAAAATCAAGTATGAAGTTCGCATTGAGAAGTGATCGAGGGGGCAAGATTTGATCATGGGAGTGATTGTATTGTGATGATGAGCGAGTGCCTTTTGTACTGTACTTTGGACGGTTGGGTGCAACTGATGTTCTGGATTTAATATAGTATACATTTTAAGGTTGCGATGGCTTGAATTCATTCTAGTTCGGTAGGTTGGGGTTATTATGTTTTGGTGTATTATATGGGTAGCTCTACTGAATGATAATAAAGATGATGCTAACTATCGCAAGAATAGTCACTATGGTGTGCAATGTGCTGGCATCCAACTAGATTCTACATTCCAAATTTAATATTTGTTGGAGTGAAATAGCTCAAAGAGTAGACGAAGACCTTCAATCCGGGCGCAAAATAGTCCGAGAGCATGAAAATATTACACTGGACTCAACACATTATCGTAATTTAATATAGATCCTCGACAGCAATCAAGACATACACTGCATCAGTTCAGTATCTCACTGCCCCGTACCATAATGGTGGTCGACACAGCGGTGCCCAAGCGCGTGTACCACGATCGTATTCATAAGTAGAGATTTGCCATTTTCATTTTCGATGTACAGAGTGATGGGACGTGATTTATGTCCACTTATATAATCCGCTCCGAATACTTCCACAATATACAAACTAAAATACTCAATGCTGTGTCTTCAGGACCCAAACCGATCATTAACTTAATTCTCAACCTCGGCCTCGGCTTCAGCACCTTCTGGCTGCTCTTCTTTTCGAGGAGAGGACAGCCTCTGAATAGATCCTATAGCATAATTACTGTTAGCTACCCGTGGTATGGGGCTGAAATTGTATGATTCGAAACATACGTTGAACCAATTGGAGCGAGCCTACTCTTCGGCCATCGGCAGTCTCGAAAGGCTGCAAGCTAGCGGATGCCTCGACGTAGATCAAGCTGCTATAAAATAGAAAATGTCCAGGTCAGATCGAAATGAGTAGTTGTGATACATGCCACTAACGTACCCTTTAGAAAAGTTGTTCAACAAATAGTCCAGGTACTGATCAAAGCAAACAACGTGGTACCATGAGGGCTCAGATTCACGCCCCTGCTTGACGGCAACTGAATATCGGACGTAGTCGCGTCCGTTGGCGGAGGTCGCCTTCTCTGGGTTGGCACCGAGTCTACCGATGAGCGTGACGCGAGCGAGATCCTTCGCGGCGCTGGTGGACGAGAATGATCGCGCAGAAGCAATAGTACTACGGAGAGTGGGACGAGAAAACATTGATCTGATCATTGCGAGTGATGCCGAAATAATTGATGGAAAATTGCGTCGAGTGATTGTGATTTGATGTCCGGTGTTGGATCGAAAATCTTCATTGAAATTGGCAGCGCGTCGATTCATCATTGCATTTACGGAGTGACTGTAAACAGCGACTTCGGACCAACACGTCACTCCAATAGTCACGATCTATCATGCCAATTACCCGGCAAAAGCCGTCGAATTACTCAATGCTCGGCTTAAACTTAAATTTTTTACTTTTTTCATCCTTTTTTTCTGAAAAGATCTTCACGGATCCCCAGCGTCGCTTTTCACTCCTGCTCTCTATATATCTCGGAACCCTCAATTCTTGCGGCATTCGTCGTACACGTCTGCGTATATGAGACTCTTTTCGTTGTTCACTTGCCAGGTTAGTAGAGGTTATTCCGGAGTCACACGAGTGGCCCGAGCTTTTAAGAAGTTTGGATCCACAACGGCTAACTTTTTCTAACAGGACTACTTATCAGGTACGAAAAATTGCGTATATTCTCTTTCGGTCGTCGTTGCGGAGGACCAACGCGTTCTGGAATACTAACTGCAACAAAAGATCACATTTGGAAGAATTCGCATTTATAAATTATGTTGCCTCGATTCTATCGTCCTGTGTCGCTCGGTTCTCTGCTTAAGCAGAAGCCCACCTTGGTCTCGCGGCTAGCTAGTTCCCCCATCCTGTTCCGATATTTCAGCACTCCCGCTCTCGAGAAAGCCACGCTTACTATGAAGGATGGTCCAATTTATGGTGGAAAGTCATTCGGTGCCGACAAGAACATTTCTGGTGAAGCTGTGTTCACAACTTCTCTGGTTGGATATCCAGAGTCCATGACTGACCCATCGTACACCGGCCAGATCTGTACGTCGCCGAAGATTGTCGAACTATCACGGGCCGCCTTGCTAACGAATGTGTAGTGGTCTTTACTCAACCTTTAATTGGAAACTACGGCGTTCCAGGACAGGCCCGAGATCAGTACAGTCTCCTTCGATATTTTGAGTCATCTAAGATTCAATGCTCTGGAATTGTGGTGGCCGACTTTGCACAGAAGTACTCTCACTGGACTGCTGTTGAGTCTTTGGGTGACTGGTGCAAGAGGGAGGGTGTTGCTGCTGTAACAGGCGTTGATACTCGAGCCATAGTGACATATCTCAGAGAACAGGGTTCGAGTTTGGCTCAGATTACCATCGGCGACCAGGAAAACACCGGCGGTTTCCAGGATCCTGGTGCGATGCATCTTGTTGCTAAGGTCTCGACTAAGCACGCCTATGAAGTTAACTCCGGTCAGGACATTAAGATAGCTGTTCTTGACTGTGGTGTCAAGGAGAATATTCTGAGATGCCTTGTCAGCCGCGGTGCTTCGGTTACTGTATTCCCACACGACTTCCCTATCCAAGATGTCGCAAGCCAGTTTGATGGAATTTTCCTTTCCAATGGTCCGGGTGACCCAACGCACTGCGCGACGACTATCTACAACTTGCAGCAGACAATGCACGCGCACACTCTGCCAATCTTCGGCATTTGCTTGGGCCACCAGCTCCTCGCCTTGGCTGTTGGTGCTAAGACTATTAAGTTAAAGTATGGTAACCGCGCTCACAATATTCCGACCCTGGATCTCACGACTGGTCATTGCCACATCACCTCCCAGAACCACGGATATGCCGTCGATGCCTCGACATTGCCCGCTGACTTCAAGGAGTTCTTCATCAATTTGAATGACCGATCAAACGAAGGCATGTACCACGCTTCTAGGCCTATCTTCAGCACTCAGTTCCATCCTGAAGCTAAGGGGGGTCCCTTGGACTCTTCCTTCCTCTTTGACAAGTTCTTGGAGAATGTGAAGAAGTTCAAGGCTGAGCAGGATCTCGCCAATGTCTCTGCTGCGGCTGCTACTGCTGCCGCAGCCGCCGCCACCGCTGCAACCGCTTCTACTGCCAGCTTGTAAGAGCTTTCGCCCAAATATATTTTATACGCAAGTTCGGGGGGATTGGAATAGCGTTACTTACGCGGCTGGTTAACACATGTGAGACTCAAAAGCTACTGTTCAAATTTGTGTTTGTGTTTATTTACTGGGAAATGATTTTATTCTTATTTGTATTCATAGTTAAATGCGTTTCGGTTCAGTTTTGATTGAAATTATCTTTACCTTTCTTTTCAATGGATTATCTGTATATGAAACATATCTCTCGCAACGAATGCTATTATTTCACAATGAGCTGTTAGTCCACGTGAAATTATGCTGGATACATTTACAAACTGGTGTGGATGAAATGTAAAAAATCTATGCCAAGAGTGCGCCGTCGCTACGTTCATGCTTCATTTATTCCCTGCAATAAAGACTGCGGATCTGGGTTCCGTGAGACTGTGTTGGGAGTAATGCCAATTTTCAGCAGAAATTCTTCAGTCGTCGGACCTATCGCAGCAACTTTCGTTGTTCCGGTATTTCTCGCGATAAGTCGAGCAATACTTTCTGCACCAGCCGGCGAGAAAAAAACAGTCCACCAAACATCTTTTGTATCACTCATTAACTCCATAAATTGATCCTCAACACCCTCAATGCCTTTGGACGTATACACTACGCGTTCAATGCATTCAATTCCATTCTCGCGCAACGTCACGGGTATGACGTCTCGTCTGGTTTCGCCTGTGAAGAATACGCATCGTCGAGGCTTCGCGCCCACGATTTGAGAGGCGAGAACCCTGCCGTTACCCGCGTCTGCGCCGCCTACTATTTTGCTGAACCCGTGTGCTTGGACTAGTGTTGCTGTTGCTGGACCGACAGTGTATAGCGGCAGTGAGCGGAGGTATGACCTCGTCGAAACTATTCACTGCCTGTTAGTCACACAATGAATCAAGACAACACTCTTACAACACAAACCTGATAATTCCAAGAGTACAGAAGAAACAGCCTCAACTGCTCGTTGCGAAGTTATAATTAATGCATCTAGTGGTGTCTCGTCGGCGTTGGCTGCCAGATCAGTCAGGTACGTCCGCAGTCCTGGTTGGTCGACAAACGTATGCGACAGTATCGGCAGGAAACACGAGTCGTAGCAGCTCGATTTTGCTGCTATTGCATATTTATCGCTATAAACGTCTGGACTTGGGTTTTTTAGAAATATAATTTTCGGCATTGACGCGATAATATGATTCGGGCTTCGGTATATATTATTTGGCCGAACTAAACTTGTGCCGTGCTCGTGCTATGGGTGGTCCGGTGCGGAAAAAGCCGCACGAGTACCCTTGCCCCTGTCAGGCCGGGTAAGTTGGCTGCGTGAAATTCCTGGGGGCAGCCAAGCGCCGCATGCAATCGGTGTCGTCGTCGCCGTCGTCGCCGTCGTCGTCGTTTAAATCAACTAACATGGGGATATATTGACATGCAACTACAACGAGTCTTTTAAGCGGAATTGGGTAGAAATTCGTACTTTCGAATATCACAGAGTCTTTGACTTTTGTCGCTGCAGACTGTATTGATTCGTGACTGAGGTCCCTGTTAGAGTCGCGCTGCAAGTGACATAGTTCCTTGCATATTACCTAGCAACTGCCAATCATGCTTAATTCCATACTGTCGACGGCAACAAACCTACTCAGTATGTTCAACCTAGCTGTGAACTGTCCGAGGGCTAATCAATATTTTAGGCCGAAGAGAAAGCGACGCTGACTTCGAAGGCTCGCCTGATGGTACGGTGCTACACGTGGAAAGATGCAGTTGATCTTAGTGGTACTGACGTTGTTTGCGTTTGCGCTATAGACGAACTAAATAATCCTAGTCAGCAAGAATTGTACTCATCATGGGCCCTTTTCATTTTGATTGTCCTTCTCATTGGCTCTTTATGGACTAGTTATTACTTACAAGTCCGTAAGATCCAAGCGGTACACGAGACCGTTGTATCGATCTTTGCGGGTAGGTACTTTACAACCCTGGAATGCGACCTTATTGGAAGACGATCTGACTATATTGACCGTTGATAGGTATGATTGTTGGCTTAGCAATCCGAATCTTGCCCGGCCATTATATTCAGGATACAGTTTCTTTCAAGTCTTCATACTTCTTCAATATGCTTCTACCGCCTATCATTCTCAACTGTGGCTACGAGTTGCACCAGGTACGGTCAGCCATGAATTTTTTAATCGCTTAATTGTGCTAATACAGCACAGGCAAACTTTTTCCGAAATATTGGCCCTATTCTTACATTCGCTTTCGCCGGAACATTCATATCTGCAGTCGTACTGGGAATAATTATTTATATCTGGGCTTTCCTTGGTCTCGAGGGCTTGAAGATTCCGTTCGTTGCGGCTCTTGGGTTCGGCGCCACATTGTCTGCGACTGATCCTGTCACAATTTTATCGATTTTCAATACATACAAAGTCGATCCAAAATTATATACAATTATTTTCGGCGAGAGTATTCTTAACGATGCCGTTTCTATCGTCATGTTTGAGTAAGTAAATGCTGTAATTTACTCTTTTTCGATCTAACAATTTAGGACTACTCAAAAGCTCCACGGCGAATCGGCTGGTATCAGTGGCTTGTTCAAGGGTATCGGCATCTTCTTGATGACATTTACAATTTCGCTCCTGATCGGCGCGATTGTCGGTGTCATGACAGCGCTTGTTCTAAAGCACTCGCGTATCCGCCTATTTCCATCCATCGAGACATGCCTTATTCTGCTATTTGCTTATGCCTCTTATTTTTTCTCCAACGGATGCCACATGTCTGGCATTGTATCGCTGCTGTTTTGCGGCATTACTTTGAAACATTATGCCTACTACAATATGTCGAAGAGGACCCAGATCGCGACGAAGTTAATGTTCCAGACGCTAGCTCAATTGTCCGAGAATTTCATATTTATATATCTGGGACTCTCTCTTTTTACTGAAGTCGAGCTAGTTTACAAGCCGCTTTTAATTGTGGTCACAGCTGTGAGTTAGCATCCAAGTATTATATCAGTCGGTGTTATTGACTTATTTTGTAGTTTGGAATTTGCGTGTCAAGATGGGCATCCGTGTTCCCTCTATCAAAGCTTATCAACTTCGTGCATCGAACTCGAGCAAGGGCATACGGGCGGACCGTTCCCGAAGAGCTACCTGACCAGTATCAGATGATGCTATTCTGGGCCGGTCTTCGGGGAGCAGTCGGCGTCGCTCTTGCGGCCGGTTTGGAAGGAGAAAACGCGAACGCGCTACGCGCTACGATTCTAATTATTGTAGTATTAACAGTTATTGTGTTCGGAGGCACAACCTCTAGTATGCTTGAGATTCTTGGGATCCAAACCGGAGTTGAGACTGATGATAACGAGAGTGATATTGAACTTGACACGGAATTTGGCATTGGTGCCCATTACAAAGGACAAAGTCACGTGCTGTATGCCCCATACACAGAAAACAACCACAATCAGCGGAGAGCTAGCTCAATGTCGCAGTCTGTGAATGATCTGGCTTCGCAAATAATTCGGCGGTCTCCAGAAGCCTCTCAAGGTACTCTCTCCGTGCAAGAACCAAACTCTTATTCGCGCGGATCAGTATCGGAGTCAAGCGATCATGCTGCTTTAGAAAGTGGTAGCAAGGCACAGCCGACACCGTCGATTTCACGAACGACGTCGACAAATCAGTCAACAACAGGTAGTAATATTGCGTCTATGTCAAATTCCATTTCCGGGTCTACTACCCCTCTTGGTGGACTTCCTGGCTTATTGGCGCGCACGGCAGAAGACCACGCGCGGTGGTTCCAAGATTTTGATGAACACGTACGTTAATCACTCGCTGTTGGTTTCACGGATTTATATAGTAATCGTGTTCGGTTCTAGGTTCTCAAGCCAGTTCTACTGGATACATCCCCACATAACGATTCATCCAGTGACTTGTCTTTACCAACATCTCAAAGACCGTCATCACCACAACCATCAGCGAGCTCGTCAAAACTGGACGTATCTGGCACGAAATAATAGCTTTATATTCTGTAAATATAAGTTTCATCGAATAAGTTATGTAGCAAACTTTTTTGGATCGGTATGCATTCTAGTGGGTAACAAGAGTAGAGACCCGCAGTACTGTGTCGCTTGGATTCAATTTAGAGTGTTGGCATTGGTGGTGTTGTAAGTCGTCACGTCCATTTACTGGATACGATTAGGGGGTCTCTGTATCTTGTATTATTATTAATTGATTTCGTTCAAGTATCATTAGTAAGTCAGTATTAGGATATCTGTCTTGGTACTACAGCACTTTCGAAACGATATGAATCTGTCCCGATTTACATAACCCTTGTCCACATACCCTGTCCATATGTCCTGGTAATAGTTGTGGTTACAACTTCGGCCCTAATAAATCGCGACTTCAAGTTACCCTTTTCTTGGTTGAAGCAAGTTCTATATAAATAATACAGTTGCTGGAAAGACTCGCCGAAATTGTTTTTTTGAGAAGCCAGTTTATTACTACAATTGATGTACATTATTGCCCGGAGTATGAAGAGGAAACAAACACGGAACGCACTATAAATAAATACAAATAAATAGAACCAAGGAAGGACAAATCGAGCTAAAGGAAGGACAGAGGAAGAGAAACAAAGGTGACGGCACCAGGAATGGACCGCGATTCGCACCTCGTGAGCGAGCCAACATTGCCTCTGATAATCCAGCGAAGACCGCGGGAGGGTAAAGTCGAGAAGATCGTCAAGCACGCAGTTATGCTGTCGATAATGGATAGTATCTAACTGATTGAAGAAGGTCTCGAAGAATTCGTTGCGCTCCGCCGGGTCCACGAGGGCATATACCGCCATAATATGGGTCGAGACGTCGTTCAGCCGGATAACATCGTCGGTGGTACAGTGCGGGGGGTGGAAAATAAGTCGGGGCGATTCCTATGTACAGAGAAACGAAAGACACAAAGAAAAAGAATGCCCGAGGATACCAGAAAGCCTCTCACTCCCATGGCTCCTCGTACTGCTGGTACCTTAAGGACCGGCTGATGAAGCCGCTCCACTGGACCAGACCCATTGCAGGCGGCGCACCCGACGCCGATACGACATCCGCACCAAATGGATGTAAAGCATGACGTGCTCGAACACCGCCGGCGGACTACCGAGAGCAAGAGTTACGGCCGAGAGCGGCAAAGGGTGTCAAACGTGGAGGTGTTCTGCCACCAGCCTCCAAATATGGCGGGCGACAGAGCAAGCGAAGAACAGGTGGTCCGGGATGTTCTGTCCCCTTCCCCGCAGAGCAACACAAGACGCCTGCGGGCCCCGGAGCCATGCCTGCTCGGGAACCCAAGAATGCGCCACGGCCTGGACGGTCTGGTGCAGGTAACTGAGCATGAAAAGATGCAGTGAGTTGGCTGCCATGGGGGCTTCGAGGACGGGCCGGAAGTAGTTTTGCTTCAAGAGCTTTGTTTGTTTCTGTTTAGTCCATCATAATGGGCGGGTTGGCCGAGTGGTCTAAGGCGGCAGACTTAAGAATCTTGAGTTTGTGACTCATTTGACGAAATCTGCTGAACGTAAGTTCGCGCGAGTTCGAACCTCGCACCCGTCAAAAAAAACTGAAATTATTTTTTCTCACTGTCTTTGATAGCAACGATTAGTTGTATGCCTAAGTCAATATGATTAATGGTGTTAAAATCGCGAAGTGAATGGGTCGCAAATTTTTCAAATATAGGTACAGGGCGAATATGCATGGGTACATCGTCTGGGAATATCCGTTTCCAATTGTAATGTAGTGGCAATCAGCCAACAAGATGCCACATACAATCAAGCCATAATCAATTCTTTAATACCTCGCCTTTACTCGTTGGGATCTTATTGACCAACTAGCATATACTGCAAAGCTACTGCTCTTTAAATGAGACAATCTGATGTTATTATGTATATCTGAATCCAAACTCCAGCATTGCCAATCAACAAATCCCATAATGTACATCTTAGATTTTTATTATTCCACTCATACCCAGCATTCTCGAACTATATTTGTCGCCTGGGAGTGGACCCGATATCCCCCATAGACTTCTGCTCAGCAGAGGAAGTAGCACCCTGCCCATGCGCGGGCGTCTGCGCTACTTTGTCCGGTTGATGGTACAAGACGACTAAATATCTGTTCTGGAAATTAAATCCAGATAATTTGTCACAAGCCATTTTGGCGTCCTGGATATCGTCGTAGACAACAAATGCCGTGCCGCGGGTGTTCTGTGCATTTCCCAGGCGAATTTGTCTGTTTTATTCTCAGTTAGCGTCTACCATGATTAGCTAGTAAATATAACTTGGAACTAGACAAGATGGTTGTACCTTATTGATCCAAACTTGCCGAAGAGATCGTAGAGTTCTTCCGACGTAACGCTATATGAGAGATTCTTGACGTAGAGGATCCTGTTGATCTCTGACTGAAGTTTCTGGCACACTGTCAGGATATTCTCCATACTCAACTTTCCTGGTACTTACTCGACTACTAGTGCTCATTGCAAGGATATGCGATCCGGTTGGTAACAAATACAGACAGTCAGATTTCAGATAAAAATTCAACTAGTAGCAATTGGTTGAGGCGTGGTAACTAACTTAGTAAAACCCTTAACCTTTGCTTGAATATCGTTGTGGAGAACACGTGTGCGACCTTCACCTTATTGGGAGAACTGGCCCGCGACACGTTGCCTCAATTTCGGAACCGAATCGACCCCAATTAGCACGAGATCAGCCAGATCGAGCCAAGAACTACAGCAGATCACAGTCAGGTACGGCAATTGTATGCACCGGACTATTATATTATTTTAAATATGCCACCCCGACGACGGTTGAACACGTTCGACGCCTTCACAAAGACCGTCGAGGACGCGCGAGTGCGCACGACTTCTGGCGGTGTCGTCACCATCGTCGCGACTGTCGTCATAGTGCTGCTGATTGTTTCAGAATGGTCTGACTACAGACGGATAGTCAACCGGCCAGAGCTGATAGTCGACAAGACCAGAGGTGAGCGTGCAATTTGCAAACCGCTGATCCAGAGTAATCAGGGGTACTGATACGCTTGCAGGCGAAAGGATGAATATCAACCTCAACATTACATTCCCGGAAATTCCGTGTGAGATACTGACACTCGATGTTATGGACGTGTCCGGCGAGCAGCAGACGGAGATTACCCACGGAATCATCAAGACCAGGCTCAACGATGATGGCAGTGTTATCTCCACCGAATTGCTTGCACTTCATTCCTCGGGCGACAATGCTCACCACCTCGATGAAAGCTACTGCGGTCCTTGCTACGGTGCGGTTCCAAAGGAGGAGGAAGGCAAACGGTGCTGCAACACTTGCGACGATGTCCGAAACGCGTACCAGGAAGTCGGCTGGGCGTTCGGCGATGGCCACGGCGTCGAACAATGCGAGCGAGAAAATTACCCCGAGAAGATCAAGGAAATGGCGCATGAAGGCTGTAATATTGCAGGTACGCTGTCAGTCAATAAGGTTGTCGGAAACTTCCACTTTGCGCCAGGGAAATCGTACTCTTCACCAAATATGCACCTTCATGATCTGAACATCTATGAGACGTCAGCGGTGCGGCATACGTTCACTCACAATATCCACCACCTATCTTTCGGCCCACACCACCATACGGTCAGGAATCCACTTGACAGAACGGTCAAGAAAACAGACGAACGCCATTTCAATTACATGTATTTCATCAAAGTTGTCTCGACGCGATTTGAACGAATAGGCGCAGCTCCGCTTGAGACGAACCAGTACTCTGTCACGTCGCACGAGCGTGCCATTCGAGGAGGACGAGATGACGACCACCCGAACACAATGCACGCTCGTGGCGGGATTCCCGGAGTTTTCTTCTCCTATGACATCTCGCCAATGAAGGTTATCAACAGAGAGGAGAGGTTTGTCGTCGTGAGTTGGTATCGTCATTCTTACCTGGCTAACTTTTTAACAGATCAAAATCGTTTGGATCGTTCTTGATTGGCGTTTGTGCAGTTGTTGGAGGCGTGTTGGCTGTGGCCTCAGTCATAGATAGAGGCGTCTGGGAAGCAGACAAGGCATTGAGTAGAAAGAAGGCAGTTTAAAAAGTACATTGATTTTTTTTGTTCGACAAGTTTTTGTTTGCAAGAATTCGTAAAACATGCACATCGCGGCTGTAAAAATATATCGCACTAGAATATGTAATTTTGCTTGTCAGTTTCGATACGATTAGACAATTTCGTACTCTTTCCTTGATTGAATATTTTAACTAAAAAGTTATGAAGTTTTATGGTGATATAGGAATGGACAATAGAATTTAAATGTGATCACAGTAATTGTTCTTAGAGTACAGGATTCGAGCGTCCGCAAACTGCTTTCATCAGGATCTTACCATAGTTTTCTCAAATCCTCCTGTAATACAACACGAAAACTATCAAAATTGCTGCAGTGCACCCTGCACCATCAGAATCACTCTATCTATATCCGGTCTATGCTTTGGATCGACAGTAAGACATGCACGGATAACATCTTTGGTTCGTTCAGTGTACTTCGGCGCCTCTGGAAATCGGTACTGTCCGTTGATAATGGCGAGACTAAGACTAGCGCCTGACTCTGATGACTGCAGCTCAAATGGAGACGAGCAATATAGTAAAGCAAAGTAAGTGCAGCCAAGACTCCAAATGTCGACACCTTCGTCGAGAACAGAGTTCGTCTTGACATCGAATAACTCTGGTGCTCTGTACGAGATCGTGCAGTATTCTGCCGCATAGTCCTGTAACTCCAATGCCTGTTGTCGCGATGCAACCTCTATCCTAGCCCTAGTACAACTGCCCAGATCCATCAGCACTGGCACGCCCGTCTGCGAGAGCATGATATTCGCGGGCTTAATATCACGGTGCGAATACGGCACGACCGCACCTCCCGACGGCAACAAATTCGACATACTCGTCACTGGCGTGACCCCCTGGTCGTCCATTAATGGCTGCGATTCTCTCTCGAACTCAAGCGTGTTATTGCCGGCACGCCTCGTATTCAGCCCTGAGTCTTCATCTACGCGATGTTTGTGCATCACTCTCACTCCCCGCGCAATCTCAAGAAACAACTGCAACGCCTCGCGTTCGTCATAGTGGGCATGGTTTATTAAATTCGCATTAATTGTGTCTTGCAAGTTTCCTCTCCGGAAATAGGGAAGAAGAATGTACACCGTCTTGGATCCGTCGCGTTCTTGCACAACGTTGGAGTCCTACGCGTCGTCGTCAGTATACCTCTTCTCACGCAATCTGCCGTCAGTATGAAAGAAAATACCCACAATTATGTTTATTATATGCTCATCATTGAATATCTTGTAACTGTCAATTTCCTTCATGGCATGCTGGAGACTTTCCGCACCGAACGGGCATCTTATCTTTTTGAGCGCAAAGTACTCGCCATTCGATGCCTGTACGAGATAGACATAAGAAAACCCACCCTGGTTAATACATATTAGTCACCCCCTTATCGAATGTAACCACTTCGTGAGTAAAGAGATCACTACCTCGCCCAATAACCGCTGGATCTTGTAACTACGATTGTTTATATGTAGCGACGGCGTAGGAAAACAGTTGATGCATGTATTGAACGTGTACGCGAAGTCAAGGATATAGTGCGTTAACGACATCTATTGTAATATAGCAACGCTGACCTTCCAAGTCCGAATAAGATGTTGTGGAGTAGTTTATGTCGACTTATAATTGACGGGGGAAGATCCGAAATTCAAGGTGGCTGAGATCTGACCAGAGGAGCTTCGGAACGTGCAGTGCGGCTCGAGTACCAGTGGGCCCAGTCGACGAGAACATAACCATATATATCTTTGCCAAATACTTTATAAATTTGTTTGTAAATAATATACTACAAAGAATAGCAAACATTCTAATTTCCTGTTTTCATCGTATTTATATCCTCGTCATATATTTGCCTCGGTCATACAGTGCCTCCTTACGGCAGAATTGTCAATCCATACATTATTTTGCAAAGTGCAAGTCAAAGTTCATCCATTTCCGCATCACAACCTGCGGCACTGATAGTCCTGGGTCACCATACGTAAATGGCTTGAAGAACCAATACACTGCAAATATCAAGCCAACGATAACTCCCGATACCGCGTAGCTGATTAAAGACGAAGGTGGGTACATCGTTGGTGGCCTGTTCTGCTGGGCAGTTGACTCCACAGCCTGACTGTTCTTTCCAGCTGCCTTCTTTGGTGCCGGAGTAGGGACTTGGTATGCGACTGG
Source organism: Lipomyces starkeyi (assembly GCA_018804115.1). NCBI lineage: Eukaryota > Fungi > Ascomycota > Lipomycetes > Lipomycetales > Lipomycetaceae > Lipomyces > Lipomyces starkeyi. The sequence goes on along the minus strand of JAGJTG010000006.1, from coordinate 1,254,646 downwards.
GAAGATACCGGGATTACCGTAGAAAAAGTCCAGGAGGGCACCCGCTACCAACGCGGACGCTAGGTGTGCTGGAAGATAATGATGTAAGAAAAGCTGACGACCCATAATGTAGAAGGGAAAGTAGTGGGCGGCCCACGCTAGAAGGAAAAATCCGGCTGAGTTGTACAGCCTTGTTCGGACATTCTCCGCCAGGACGTAGTAGCGCCGTCGACGCGTGAGCTGGTCGGCGACAAACACACCTGACAACACTGCGAGACAGCTAGTTGCGAACCACCATCCAAGAGGATTTCCAACAAGATATATTTGCGAGCGAGAGTCATTCTGCGTCCAGAAGGATACGCCACGTAGCATAAACGGCCATTCCGGCGGTAACGACGAATATGGATGGGACGAAGTCAACGCATTGTTGTGTCTGAACATGGCAATCTGAAGCTCAAGCCATTTCTTCATGAATGGAACATGCTTGACTTTTTTCTTCTCGACCTTCACTCGATCATCTTTAAGATCGACTATTTCGTCCACCAGCCACGTGTTGGATACTTGCTGGGCATTCTTGTTACCGTTGACTTCCTGCTGCTTGTAGCCCCAATCTGGAAGCGGCTTGCTGTGCGTCCACATGGCAACCTTCGTAGGATAATGAATAAGCTTGAAAAGACCCCCCTTCGTACGGAATTGCTCCTTTTTGCCGTTATTGAGACGAATTTCAAAGAGCGTGTCATTGTGGCGAGGACCACTAGCATCATCCGGGCTGACAGTTGTAAACTCCTGATTAGTGGGATAATAGGGCGAAGCAACATCATGAGTAAGTAGATATGTTCCTGTGACAGTGTGGAACAATTGTACAATGTCGCCACCATTGACAGGGTGACCCAACCTTTCATTCTCAGGAAACTCAACAGCAGGCAGAATAACCCAGTTGTTGTTGGCGTCCTTGTGCGGATAGCCAGTAACCTGCTGTCCCTGAGACGAAATACGCCCATCGTCATAACGCAGCGGATATCGGTCCAGATGCGAGTGCAAATAGGAACCAGTATCTTTATGTTTTATTGCGATTGTATCGTAATAGTTGATCGGCTTGGCTAGTAGCGCCAACTCATTGTCGCCCAACGTCTCCTGGAACTCAGGAGACATGAAATCATCGCCAGGACCGGACTTGTTGAGCACCCAGAAATGGACCTGGAAGAAGAAGAGGTAAATCATGAATGGCATGGCAATGAGAGCAAATGCCCGAGCAAAGAAATGTTCGGCGAATTTTTTCTACCCTCGTTAGATGACTGTAGATACATAGTTACAAATACTATACCCACCAGAGAAAGGCCATTGTCGACGTCGAGTAAATTCCAGAGATCAATGATAACAGCAAGACCAATGGTGAAGAAGGTGAAGACACCGACGTACTTAGTACTGATAGTGCAAGCAAGCGACAGTCCGGTTAGAAGAAGCCATTTCCACCACTTTCTGCTGAACGGGGAGTTTCGATATCGCACGAATTTGACATAGCTGTACAGCGCACAGCTCATGGAGAATATGAGAGTCGCGTCAAGGAGGATAAATCGCGTCTGAGTGATATGACCGTTGTCAAACAATACCAATGCTGCAGAAACCAGACACGCCGCTAAACTGTATCCGCTATGCTTCATAGTGAGAAATACAATCGGGACAGTCAATGATCCGAGGAGCGCGGGTAAAGCTCTGTACGCGAGGTATGGCACCTTGTTTTGAGTATAACCATCACCGATGTTCTCGAAAAGGAATGCGCCATCGTAACCTACTAGCCAGCCCACAAGAGCAAACAGTAACTTTCCAAATGGGGGATGAACGTCGAAGAAGTATGTTCGTTGAAGGTACTACAGTACGGTCAGCCAGATCAATAGCTGAAGCATCAATCATGGATACTTACATAGCTAGCGAACTTGCCAAAGTGAACCTCATCAAACCTGCCACGTCCATGAGCGTCGGGCTGTCCATAGATATCTGAATTACAATAGTAAGTACTTACACGACTTGATCTGGGTGATTGAGTAGGTAAAATCGGGTCAAGAAGCTTAGTAAGGTGATCATGAAGAGCGCGACGTTGTAATAGATTTCTTGCCTCCTGGACTCGGCAGGCGTCAATGGCTTAGCCACCAGATAATTCGGACCATTGCAATTGTCATCAGCCTTTATGGCAGGAGCAGGTACCGGGGAGGATGAAATGGTCGCGGCAGACGCGCTGGCTTGCTGCTTAGCTTTCTTGCCGGCCTTTTCCGGCGGCGAGTTTTTTGGAGCCATGGTCAATCGTGCTGGTGTCGTAGAATAAGCAATTGACTAACTGGCACGCTGATCGCGAAGCTATTTGCCGGTTATTGGTCCTGTCCAGGCAGATCAGAGTTGCCTTTAGTCTACAAATTCCCAGGGGGCCATAAAACGTCACAGACACCTAACCCTGGTTCGCCCGTAGTTTCCCTTGAAGCTAGATACTGATTTGGTATATAACAGTTGTGCTAATTAAAATTTCGTATTATGTATATCAGACCTATGTCAGTAGTTTTGACTCTGAGTAGCTAGCACGGAGCAATGCACTACAAGTAAGAGCAGTTTGGTTATTTAAACAATTTGGTACGAAAATGATATCCGAGCGTGGTAGAAATAGTACATTCCGCGCGGCGCAAAGAGAGGGTGTGGCGGTCTACTTCGTGCCAGCACCCTTTTCATAACGATCTTAAGGGATCATTGACAAGAGAAGACTACCACCATCGAAATCACAGAAATAGTTCAACAAATTTGATTTACATCTATGAGTTGTAGCCGTTAGCAAGCATTTCGCGGAGTCGGATATTGATCAAGAACAGTATTGGAAAGACTTCTTGTAAGGTGGATCAATCAACGGCCCTCGTCAGATTCGCAGTATCTAAGACGACCGGTAATCAGTGATAGCAGCCTTTCACAATGTCTGTGCACCCGTCTCGACAAGGACAGCTTGCAGAAGACAGAATGTCTGTAGATCCACCGTCTCCGCAAGGTGGCGGTCTCTACCTCGAAGACATTAGTGTGGACAATGACTACGTCATGTACGGCACCAACATAAAAGCGCAAACATATCTCGAGGAGTTATCGCGTCGACGGCGGGCAAAGCAAATCGCCGTACCCACGGATGATTTGAAAGTGCGTGCAGGGCTGCGTGAGCTCGGTGAACCGATAACATTGTTTGGTGAAGATAAAGCTGATCGCCGTGAACGATTGCGGAAGGTTTTGCTTGAGCGACAGGAAGCTGCAGAGGAGGATGTCGAAATGCGAAGTGTGACAGGGAGTGTGCGGAGTGTCACCGGCGAAGAAGCGGAAGATGAGGATGAGGAGTTTTATACCCCAGGTGATGAGAATATTCTCGAGGTTCGGAAACAAGTCGCTCGATACTCACTCATATGTGCCCGCCAACGACGTGCGCAGCAGATAAAAGACGCTGCATTCCCACTTACGAAATTAGTTAAACAAGCACGCGGACTTTCAGAATACTTGAAGACATATGCGCTGATGGGCACTCAGTTCGTTGCGGACCGAGCAGTATCTTGCGTTCGATTTTCGCCAAACTCTGAATTGATAGCTGCAGGATCGTGGACTGGATCTATTCGGTTGCTCCAAGTGCCTACTTTGGAAGACGATGACATCTCAATATTACGAGGACACAACGACCGGATTGGTGGGCTTGCGTGGCATCCAGAAGCAACACTGTCGCAATCACCGAATGTTGTAAATCTTGCGTCGGGAGGTGGGGACTATACCGTCCGATTATGGTCTCTTTCTCAGGACACACCTCTGGCAACTCTACAAGGGCACGAAGGTCGTGTCTGCCGCGTGGCTTTTCATCCTTCGGGGAGACTACTCGCATCTGCATCATTTGACTGCACATGGCGATTATGGGATCTAGAAATGCAGCAAGAACTGCTTATGCAGGAAGGTCATTCCAAAGAAGTCTACTGCGTTGCGATTCAACAAGACGGCGCGCTCGTTGTCTCCGCGGGACTTGACGGCATAGGGCGAGTCTGGGATCTCCGTACAGGACGAACAATCATGGTGCTCGACGGACATAGTCGGGAAATATACGGAGCTGATTTCTCACCGGATGGGTATCACATAGCTACAGGGTCCGGAGACTCGAGCGTTAAGATATGGGACGTTCGAAAAGTTAGAGTTAGTGCCACGATTCCCGCACATAAGAGTTTGGTATCCGACGTCCGATTCTTTAATGGCGATGGAGATATCCCTGGCATAACGCAAGAAGATGGAGCGCCACCGCTAAGAGGATCATACCTGGCTTCCAGTTCATACGATGGATGTGTTAATGTAAGTATACTCATATCCTTTATATCGTATGTCGGTATTTAACATAGGTAATAGGTCTGGAAATCCGACTCGTGGACTCTAATAAAGTCACTGAGAGGCCATTCAGACAAGGCTATGAGTGTGGACATATCAAGCGGTAAGCAATCTCATAATCCCTATTCACGTACAGAGGCTAACTTTAACAGACTGTAGATTTATAGCGAGTAGTGGCTGGGACCGTTCGGTTAAGCTATGGGCGTCGGAAACGATAGGTCTATAATTCACATACATACTATATGACGACTTCCCACATGTATGATGTTTTGTATAATAGGGCAATTTTGCTTAACATTGCAAGCCGCCACAATAGGCTGCACATGAATTTGGTAACAATTGACAAGGTCCCATCCGGACTCATATGATAGCCTCCCTGGGCAATGTAAAAATTTTTAACCGTTTTTATTGTAACTATTGTAATGTGCATGCTACTTACTACTTCCCGACGCTTCAGGGGTAACTTTTGTTAAAATCTAAAACAAAACCAGATTCGACTACATGCAACACACTACAATAGTAACACTATTCAATTTCCTCGACAAAAACGCATAAGACAAGAAATTCCACTAATGCCGACTTTATAATAACAAAACACAACACCATAGGTCTATTTTATAATCAACGAGTTGTATCGGTGGCGGACTAAGTGTTTCTACTCCTTCAGAGCAGTTTCCAGATATTTTCTGTAATCATTATTAGAATATTGTCACCGAATGTACCGAGGCTCAAGTGTAAAACTTACGCGAAATCGAAGTTAGGATCGGAGAAGTCAAGAGTAGCTGCAAAAGGACTGTTAGCATTTACTCAACAGAAACTGCCTCAAGAACACAGGATCTAAGCAGAATCATACCGGTAGCAGCAGGAGCAGCCGGCTTCGGATGCAGTTTTGCATACTCCTCCTTTGCCTTGGCAATTAAAGCTTCCTTGTGGGCCCATTCGGCAGCAGCGGCCTTCTTCTCACTCGAGACCGAGAGACTGTAGCTGTGGAACAGTCCGTACACAACACCGGCACCAAGAGCAGTCCAGCGGAAAACCTGTTTAACTAGTTAGATATGTTGCTCGGGACGAAAAGTCGTACTCGTGCCCGCAAGATCTGAGATTATATCCGGTTCCAACTTGTAAAAACACTTGTAGCTAAACACCACGATTCCAACTTTTGTAGCGACAGCTACAGAAAATGTAATTGCCGCATAATCCGTTCATACATTCACTGAGGTGGATGTATGAACGATTTGAATTTGCAATTCAACATGTCGGCACTTCGCCATTGAGAACTCAATTCACCAATTTCCAGACACAAATACCCTAAAAGCCCAGCAATAAATTAAAGCGTTACATACGTTAAGTGTCGACATCTTTTTTTGCAATTGAGGTGTTGTGCTGTAACCGGTCGGTTTCGGTCGAATGGTATGCGTTTGCCGGAAAGGAAGAAAACGAATGGGTAACCAACGAAAATGTGATGCAGACGTGGCGCATCAGTTCAGGTCGCAAACACTACTAAGTTTGCACGGTTACGCGGGCAAAAATCAAATGTTCTCAAGAACGTGGCCCATCTGTTGCGGCCTAAGACTGGCATATTATTAATTAATAGTTAAGTTAGAGTAAAAGTGAATATATACATCGTCAATACTCCAAACAGTCCAATCATGAAAACACGCATGCTTACAACAATGCACCGCACACATAACTTCCATTCTTTCATCAATTACCGAGCCCTACCAGGCCCTCAGCCATTTCGTACATCATATCATACTTCTTCCCCAACCACTCTGCCATATTACATCCCTTACTCACAACTCTCAATCCCCAAATACCGAGAGCAAAAACTGCCACTCCAGCGATTCGCACTCGTGTGTATTTCCGTATTCTTAGCCAGCGTGACCATCCGTAGCCGACGTGATAAACCGTCAACCCCAGCATAGCCGTGTAAAGCGACCAACTAGTCAATCGCGACCGCACAAATCCTCGAGATATATACCGGAGTGAGATGATCGAACTGTCGCCCTCCTTTATCAATGGGATCACGCGTGCGACAACAACATGCGCGGCGACGAGCGGCGCAAGCAGATATCCCGTGAACGAGATCCGGGACATTTTCAAGCGACGGGAGTACCAACGCTTATCGCGTCTAACTTTGTGAATTCGCAGGACTGCTCCGGATATCAGATGTGCGGCCAATGACCCAAAAACAAGCGTTTGCTCAACAATGGGTACCTGATATAATACTCGAGCGAGCACAATCCCATTATCAGCAGCATCGATACCTAACAGAGCTGGCATTGCACTCGCAGTAGCAAGATGCAGCGACAAGAACGCTGTGAATGAGTACGATGAATATTTGTGTACCTTGAACAAGTAATGACGCCAGAGAGCTACCGTTTCCGGATTCGGCGCGTCATACTCCTCTTCTTCCTGCTTATCGTCTTCATCTGCATTTCTCTTTTCTGAGAGTGAGCGGGAGGCTTTGTTTGGTGTTGGATCGGGTAGAAGAAATGCTGCTTCATCGATCGGACTCGGGGTAAGTACAGTGAGGCCTTCCACGGGGGGCAGGCTCAGACCTTGCGGTCGCTGGTGTCTCAGGGGAGTTGTGTACCGTGCCGGTGGACTTCGCGGTTCTGGTGAAGATGGCATGGCTACCTGTACACCTATCCTCTTCACCCAGAGTGCTCCTGAAATTAGGCCGCCAGGTATGGTCGTCAATGGATTAAAACGTGGGATTAGGATTGATCGCCCCTTAGTTATTATCTAATGCTGTCTAAAGCCGCAGCCGTGATGGTCATGGGCTGATGAATAGCGTGCGGCGCTTAACTGAGGTGTGAAACGTAGCTCTGGCCAATCACCGTGCTGGCACTGAATCCTGCAATTCCGAGATTGGCTGCGTAATGACCCGATATAGGTAACTGGCGCAATACTAGTCCTTATGTACGAAGATCCTAGGAGCTATTGTATATATAATCCCATTACGGGCCAGTTGTCGGGCACGCGACATCCCTCAACAGTCGCTTAAGCGCGTGCCGGGCAGCGAGAGTTAAATTAAGACACTTATTGGACTGCAACGTGACATACAATGAGTACCGAATGTGGTCAGAACCGCTTAAATATATAATCAGAAGCTCCAGGAATTAATTCTTTTGCACCAACGCACATATATGCCACAGAAAGGACAGGAAAAGCAGAGCAAATACGGAGCATGATCGGCCGACCTATTTAGACAGTTAATGGCTACCCACCAACGCACCTTCTAGCAGCCCCATCAAATAGCGAAGTTCCATCCTCAACTGAGCATGACACGTATAGGCCACTTTCGATACGGCGAGTTATCATAGCTCAAAAATCGCCGCGCTTTCCGGGCAACATGGTAACAATACGACAACCACCAAACTGCCAATAACCCAAACCCAGCCGTAGCCACGCGGAGTCCCAATTCAAATACCCTAACCCGCAAGTCGCATTCTATTCGTGCCTAGGTACTGCGGTTAATGAGCGCTCCACAGAAGCCCTAGCCCCTGAAAGAAATCGTGAAGATGAGATGAGCCGAGAAACTTTCATGTTGTACCCTAACCCGACGCCGAGGATGCTCAATGCGGACTTGCATATGCGGTGTGAGTGCAGCGTGTACAAAATATTCACGAACAATTATTGTATAATTAGTAAATTTATTGCAAACAAACAAATCACGTGTATAATGAGCACTATCTAATGTCGCTAAAAGACAATATCGCTACAGACTGGTCCGCAACTAGCAATACTATACTCTGTCGGCTAAAAAATAAACTAACTACAAAAATAAATAGGCATATTTGTCATAGCAACACGGAAGAACTCAAATTAAATCTTTACAAATATAAAAACACCCTATCAACATATGAATCATCGCTTAGATATCAGACATTCATTCATAAATATATATATATATATATATAAGAAACGACGAAACCTAGAAGCAACAAGATATCCATAAGCACTAACGAAAGAGAATCAAAATCACGTTGGACATATAAAAATACATATCAAAAATGGCACAATCAATTGACATAAAAACATATTTTCTAAGGCTTGTAGTACAGTTTTGCCATCAAGAGACAAAATAATATCCATCGCGCTTGCTTTTAGGATGACAACAGACACAGTCGTTCTTGTTATGCTTACAAACACGTACATAAACAGGAAAACCGCGCCACCCCCAAATATAATTTTTGAAAAGCTTCATAAGAATAACCACACAGGCCTATGATAAAAGGAATAAGAAATATATATACGTGTGAAGTCTATGGTGGCACCTCTATCCATCTGCGCAACCCATGTGCGGAATAGTAAGTGCTATGAGCGCGACACGGAGCTGCTGCTAGCTAGATTCTTGATGCGATCCCAGATCTCATTCTCGGTTCGACTTGGTAGCAAGACTGACAACTCTTCAAACCGAAGATCGCTTCTAGTGACCAGATCGTCTTCTTCCTGCGACCACGCTTTGCCGCTGCCGGCTTTGCCCGACCGCTGCGACTGCGACATTAACGGTGGACGCACCTGAGCCGATTCCGGCTCTTTCTGGTCCCGAGGCGTGGATTGATTCTCCGCATTCCCAGAAAACTTTTGAGGTAAATTTGGATGAGGAAGCGTTCGAGGAGGCGCACGTTGCGCCTGGTCCACCGCCATATGTTCTTGCTCAATCTCGTAATCCGATGGAGCCACCAGAGGCCGAGTAGTAGTTGCCGGAATCATGGGAGGGGATGGCGGCGACTGAGTAGACTGTTCCCAGTTAACATCGTCATTCCAGTTGCTGTGGTTATTGTTGCTGCTGGTGCTGTTGCTCTCGACTGTTGGAGTTATAGGACCACCCCGCAAAGATCCGGACATGAGCCGCCGCCATCTAAACTGGCAAGCATTCGGAGTCCGACCAGCAACTATTCAACGGTTAGTAAAGAATATTCTTAATAGATCTGTCCTGCTTCGAGGAGTAATCATTGTAGGCCAGCCAAACATTACATAGGGTTAGGGATTGTCCAGGCAACACAACTTGCTTGACCTGGACCCGACAGTAATGTGCTAGCTAATAAGAGCTGTGGCACGGAATATAATAGCATCGCATTACAAAAAAAAGCGAAAAGAAACTCACAATGACTAGCAATATCTTTCCAACCAAGCTTTTGCTGCTCCTTGAGGTGTCGTAGTAACAGATCGTCATGGGGGTCCCACGATGTCGGATTTCTAGGGATTTTTGGCTTTTTCCGACCCAAGGCGTCGAGATCCGTCGCGGAGGATGATGATAAAGAGGCAATCGATGCCACAGAGCCTGAGGAGCCGGTTGAAGCTGTACGACTAGATACAAGAGAGAATTCAGATGAGCACTTTGTACGCATCGCGCAAGTCCGGCTCTGCAGGTGCAGAGCAAGGGAAGGAACACTCACGTTCTTGTTGGCCGTCTTTTCGACGTAGAGGAGGTTCCACTTGCACTGGATGTCACGGAACTCGTAGAAGACGCCACACTCAATGGGAGAACCGAGTCGGCGGAGGATACCGTCGACGAAGCCGGCGAGGTCGAGACGGACAACCCAGATACGACAGAATTTGACCGGCCATGGTGAGGCGACGCTCCATCCATGTTCTGAGGATTTGATGTAGGACAGGACAATGACGAGACCTGCTGACCAGGATGAGGGGCTTGGCCAGATGGAGCGATCATAGACGCCGGAGGGAGAAGGTCATGAGGAGGCGCAGCGTGGTGTCCATGAAAGCCCGTGTTTGGCCCCGGTGGCGGGTAGAGCGAGTGAAGAGGAGGCAACTGGCGATTTATCTGGTTCGATTGGGATTGCATCGGCATCGGTGGCATCGGCGAGTGGTGAGAGGAAAAGCCAGGCTGGTGAAACTGCGGGTCTGAGAGCAGCCGATGAGGAGGCGGAAGACGAAGCGTGCCGTTAGAAGGCGCATTTCCAGACGCAGCAGTAGGCTCAGACATGTTTCCTTTATGGGGGAGAGGCTGAATCGCTTGATGATCCTCCTTAGAAGAGTTGGCAGCGGAGGTGCTCGGGGTGGCAGGTGAAGGTCTCGCAAGCGCAAACGATAGCGAAAGAGCGGCGCCGGCAGCTTCAGGCATAATAGAAAACGACAATCAAAGCACACAAAAGCAAATTGCAACTACTAAAGTACACGAACGAACGATAAAAGTGCAAGAAAACGGACGATGAGATACGGTGATGGATGCAAAAGTAGTACATCAGTTGTGAGCTGAGAGGCGATGAGCGAGAACACGCTCAGCGTCTGGTTCGGCTTTTGGCGTTGTGTGTGTCTGTATTTTGGGGCCACCAGTACGTAAAGCTTGGGTGGCGGAAAGAGTGCTATCCAAAAAAATTCGATATGACTCCAGTAAAAGCACAGTTTCGGGGTAGGGGTAATGTCTGTCCGAATGGACCCATCTTTATATCTTGTGTCTACGAATAGCTCTCTGATGCTGCTGAGCTAACCGTCGAATCGACGCTAATTGCGTTTCCCGCACCGCCACGTGACGCCGCACGATCCGTGGCGGTGTAATAAAACCCTTGCCCGATAGGGTGCCCCTGTTTTGGCTGTCTAGCAGAGAGCAGACACGCGGTCCTGTAGTAGATCTAATATCATATACTGGAACAGCACAGTTGGTTGCTTTGCGTGACCTTGTAGCCAAATTGAAATCAACGTGTACAGCGGGTTATCCTGGACAATGTGCAGCAGTGATCTCGATTTATTGTCGCTAACCCGCCATGAGGGGATGGTCTCATCGCCTTTACCTGTACTAATCGCCCGTAAAACCCTGTTACCCTGTTGGGCAAAGTATCAACACAACACGTTCGATCCCCATAACTTCGCCTCTGGTTGCCAGATATGACATAGAAGAGCGTCACAGAAGACTACACTATATGCTATCAGTTGCAATTGATCTACGTGGTCCGCGTCTGCGTCTTGTAGAGTAAACGCCATCGGACAAACATTATTGAATCAGGGCAAACTCCGTGTTACCCACATCTTGCCAAATTGACCCAAGCTTTCCTATGCCCCACAAAGTCTATCACTGTTCAGAACTTATACGTTGCATTTGGCAATCAGTAATTGCTAGACACGGCAAAATAATTCATGCCTTCGTTGTGAGAATGCTGATGGCCGCAGTTGTCTGCAGCATGTAAAGCGAGAAAAATTTGCACGAAACAACTGCGAAGTTTTCGGACTAGTTTGGGGCAAACAGGTAAGGCCAATCGCAGGTCTCCGCGCATATTAGCCAGCACCCCTGAAAGCTCCACGTCGCCTCTGCTTCGCGTCCTAAAGTTGTAGTCAAGTATGACGTACTTTCCATGTCGTAACATAATATAACAAAAAAAACCATGACGAGGTACAATGACTTGTGGGACTGCGCCTGCCACGTGAGCCCAAAGACTAATAATCCAGAAGTGTGATGTGAGAAGACAGTGAATAGATTGTGATCAATCGATATTAACTGGGCCTGGAGTGGGTTATAACGTGCCGGCGGTCGCTCGATACGCGCCCCCAGCCCAACCGGGACTAGCCAATCACATTCCGGCTTTGGGACGCATAGTGCAGCGGCTCACCTTACCCTGCTCTACTTCACTGTATCCATTTATTGGCTGATTTCGCAGGAATTTCTAAACGCCAACTAGAGGTCGCAGCTTCATGCGGTAGCCGTTAATATATATGTCAGGGAACTCTCATGTTTTGCACATAAGTCTGTGCCGGGATTGGAAAACATGGCGGTTTCAGACTCATCGCCGATATCGAAACCTTATTTAATCAAGGTTAGGGCTTCGGGTTAGGGTTATTCTGAGGCACGAAATTCTATTCCTCGATGCCCATCGCATGCAGGTTTCATTGTGGCGGTGCAAGACCACGCGCAGAACACTGTGGGTTAGGGCTCTTATGACACAACCCCCTTGATCTAGTAACGTTTCGTTTTACTTCATTAGAACCAGGCCACACAAGGATATATCGCCCATCGCCCGATATGCGGTGCCATTTTTACTATATACTACTTCTCCGTCAAATGGACGGCACGAAAACTACGCGTAACCAATTCCTATACGAGTCTAGCTATAACAACACCAAATGGTACATGTTTCAGTCCACCAATCTAATAATACAAATAATCCTACCTGTAGCCCAAAAGCTGTACGTTTTGTAACCACCAAGTTCTTTTTGCGCTAGGCCAGAGAGTTGTCTTCCTGCTTTAGAGATTCCATCAGCTCGAGACAATATTCTCTTACGGGTGGGCGCAATTTAACCAAGTATCTATCAACTGTTATCTATGATCTACTGAATACTTCGCCTAAAATATTGAACATACTGTAAAGCCAAATACCCCAGCTTTGAACGATCAGGATCACGGCACAATGTCCGCAGTTTAGAAATCATGCCCGGGGTAAGCTCCGGCAAGTCTGATAAAAACCTCAAAAATACACGGTCTTTCACGTCGAGGAATGGTATTACACTGTCCAATATTTTTGAAGCCCATTGGACATACGGTGAATTCTCAATACGAAGTGTTCCATTTGTCATATCTCCGTTGCCGTTACTAATCGTTTGATTCTCGCGAAGCTTCATCTTGTCGTTATACCATTCCTCATTCAACCAAGTTATGGCGATGTCAACTCGTGTCCGGAAGTCCAGTATCACATGTGCAAATAGCTTTTCCCTAATATATTGTGCCATAGCCAAGCTAACCTGTTTCAGTTCAACCTCAGCCATGTTTTTCATTTGTGACGAAAGTCCGCGAGTACCAAGCCGGCTTAACAATACTATCCAAATATCCCCGCCAACCCCGACGCTATTCAATTCCGCGATATCCTTTCCTGTCTTCTTTGTTGAATCAGCGAATAAAGTGTTTTCCAATTGGTTCCCACTAGCAAATATTCTCTCAATTATTTGCTGAAAAAGCTCTAGCCGTTCTGCCTGGTTGAGTGCTTTCGGTTGTGGCAGCACGAAAGCGTCCGAGTCAATGGACATATCTTGGTACCGCCCATCCTCACTGTCCACGTCGCTATAACTCAGCTCATCGACCGCAAGTAGCTTATTAATTGCAGATTTCTGGTCCATAAGCACGGGCTGTTTTTGATCCACAAGCACTTCCCGAGTGAACCGAGCCGCCGACGGCGTAGATGACGGTGCAACAATAACGTCTGGCGGCTCATAGTCAGGCTCGTAGTCAGGCTCATAGTCATCATCGTCGTCGTCAACATACGTAGTCGCCGGCACAGTCTGACTATCTGTAGATGATTCCTCGATTCTGATGACAACAGGTGGAGGGTAGAGTTTGTTATATCGCATACGTACAGCTTTGATTGCGTTATCAAGCGTCTGTCGGCTTAAAGCATTCATTCCAGCAATCGCGATTTCAATAGCAACTTCATGAGGGAGAGTCTTTACATCAAAAGTTGTGAGCGGCAGAGATGGATCGATGAGGGTGTATAATTGCGCATATGATAATTGGCCCGACGGCGGCGTCGACACACCTAGCGAATCTGTCCTCTGCCGCTTAACATTTGCTGGACCAATTGATTCTGCGGCACGTTTTCTAACCAATTCTTCGACGGAAAAGTTCTTCGCTTGAACAAGTTGTGCCAGATACTGCTGAATCCTTGCACCATATTGGTTTGCAATATTCGACGTCCTATACTAATTAGCAACATATCGAATTCTACTGATGAATGACATACTTCAAAACATTTGCTAATAATATGCGTATATTTTTCTCAATGAAGCGCAGTTCTAGTTTCAATCGAATGGGATCAGCTGTGGCATATTGCGCTGTCAGCGGATTAAATGCAAGGATTCGGGCAAGAATTTTATTGGCGATCGTCGATCTGGTTTTAATCAAGATACCAGCAGCGTACAATGTTGCGCTTATGCTTGATTCATTTCTAACAATCATGTTAATGTTTTACGAGGATTTCATTTCAGAAACGGGATCTCACATTTTGGGCTCGTAGAATACGCTTAATAGCCTGTCTAAAAGACCCTGGGCTTCGGCCTCAAGAACAGTGTGTGGGATCAATGGATGATCTATTGGAACCTGGGTAAGAGAAACGTCGGATGAATCGGCAAGCTGAAGGCGAGTCAATATCCATACAAATATAAATGTGCGTTGTACGTACCCGTGGATCCTTGGTTCCAGGCGTCTGAACCGCAATTACCCGCTGTACAAACTTGATACAACATAGCTTGATTCCTTCGCTACCGCTATCCCATAGACCTAGTATCTTACTCTTAATTGCCGTTAACCTATGTAAAGTCTCTTTATCGCCTTTGTTTGCGCATCTACAATTTGTTAGATCAGGCTGTGGTGAAGCTCATCAGATTATACTAGATATACACATACATATGCTTAAATATCAGCGGATAGATCGATGCCGAGCACTCGATCAAATTCTTCAGCACCCGCAAATCCGTCTCTTCAAAAAGAATATCAATAGTATGCAAGCATGCCACTGCAAGCACCTGCCTCTCTCCAGCATTCACCTCCGCAGAAGCGAACCCATCAGCCAAAAATTTGGCACACCACGATCGCAGCCTTGGCTCTGGTTTTTGCGCTATGGGGAGGATCCCCCGAATAATTTGCGGATAAAACGACGCATCCTGGAGAACCAGTTGTTTAGCCTGGTTAAGCTGATCTATCTGCTGCGTTACGGTAAGATCGGCCATCACAAACTTCCAGATTTAATAGCTCCTGAAACCAGTATAGTGCACAAGTCGAAATTTTAATAAATGTGCCCGGAAAACGAAAGAAACACTTCGACTCGGTCCACAGTCAAGTGACATGAAGTTGGTGACAAACTGCATGTCTAATTCGAACCGGGAGTTAAAGCCCTAACCTCGATGCTATCAATTTTTTGTTTTGGTGCTGGTTGTGATGTAGGTGTGAGATATACCGAAAATCACGAGCGGCACCTCAAGTTTGCAAGCAAAGATACAAGGCAAACTTACCACGCCGTTTACGACCGCTGCCAGATAAATGGCCAATCGCCAGGTGCATGCGCTTGTGCTTTGACGTCAGACTCGATACTTATTATTTACCTGCTCAGATCGTTTGGCGTACTCATCACTGAAAGCGAATTGGAAGAACGGCGCCTCGGACAGGCTACTATGAGCGTGGATGATCACGACCATCCTCCCCCGCCGGGCGCCCAAGTTGTCGTCAAAGGTCAGCTGAACGTTGCCGATGAAGGATTTCCGCCGGTACCGCATATCTCCGAGAACTTCATTCCGTTGTCCGTTGTGGTCTCGCGACTAGTAGAGAACACGTATTCTGAGCTTGTTAACATTCTGGAAACGCTCCCAGCAGCGAATGATACAACCAAGAAGCGAAAATTCCTGAACTTCTTGGTACACACGCGACAGCAGTATATTAAATTACTAGTGTTGACCCAATGGTCACGCAATGCGAAGGATATCTCGAAGGTTATCGATGTAGTTTCGTGGCTCAGTGGACAGAAGAATTGCTTTTCAAATGTCGTGTGGGCCTTGCAAGCAGTGAAGCAGGATCTCGGAAGTGCCAGGTAAATACATGACTTACCCCTTGAATTTACATGTAGAGGAGATCAATTGGTAACGTTGTTGAAACAGATTGCGGAATCCAGATATTGCAACTGCTCTTGAAGTCTTCGTTTTAGGAAAGCCTCGACTGTCATCGGTATTGATCTGATCTGATCTATGCTATGCTATGCAACAAGGATATCTAACGAATACTGCAGTTTAATTACATTCCACCAAAGCCGCTATCGCCGCAGACGATCCTCGATACGCTCCACGACTTGAACGTTCTTCTCTCGCTACGGCTGGCCCTGACGGACGACATCCCGGTACCGTTCCGGAATTACAAAATCGCAAATGGACGAGTTACTTTTTGTGTTGAAGGCGAATTTGAGGTTGATCTGGGAATTGCGGATGATGATCCGAATTCACGATTTTTCTTGATTGACTTCAGATATAGCTTCAAACCAACGTCGACTGTCACTCCAGCAATCCGCGCAACGGTGGAACGAATAGGCAATGAAGTCCTGACTACGAAGGGTTTGGACGGCTTATACGATTGTCTGCGTACGTCAACATCTTTTTTGATCGGACTTCTATTTGATTAATGAAGCTAATCTATTTAGATAATTTTACCCTTTCATACAAACTCCTCATTCTACAACAACAGTTAGTGCGCCTAGCTAATGGCATATGGACCGGTACATTAAACATAAGCTACTTTGCGGAGCGGCAGGCTATAGCTATACAATATTGGTCCGAACAGCCCGGCCGGAAAGCAATGGCAGAAATCGGCGTGCTGCAATCCAAAGTCCTTGGTGTGCGGTGGATACCACGAGATTTTCCGCCAGAAACGTTTGCAATCGATCAGGACGAAATGTCAGCGCAGACAGTACTTTCACAGATCATCGTATATCACATTCAACAATTATTGGCCGCCGTTCAGACAGTGTTTTTGTCCTCACATATATATAAATCGCTGCCTCACTTAATCACGCCTATGTCGGATACGAAGCTCAAAATTGAACTGACACCTAGCCTGACGACTTATCTCACGGTCGAGCATTTGACTGGCCGTATGGTACTTGAGGGAACAACGGATTTGATAGCATCTGCAGAAAATGCATTAAATGCGCAAACCGACATTCAATCTTCGACGCAGATATTGACTAATCTTCGGCATCTTTGCATTCAGCGTGAAGTTGAGGAGCGTGTTAACGGCGCGGGATGGGACGTTATCAAGGTCACAAATATACGACCGGACGATATACGGCAAAAGTACGGTGTGGGAGTCCGACAAACGACTACAATCCGTCAACGACACTGGATGCGTGGCTGGTTTATCGTTGTCACGATTACAGATAATGCCATCAATCTGTGGGTCAGTGAATTTAAGCCAGCTGATGGAGGTTGGTCAATAGCATGGAACGAACCACTGGGGGTAGAGGCATTAGACACGGTTTACTCACCGGAAAAGTTGAGCCAGCTGGCAGCTGTGACTTCAGCGCGGATAACTTTTCATATCATTGCGAACTGTCTGCAAGAGAGAAATATACCGTACGAGTTTATACTGCCTCCGCCTGACGTCCATGGATCCGCACTGGAGCTTCCGTCATTGCAGTTAGATTCGTCGGCAGTCACTAAGTCGTCTTGGGCCAAGTCCGCATTCAAGTTGGAGTTTATTCCGTCTGATACTGAGGAAAACCGGAATGCCGTTATTGTTACCGGAAGCATGGAGAAATCATCTGCGTTAAGTTCGGTTTCAACCAATTCGTCAGATGTCATTCTCGATGGCCAAAACGGACGCTTCTGCCTGAAGTTTTACGTTCCACCAAACCATCTGATTCTGCAGCAAATGCTAGACCGGTTGAGCCAGATTGAACGCGCGGTGAGCTTTATCGCGACGTTGCAATCTTTCAATCTCAAACTAGAGGAGGTCTCATTAAGCCGGATAGTTTTTGAGTATGCTCCGGACTTACGGATGACTCTCACTATCTCTGGAGAGCAGAAGATGATGTTGGGGTTGTCTGGCTCGAACCCGCACCGCCGGATACAATTTTTCCTCCAGGATATTCTTGACAATGAGGGCTTGAGATCGCTGCTTGCAGTCTTGCCAGCAACGCTTCCATTACTGCGGGCGGCCAGTTACATTGATTCAAGCGATGTGTACTTTATCACACACAACCCGAAAAGTTACCGAATAATTTACTATACTCAGAAACATGCAATTGATATCGAACTTCGCGACAAAGATGGCCATAAGATGGTGTACATCACAGATTCAAGTGGCGACATCCCCGGATTCAAACATGTATTGAGTAGTATATGGAACTCTAACAGCCCTGGAATGGTTGGTTTAGAAACTGGAATCGCTTGCGAGATTGATGTAGCTGAGGATCTTCTCTCACGAGTCCACAGTGCCATTTCTTCGTGAATTCTCAGGAATAGGTGCATTATTTAGTTTTGCGTTAAAATATATTGGAGGGTGAATCTCTGTTAGTTGTTACACTGTAGCATTTCATCGTTGTGTTGAAATTGCGTATATGTTTTCTTGTATTTGGTTTGGATAAAATGGTTAATTTGTACACTAGTAGTTCTGCTCGTGATATCCGTTATAAGTGTGTATGCTTATGAAGGTTCGGGAAAAATTGTACTATATTCCTTATTTCACAAGATTGTTGGGTAGCATATTGGAAGCACCGTGCGATCGTGGAATCCTGCATAACCGATACGAGATCTCGCGTTTGCGTTGTTAAACCTGAATCTACTTTACGTTTATCGCTATAACAGGCACGCGTCTATTACAGATATTTAAACTTGAGGCCATGAAACCCTATACCTGTAGCACGTCACAAAACATAAACAAACTACTCAAAATGGACTACAGACCCCAGTTGAGTCTTAGTTCTGGGCTCACACTCCCTGCTCGTTATATGGTTAAAGTGTGTTCTCGAGTTGATTAGCCTCCACTTGTTGGCCTTATATTATATATTACACTTAGATTTCCCCGGACAGTCCTTATTCCAGCGATAAACACAAGCCTTGTCTTCGAGCCGCACTTAGTAGGGTACCACACTTCCACGCAACTATTTCATGGTCAGAAGGCATATAGTTCGCCATGAAGAATGATGCCGAGAAAGTAAGGATAGAAATCCTGAAAAACGAAATAGGTAAGTTTTATATCGTCGACCGTTAAAAGTCTCATGTCTAGTGCATGAGGACTCTAGGTCTAATGATCACCGATAGTGCAGCGGAATCTGGAAATACACAGTTTAGAATCTATCGCAAAGGAGCTTCCAAAAACAAGCTCGCCAGTCGTCCGGTGTATTTCCCCCGAATCCACAACTTGGTCATCGACCTGCCCGTCTTCCGGCTCCGGTTCACCCGACCCTACGTGCTTCTCCGACATTGACGGGACATCCGGCGCAGCAGCATTCGTACCATCGGATCAGAGATATTTTTACAACTACGCGGTAATGAATGGTACGTCTACTTCGTCGCGGGTTATCGAGACCTTGCAAAGCACGATTGATACTTTGAAGCGGGAATTGAACGTGCAGACTGAGCGCGCCAGGGAAGAGCGGCGGAATCGGGAGACTGTGCAACGGAAGCTTGAATCGCAGAACGAGCAGTTTGATCGCATTCGGCATCAGAATGATATGTTCAATTCGATACTAGACCGCAAAGATAGGAAGTTAGAGGAGTTAGAGAAGCGACATGCGATTGATATTGAGTTGCGGAACGTTGCGGAAGGCGAAATGAAGACGATAAAGGAACGCATTCATGAATTAGAGGTGGAGAATGCGCGAGAAAGAGAGGCGAAATTGCATGCTCATTCCAGTTATGATGCATTGGTCACCAGTAATCGGCAATCTGCCGCCCGATTTAGAGAGGAAGTTAAATTGCTCAAACATGAAATGGAGCGGATAAAAAATAATCGGAAAGAAGATATACAGCAGTTACAATTATTAGAATCGAATTTGGTGTCTATGTCTGCAGAGAAGGATAGGATAATTAAGCTACAACAATCAGCAACGGCAGTGAGAAACGAACAGATTGAAAATGTGCAGGCAGTTTTAAAGGAATTGCAAAAGAGAGTGCAGAATTATGGAGTCTGCGACGACGAAATACTCAGACAAGTCAATGAAGAACTAGAACGGATACATTGGATGAGCAGGAATTCATCGGAAGAGAGCGTAGGTGAGGCTCATAAGCGGAACTAGGACTCCCTCCATGCTACTTCGTATCAAGGATTTTATTATTGATGTATTAGACGTTCATGCTATAATTCTGTAATTTATATTATGCTGGATGATGGGGTTAATAGATTTGCATTTGGAAAAATTTCGTTTAGTCTCTAGTGCTGTTCAGTAAATTGTTGTTCGTGCGGGGGGCAATCTCCAAAATCTCTTCTCGCCTCAATGACAGGAATTAGGCGTTATTTGACCCCTAATTTTAATTCTATGCCAACCAATCTCTTCCAAACTGGTATTTCTCGTTTTAAATGAATAATTTACTATTTCCCAACAATTTCGACTTGTTTTCAACGATTTACTCTACGATTAGGCGCACTTATTTTATTCCTTTCCCAAAATAAGAATTACACCTTGTCGCAAAAACTTTATTTTCAGGCCCCAATCAGTACAAAGCTTTCACAAGCGCGTGAGGCTAGCATAGGGTTAGGTGTTGATACTAAATTTCCTCGTCTTATCAGTGCGATGCTGACCCCGTCAGTCAGGTCCATAGTAGGAACATATCGCCGACGGCCAAAATCGGGCTACTAGATCCTCAGTAAGACGAAATGAGTATAACTTTACAATTTGTGAATTGGGCAATGTATCAGAGACGAAAGTAATCCAACGAACATTTTGCAGTACAATTTCATACCAAGATTACAGGATGTCTACTAGAGTAATGATCCCCGGCTCGCGGTTTGCTGCTGCTGCCGATAATTTGGCCAGATGGAGGCCGTATGTGTCTATTGCTGGAAATCCTTATAGTTTTGCGCATAATCCGCTTATTCACCGAATGAGGCTGGTAGGTTGTTGTAATGGGTGGATAGTGTGTAGGCTCATCATTTGTAGGCCACGATCAGCCAATCAATATTAGAAGCTATGAAAAGTCACAAGGTAATTCCAGATGGTGAGTGCTCTGTTGTAATTTGTAATTATCAAGTAATTAACGGGTCGTAGTTGTGGACGATTTTGTACCATCTTCGTGAGTTTCATACTGCAATCCTCGAAGCGGTCGACTGAGGCTTTAGGCATTCTCGAGCTTTACTAACAATAATAGACTTCTCTCAGTCGACTATGCAGAAGGTCACCATGCAGCACTTGGCAATACATTACAATACTCTGAGGCGCGCGATCTCCCCAAATTCTCCATTACCCACATCAATGAGCAGGAAGCTCCAACACAGTCTCTTCTATCGCCTTCACAACGCTTCACTATCGTCATGACCGACCCCGACGCGCCACCGACATCAGATGCCCATAAATCTTCACACTATGCGAATTTCGTGATTTCTGGCATCCGCGTGACTTCCACAGACGCAGTGACAGAATTCGATACTGGCATGCCAGATAGTCCCGAGACTGTCGCTCCGGCGAACGGACAAGTCCTCCTCGATTACCAGCTGCCTATTCTCGACGTGCCGACGCGACGGCACCGGTACGTGTTCCTGCTCTACCGAGAGGACGGACGGACGGTGCCGAAGACTCCGCCGGAACGACATAACTGGGGATTTGGAAGTGCGGTGGCGGGCGCCCGTGAGTGGGCCAGCCGGTATGGTCTCACTCTAGTTGGTATGTTCCTCTGCATTGGTCAGATTCTGTCGCGCGAGATGCTAATATAGCAGGGGCAAATTTCTTCTACATTCACAGTGAACTGGCGATGCAACCGGAACAAAATAATTAACGTTTGGTATTTACATTTGATATAAGTTGTCAAACTTATTTACATTTGATATAAGTTGTCAAACTCCATATTTATGTGATTAATAGCATTAACAATGGCTTTAATGGGTTTGTATCATTTTCAAAGGCATTATTTATGGTTGGTTGTACATAGTTCTATCTCATATTCACCTTCATGTATACTACATTTAACTTCATGAGATCAATATATTTATCCTCTCCATATGGAAAATGTATACAAGCAAAATTTCGAAAAAATATTTACAAATACATATACATAAAACGATAACCTCTTATCTGAGGGCCCTTCCGCAACAACAATAAAACTAGGAGTGACCGCATTAAGGGGAGTTACTAAACCACAATAACAACGCACAGGACTGTAATATGTATGACCTTCAAAACAAAATCATTTCTCATTATACTGCATCCAACGTCTACCGGTCTCTGTATGTAATACTATATGACACAAAGAGAAAATGTGAATCTAACTTGATTATACGACCTCGTTGATAATACGCGCCGCTTCAGTGTAAGTCCGCAGCATTTTCTCGCACTTGATGCGTTCTTGAGCGAGGGCGGCGTCTTCCTTTAATAATTCGTCAAATAGAGAATCCTTGTATAGCTCAGAGACCAATCTATTCTGGATTGTTTCCTTGCAGAAGTTGACGAGCAAGTGCATCACGGCCTTGGGAACTTGGTCTTGGATCGTCTCACGGACGATGCCAAAGTACGAGGATATCAGGCGCCGGATTAATTCCGACTCAAGCTGTTCTCGCTCCGATAGACTCGCTTCCTCGGTCTGAGACGAGGGGATTCCGAATTGCTCAAATTCCTTTGACAGATATGACGCGTCATCCGATGCATCTGAATGTCGGCCATGATGCGACGATCGGTGTTGGTCTGAGGGAGTGACAGCGCCAGAAGATGAAGCCACATTGGAAATACCTAAATAATCGGAACTGTGTGAGTTGTGTTTTATTCCGTTAACCTGGGACAACATAGCCGACTGTTGCGCATGCTGGTCTTTCGAGAAAAAAAAATTCAAGAACGAATCTTTCGAAGCCGACGAGGACGGCCCAGCAGCAGCATTGGTCGATGCCTCAGCGAGTGACACGCTCATAGACATCGACCCAGATCGAGCATGGTGATGATGATGGTGATGTCTGGACTCACCTTCACCGGGAGCCGACGATGGCAACGACGGACTTGGCTTACCGCCAGACTCTGGGACAGAATCGGATACGCCGTTAGCTCCGAAAACGGCTTTTTTGACCTCCATTCGCTCGAGCTTGCGTTGTGCTTCTCGAGCTTTCTTCTCCTTATCTTGACGTGATGACAGTATGCTTGACATGGCCGCAGCAGCACCCAAGAAATTTGGGTGCTTGGTGTTGATGTACGCGCGCTGGATCGCAATCAAACTCTCGACGTATTTGGATGTCGGACCGAGACGCTCTCGTAGCAAATCAGACACAACCTCGATAATTTTCGACTGCAGCTTTGGATAGCGCGACAGTTCTGATCCACCACAATTGTGACAGATCTTCATAAGCTCTTCGTAGACGAGTTCGACACAGCGTTGACTAGGCGGGTCCAGCAATCGGATCTGTGGCTTTACCAAGAGATCAAACGCCAATTCAGGAACAAAGAGCGATGGCCGGGGACCTGTTGAGTTCCGGATGGCCGTCCGGATATCGAGAACTGAGAGATTGGCAGTGGGGTTGATGGCGTTTAACGAGGTACCGAAGACATCGTTGTAAATGTAGTATATTCTGGCGCCGCCACAAAGTTCTTTAAGTGAAATATCGGAAGACGTACCGTCGATGGATGCAATGAAGTTAGTCGCGAAGCGAGTCATTAGCTGAAGAACGAGAATGCCCTATTGTCGTCAGCTACCCACAAGCCTATTCATAACCGATCACTGGAAATATCGTACCCTATTCTCTGAACCCGCAAACTGAGGTTCACCATAAGAAGCAAGCTCCTGCTGTGTCTGTCCCATAAGGGTGTTCAATCTCGCCTTAATGTCCGGCAGCTTTTCTCGAATGTGTGCCATCAACGTGTTGTTCAAGCTTTTAGCCAAGAATTGAGTACCGCATCTGTAAGATATATTTCTATACGCTGGATGCGTCCTGAAGAATTCCTGCTCGGCCTTGAGTGCATCAGGCAGACTTTTATTAATTTGGATGTCCTGCTGGGATCTGTTCACGACGCCAATAAATCCAAGTTTCAGAGGGTACACACGGCCAGACAAAATGTCAATCGCATTCGTGCCGTGATCCATCAAATCAAGCTTAGTCAACACACCGATAGTTCGTCGTCCTTGCGGATCGACCTGGCGCGCGAGCTTAAGTGACTCCGAATTAACTAAGTCCACATTGGCAGGTGAGACGGCGAGGATGATACTGTTTGGCTTGTTGATGTACTCCAAAATGAGAGATCGGGTTTGCCTTTCAATATCTGTGGGTTGGTCACCAATAGGAATCTGTCGAGATTAGTTACTGTCATTTAAAGTTACACAACATTATGCCTACTTTTGTCAAACCGGGCAAATCAACCAATGTCAAATTCAACACATGCGGGGAAAATATCTTTAAATTAATGGGCTGCTTATTTATCCCTTTATTATTCCCGGCAATCCGCACGGTGTCATTCTCAATCTCACGGCGAACTTCCGAAAAATCGTAAAACTTGCGGCCAGGAACGTGCAAAAACTCTGCCCATTCCTCAGGACGTCGGCTAGTCTGCATCGACGAGATCGAGTCACTGGCGTCGTCTAGTGACGAACTGGCTTCAAAGGGCAGATTTATCAGTTGCAAAATTAGTGGCCGACGGGTCACGATTCCTGTTCCGCGAGGTAGAAAGTCCTTGCCGACTAAAGTAATTGAAGTTAGCGCTGATCGACACCGAGCACCGAACTAGATGTGACAAATGACAATAAACAATCGCAACATCAGTCGCGTCAGTATGTCATACTGACGCTCCGATTCAGGTAAAACAGAACCCTGCAGATCCTGCACAACGGCATATCGCACTCTGCAAGTGGAGCGGGCAACTCTACCTACCAATATTCTCGAGCACGGAGCTCTTGCCACACGACTGACTGCCCACAACGACAACCTGTGGAAGATCAATGGTATCCGTGCCAATTGTGTTGAATACCAAGTCCTGGAGCTTGTTCACTATCGGAATTAAATCCTCGAGTGACGACATTGTTGCAATACTGAGGCTCGAATGGTTCGGATCTTTCATATGTAGATGTGTGAAGCAACGGACAGCCGTCCCAAAAAATTATAGAATACCAAAGATCCGAGGTCCAGTAACCCAAGGTCTGCGTATTCTAGCTTCTAATATGAATCTTATAGAATAGTCTAAAATCAGTGGAGCTTTCCCTTGATTTTCCGAAAGGGAAGCTAAACAAGCGGCGCCAAATTAAGAAGGTCGATGTTTTAGCGTGCCCTAGGTACCACCGACAAAGAAGTCGACGCGACCGATTAGGCTCACATGCGCTGTGGATCGCGTCTTCGCGCAGTCTAACCTCGCCACAAACTTATTTATACAGCATTTAGGCCGTATATGTTGATTGACATGACATGGTACGACTGAAACTGGCACTCACGTTCCATTTGGTTTCATGATACGACGAGATGGCAGCGCAAGTGTCCACGACGATCCTGCAACATTCGGACTTTGACTTCCTTCCGGAGCTTCTCGAGCTTTTTGAGCGCGTGTGCGAGGGAGCACTACAACCTAAAGACCTTCATAACGAGGCCGGTCGCTTACGAATCCGGATCAGTCGGGCTAGAAGCTTACTCACGCAATTTGTCGTTGCCGATGACGCTGGCATTGACGAGCAGACAGCAACTATTGAAGAACTAAAAGACAAGATAGCGAAGAAACGGTAGTCACCGTGACTTTATTACATTATCTTGCAAAATGCTAACTTGTGTTAGGTACTTGCTTTCGAGAGTCGCGGTACTCGGGAAAGCCGTGCTGCAAACTGGAGGCGAGTTACTAGAGAACGAACTCGTTTTTGAGGCCGAAAAGTATGAGACACCAGTGAAAGAAGAGATCGATCTAATGCGGCAGATCGAGATTCCGGCAGTTGAGGGAATACCCCAATCTGTACAATTACTTCCAGAATCACAAAAGGGGCAGGTTGCACACACTGATGAACAGAAGACACTAGAGCCTGCGCGGCAAATACCGCCACAGGATCAACAAGGCGAGCAAACTTCTAACGAAGTGGCACAATTTGATAATAACAACAATGGCGACATGGATAATAGCGACATGCCGAACTGGGGTGAAGATTTTGATATGAGTGGCGAGGAGTTGCAGGAAACTATCGAAGGACTCCCTGGTGACGCTCAAATCTTCGGTGAAGCCAACATCAGCGGTGGAGAGGACAATGATATGCAAGGATTTATGCAGATGATGCAAGAGAGCGGAATGGAAAGCCAGGGTAACGAGTTTGGGAATAATCAGAATGACGGCGCTGAGAATCAACAGGACAATGATGTGATGTTTATGATGATGAATGAAATACCTAGCAGCGGCAGAAATATTGCGCAGCAAAATCTCGGAGAGGAGAATATGGGCGAGCCGGAGCAGGACGTGCAAATTGATGAACTAGCTAAGGCGATGGCCGAAGATAATGACGATGTCATGGGTCAGTTTATGCCAATGGATCTGAGTTGATCGAGACCGCGCAATTGTGTAACAATAGTGTATATACAATGTAATATTTTAAAGAATTTTATAAAATAATAACAAGTCAGGATTGCCAAGATTCTATCGGCCTGCTGTTATTTCTTATACAACCTTACATGGACTCCAGTCGCGTTGGACATGGTCAGCATCGTTCTCTTCAGCGGAAATCCGTCAGTCTCCGGGGGCTCCGTACTCTCTAACGTATTAAACTCCTGCAACAATCGCACAATCGTATACCCAGCCTCCGTAAGGGCATACTGCTGTCCCAAGCAAATTCTGGGACCACCGTTGAAAGGAAGGAATTCCCAAGTCCACAACTTGCCCTCTGCCCACCGCTCTGGTCTAAACTCGTCAGCATCCTCGCCAAAGAAATCTTTACGGCGCTGCATAACGTAAACGCTGTACGTGACCTTCTCCTTCTTGCGGATCAAGATCGGAGATTTGCCGTCGGGCCCACCGCCGACAGGTAAGACGGTGTCCCTGACTGCGTATCTATTATTCTGCGGAACTGAGGGATACAAGCGAAGAACCTCGTTCAAGACGTATCGCAAATAAGTCGCATTTTTCAAAGTCTCGAAGTTGATTTGCTGTGTTCCTGACGAATTCGGCTCCTCCCCAAACACTTCAACGATCTCACCACGCAATTTCTGAAACACCCTGGTATGGCGAGCAAGCAAATAGAAAGTCCAGCTCAATAGTCCGGCGGTGGTGTCCCGTCCTGCCAGTAAGATATTAAGCAGCTGATCTCGTAATGTCTTTGGATCCTGGGTTACCTCGACAAGGGCGTACAGGAAGATATATCGACCACCGGTAATGGCTTCGATGGTTGCGGCTCCGTTGCGGTAGGCGTCGAGCGCGTTGTTGACATAGTAGTCCACGAACTTGTGCACGATTGCGGTTGCTTCGCGGAAGTCTTTGGGATTCAGAAGCCAGCAAAATGACTGCATTAGTGCGCGGAATGCAATGACTTCCTGGGAATATTTGAATGCATAGGCGAACCCTTGTTTGCCGGCGTCGGACGCGACGACCTTTATGTCACCGGCGTCTTTGGCGCCGGATTTGGGTGTCAGATAGAGTGATGCGACGGATTCTCCAAACAGGAACTCGGTCGCCGAGTCGAGAGTCATGCGGTAGAAGAGTTCCTGGATATCGCACGATTCTGTCTGGCTTTGAGGGAGGCATGACATGAGATTACGCACATGTGGCTCCAATTTGGCTACCTCAGAGACCTGCAATATTTTAGTCTTCACGCAATAAATCGAAACCCGGTGACATGGCGAACCTGCTGCCTACTAAACTGCGGCCGCAGCATGGCACGCGAATGCGCCCATCCTTCGTTGTCCAGGGTGAAAATACCTTCACCTAATAACGGCAGAAAAGCGTCATGTCGAGTCCCGAGTCCAAAGTCATTGAATCTTGTCGCGAGCATTGCTTTGATGTTCTCCGGCTCGATAGTCCAGGGATTGTGTCGTCCGAGTGTCGTTGTGCCAAAAGTATTTCCATACTTTCTGAAATCATCAACCATGTGCTCCATAAGCTTATGCGCTCGCAACGAACGGGTTAAGCTGAGAAATCGGCGGATGCCGAAGAAGTCTGTGTTCACGCTCGCGAGACGCACGGCATCATACTTTTCGGCAAACAGACGCTCGACTTTGTTGCTGTTGAGCTTCTGCACGATTATGTATGACAGCAGGCCGACGACCAGCAGGACGAAGATGCTCTTTGGGGACTGCGCGACGGCGCCGAGCAAAGTCGCATGTGGCAGGGCGAGAACAGACATTATTGCAGACACAGGACCATTCAGCAACGAATTTGCGAGCAGCAAACAGGAGCAGAAAACAGAACAAGGCGTGCGGGAGCAAGACAGACATATTTAAGCGACAGGACGGCAGAGATGTTGGTTGGCAAGCTACGGGGTTAACCGGGGGGTATCTGTCATGGTGCGACAATCACGACGGTTGCTGCGACAGTGTTTGGCTTAGCAGTGACGAAGGACGCGTGCGTGCCCCGGCGCACTCGGCTACAAACAGGCAACCACGCGATCTTAACCTCACGGCTCGCTTCCTCATCCGTCCTGGATCTACCTCGGTGCAACCGTATTTACGGCACACAATCCATGGATTATTCTAACATAAATATACATTAATGCAAAATAGTGAGTACCACAAGCGCGGTTTGATTGTCCGCTTTCAATGCCATCTGCCAGCATCAATCGTAAGCTTGTGTATATCTCGGATCCCAACTATGACCAGACACCATTAAGCGAACCCCAGCCTCTTGGTCCCTTGGAGTTCACAACCAAGCCAAATCCGCTAGTTCGAGCCGATTATGGTCGCAAAAGTATTTAAGCTCCCTCTCCTGCAGATCCAATTATACAGCTGTTTGTGACCAGTCATATCCGAGGAATACGACAATTACACAAATATAGCTGAACAGATACTACGAAGAAAGTCTTCGAACTGCGGATTTGCTGGTCATCGACCAGTAGTGAACGAAAGAGCTTAATTTCCATATTGGTTGTTACTCGAGACCCTGAAGAAGGCGCGCGCCCACCAACTGTCAAAAAGGCGCCTACGAACTGTCAAAATAGTATGCATGATGATATTTTACGCGGCGAGTTACTGTCACCCAAGCTGCGTCACTTTTACGCGCCCCAAACTCACAAAGTCCTTTGCGCCCACTATTGTACAGCCCAGGTCGTTAATACCAACCCAAACCGGCATGGAAGCAAAACCCAGTATTATGTACAAGAAGAATAACAATAACCAAAGACGGAAATATTGGTATATTTTAAATTTGAAGTTTTCCACTCCATAATTTACTTTCTGATAATATACGCTCTAGCTGGATCATTGGCAAAGTGTTATATTCAAACAATTTGTACAGCAAAATTTAATTGCTTAATCTTTAAATGTAAATTGTGTCTTCAAAACTCAATACGCCAAAACCCTACCAATCCTATTTTTTATAAAGCCGAACATGCACGCCATTTGCGTTCGACATTGTCAACAACGCCCGCTTCGACGGGACGCCGTCTTCCTCTGGCAAATCTCTGTTCTCAAGCGTATCAAACTCTTGCAATAACCTGACGACCGTATAACCCGCCTCCGTCAACGCATACTGCTGTCCCAAGCAGATTCTCGGACCCCCGTTGAAGGGCAGGTATTCCCACATCCATGTGTTGCCCTCTGCCCACCTTTCAGGTCTGAAAACCTCTGCGTCATCGCCGAACAAGTCTCTGCGACGATGCATCAACCAGACAGTATAAAACACCTTCTCACCTTTCCGCACCAGCACTGGCGACATGCCATCGGCGCCGCCGCCGCGCGGTAAAGTCGTGTCTTTGTTCGCGACTCGGAAGTTCTGCGGAACGGAGGGATATAGCCGAAGTACCTCGTTTAATACGTGCCGGAGATACGTCGCGTGTTTGAGTGTTTCAAAGTTAATCGGCTTCTTTCCGGGCGAATTCAGGCTGTCACCAAAAGTGTCGATGATTTCCGTTCGCAGCTTTTCAAACACGCGCGGATGTCGTGCGAGAAGATAAAATATCCAGCTGAGAAGACCGGCAGTTGTATCCCGCCCAGCAAGTAGAATATTAAGCAATTGGTCACGTAAGATCTTGGGATTCTGGGTCTCCTCAACTAACGCGTCAAGAAAGACATATCGCTCAGACTGGACAACCTCATCGTCCTTCTTCGTTTCGAGCGACTGGCGCAGGTGGCGCAGGGCTTTGTCGACGTAGTCATCGACAAATCTGTGCACGATAGCGTTGCTTTCTCGAAACTTCTTTGGGTTCATCAACCAGTACCACGACTGCAACAGAACACGAAACGAAACAACTTCTTGAGAATAGTTGAACGCGTACGCGAACCCTTGCTTGCCATCGCTGGATGCCGCCGTGCGATTGATTTCAGGAATGTCTTCGACAGTAGAAGTCAGCTTGAGCGAATTCACGGATTCTCCAAAGAGGAATTCAGTGGCAGAGTCCATCGTCAATTTGTAAAATAGTTCCTGGATGTCGACGGACTCCGTTGGCGTGCGGGAGAGGCAAGCGATCAAATTGTGCACGTGCGGTTCGAGCTTCGAGACGTCGGAAACCTGCTGGCGACTAAACTGTGGTCTGAGCAGGGCGCGAGAGCGCGACCATCCCTGATGATCAAGCGTGAAAATGCCATCACCGAGGAGGGGATAGAACGCCTCGTATCGACTGCCGAGATCAAAGTCGTTGAATTGAGTCGCCAAGACCGCTTTGATATTCTCAGGGTCAATTGTATTCGTTATCATTTCGCCGAGTACTTTCGCGCCAAACGTTGTTCCGTATTCGTTATGATACCACTGCGCCACGTCGAGATATTTGTCGTTTCTGAGCGCGCGAAACAACGAGAAGAATTGGCGGATGCCGAGCCAGTCTTCGCTCCGAGAAGGCAATCGCACTGCGCCTCTTTTAGCAAATTGCCGCTCGACGACGATGCTGTTTATGCGTCTGATGAGGAGGTAACATAAGAAGAGAGCGGACAGCACGATGAGAACAGGTTTGTTCATTGTCTTCAGGACAACGATGGACTGGTCCAGCGCGTAGTACGCCATGGTTCAATTCGATTAATGTGGATATAGGCAGTGAGTAAGCAAGCAAGCAAGCAGAACAATAATAAATGGTGACAGAAGATATTGAGATACTTCGAGCAGGACAAGATCGTCATATACATTTCCTGGGCGGGCCTCGGCATGGCGAGCGGAATGTGACCATTACAGGTGGCAGGTGTAGCAAGCGATTGCGCCGCACTAGGCGACGTCACAGCGAAAGCGGAGTAAGCGAGCAGGGGTCATCCCGACGCAAATCCTTCTATGGAGAGCAATTACTGCCGAGCAACTACAGTAAAACCTCGCTATAACGAACCTTGTTATAAGAAATCCTCGTTATAATTTTGAAACTCACGCCTTGTCTGAATTAAAATCTCGCATAAAATTTGTTATTTTTCGACACAACCAAATTCGTTAACTTCAAACATCTGTGCCATACAAAATTCGTTATATCAAGGGGTTTAAAGTGTGCAATGCCCTCCCGAAGGCCGCCCTACGCGCTCTACGCGCTCAACGACAGCTGCGACGCCCTAATGCCAGCAACTACGATCTTTAACAATGATTCAAAGGATACCTATAATCGTAATATCTCATCTTCTTCAGTGTCTGAAATCCTGTCATCTCCGTATAAGTCACCTTGACCAATGGTCGGAGCTAGAAGCTGCGCTATATGAATGGATACAGCGAGCAGAGGGTCATATAATTATTACGAGAGAAATTGTAAAGGGAAAAGCGCAGTTTTACTAGCTGTTAGCACAATTATAAGGGTCTAATAGTCTACACGGATTACCTTTGTCGAGGTTCATCAGCGGCATTCCAGCGAGAGTTCGCGGCTTCTCTTATTGCTGGGCATGAAGTGTGGACGGCAATGACGCTGTTGACTTTCTGGACGGCGATTGCTTCGTCGTGTCGGTAGCATTCGGGGCATTATTACCATCGATCGGAGAAGGTGAGCTGGCCAACGCAAGTGGCTGAAGGGACTCCGGTCGGGGTATTGCATTGGTAACTTTCCGCTCCTGCAAGCGCAGACCTGTATTGGCTGGGAGCACACAACAAAAATGACAATATAAATGATGAATGAGCGCAGAGGCGATCTGCGGAGCAATTGTGTTCCTGAGGGGGGAAGACGACAAACTTGAGGATAAGGTTTAATCTGAGCGGGTACCCCTGGGCAATTTATCTGAACCACAGACTGTCACCCAATTCAGGGAGCCACTCGTCGGTGTTCTATACCAATCTATGATAATCTGATATGTCGGAGGGCCAAGAAGCGAGCTAGAACTTTAGTATGAATCGTCCCAGATCACCGGAGCACTCTAGACCAATTCCAGGTACGCATTGGCGACGCTGATGACGTTCTGGCGGGGGAACGGTGATCAATTTAGTGAAGGCTTTTGTTGCAATTAGAGTTCTCGCGTTACGCTCGTCAGCCTCATCGCGGACTGACCAGTCGATCACAGATGTTAGAAGTGCAGACCCCAATAGTCTGCATAGTCAATGAAACATAGGGGCCCATTACCTTATATTTACCGTCCGAAAATAGTCTCGTTTTGATCTCTTTGGTAGGACAGTATGTCACAAGCACACTCCAATCGGAATTCCGAACGATGTCCACAAATTTCTTGAACCCTAACCCGACTCGTGGAGTCAGCCGATCCGAGGTCACGCGAGGGGCTCCGCATACAATCAACTTGACAAAAAATTGACCGTGGTGCTTTCTCTATCGAACCTCTTACTCTTACATTTATTAAATGACTAAAACTAAGCAGAATACTCTTTGTTTAAGTCATCACTCTACCAGGATAAGCAATCACATTAATGTAATTCCATAATGTAAATACAGTCAGTGAGTCAGTTATCACATTTAAACACACCGATTCCGGCGAATATTTTCGCCCCACACAAGAAAGGCAATACTCATAGTCGGTGCACAAACTCCGAATGCAATAAAATCCTAGCACCGGACTTCTTCACCCATAGCACGAGCACGGCGTCTTAATAAGGCACTAACCCTAACCTTCTCGTGCTATATAGGTGAACATTCAAAGAATCAATTAAGGTTTCAGGGGTTCCTGACACACCCCGGACTCCAAGCCAGTAGCATCGCGTCCTCGACAATAATGACACATTATTTACAAATAATTACTACTTTCCAACATTAGCAAAAATAGCAGCACTTACTTGCTTTGTACAGCTGGCACAGAGCCCGACTTGTTCCGCACAGCAATCGGCATAC
This sequence comes from Lipomyces starkeyi, assembly GCA_018804115.1. Lineage (NCBI taxonomy): Eukaryota > Fungi > Ascomycota > Lipomycetes > Lipomycetales > Lipomycetaceae > Lipomyces > Lipomyces starkeyi. The sequence continues at coordinate 1,221,343 of JAGJTG010000006.1, read as the reverse complement.
TCCGTACTTCCCATTCTGCGATCTGCCATCGTAGTCACCTGTCTTGTGTACCGGAAATTGCTGCAACCGTCTGGTGTATATATGCATTGGTATTATTAAATGCGAGGTAAATTAGATTCGACTGCAGATGTTCTATATATTGGAGTGGTAAGCGTATCAGTTCGTGAGAGAGTTGATTAGGGAAGAATTGAGCGATGTGGACTGATTCTCTACGACTTGATGTCTTTAAATCGGAAATATTATTTGCAAATTTCAATATTTATTCTCTTGTAGGAACTCCTCGGACAGAGACCCAATGACATCGTGATCATTTACATCCAAAAAGCACAGCTTAAAGAAGTGGAACTGACCATTTGGTGTCGGATACATGATGCGCTATCTCGAACTCGTCAAAAAAGTTCATCTCGATGATCAAGGAAAACAACTTCACTGGCATGTGCGTCATTGATCGATATGCCAACGCCTACCAGCGTGTCAGGAAAGTTGACTGGAGGACAAAATCTCAGCCAGGCGTTCCTGTCATCGAACAGGCGACGAGCAATGTTGCGATTTATGTGGTTACATTCGGGGGGCGAAGTCATCCCCGCTTCTATCAAAGCCACTTCCGTAGAATACTACGAACTGGCAGGCAATTGAGCCACCACTGCATTAGTGACACGACCGCATCCTTCGCGCGACTAGTGCCTTCTGGAAATACGAATCTGGCGTTATGAGCACGCTGATTCACGTTGTCGCCTTCATGGAATCCGGACTTCGAATGAGATCGCGATTTATGCTGACGGTTACCAGCTTCGTATTCGGGGGAACGTACACTACACATACACTTTCTATTCGCAGTCGCGAAAGCGACACTGAGGAGCAGGTCTACAATTATCCCAGCAACGATCCATTTTCAACTAAATGGAGACCGTCATTAACGTCGCCGTAATGCGAAGACTCTGACCCTGCCCGGTGAAGCTGCACTGCGAGCGAGATCTTGACGTCGTACCTCGTTGCTTGCAAGACAGTTGCTATGACGGAAGATTAGAAACGACAGCAAGAACAATAACTAGACATTATATAGGTGGTTTATGGTTTGAAGTATCATGTCTTATATGCATTAGCCTTATTGAGTGTACTTCTGCTGCAATACTAACTTTTATCCTCAAGCATATCTAAGCACATTTTAAATGTAGATCGACAAGATATTTTACAAATAATTGCTAATAGCCCGCAAACCGTCCTTCATAAAACCATTCTACTTTGATATGCTCACGTCAATTCGTCTGAGAATAATCCATGCAAAGAATATTGCAGCGATAGCAGCTGAAACAATAATTGGCTTATGCAGACTCGAAGCGGATGAGTATGTGTATGTGATCTATGGCACGTTAGTTATTGGTCTCTTTACTGTGATGATGCTCGTACGTACATAGAGCTCGTTTCGTCGATGCTCGTCAACGATGTTGTTGAGGGTTAGTTTGACGACAGTCCGTCCGATAGTGTCCAGATGTGACTTGAGCAACGACTGCTCCTTTTCGTAGTCTCTATAGGTAGAAAATATGTCCACAACATTCGCACCTTCAGGCAATATTATCGAGACTTCCGCCATGTCATATGCTGCATTGTCCGGTCCCTCCAAAAGAGGCACGCGAAGCATATAAGTATCACTACCAGAGTCTTCCGATGACAAAACCTTCAAACTGCGTCCAAGGTCGTGGTTCCATCCCAGGGTGAACGAATAATTCCAGCCACCAAAGATGGGATATCGTGGTCGGAAGTCTAGAACGGGATCACGGATGTCTGCACGGAAATTGCTGGTAGATACGTTACCGATTTCGTCAGTGAAGTAGACGTCGCGAGCTCCGGGGCGAAGGCGAACCGAAAAACCTTTGATTGCTGTAGATCGCTCACCAGCCATACCGGACGCTTGCCATCGTAGTCGCGAGAAAGTCTCCGACAGCCTATACAATTAGTATGGAAGCCCGAAATGCAACTACAAGTGACATACTTCGCAGCGGAATTGGTCATCCAGTAGCGCTCTTCGGTTGCAAGGTTACCACCAGAGTGTGACACCCACAATTCACGCTCTAGTTTGGTAACCTCGACGACTGGGAAGTTATACTCGTATCGAACCTGAATCGTTTCAGTCGCAAATGGTTCAGAGTCGAGGTAGGGGCCGTAAGTCAGGGTAGTATCTTCAACCTGAGGATCGTTCTTTGCTTTCGAGTAAGCATTAGCACCACGATCAGGAAGTCTTAGACTTCGTTAGCTAGAGGTTTACTAATGAGACCATAGGTTGCATACTTGACCTTAGTCCTTTGTCGGACAACCTTGTATGGGCTCAACGCCAGCTTCGATCCAGTCCACAACAGGTTCTGGGCCTCGGGCTGCTTGATCAACTTCGGCTGAGCTTCCACTCCACCAACTGTCGCCGTAGCCATCTGGATTGTAGAAGTCTCCCCTGCTGCTAGCGGTTCGCTGAGCTGCACCTTGTAGAACTGCACACCACTTGGAACCCACCAATTAGCTCTGAACAGTACAAGTTAATAATAAATATCTAAACTGATTCCGACTTACAGATCCGCATTAGAAGGTCCGACCTCGACAGCCAAGCTGACAACCGGATCTACTCTCTTCTCTTTGACTTCCATAATCGCTAAATGACTGTCTGTCGCATTTCCCACAATCTCGGACGGCACCGCAATGTAATATTCATTTTGCGGTTCTTCCGAAATATTTTCAATTATAAACGATGCCGACTCGCGCAAATACGATTTTGTCAGATCAACTGTCCGGAACAAGTTCTGAATCTCAAAGGCAGAAGATGGGACAAACGCTGCTGCTTCTGAAACGACTAGCAACAGTAGCAAATACAGCTGCAGTGTCTTGTAGATCATAGAGGCCATTGTGCCTTTGGCCCCGTGAATTGAAGCAGCCCCGGCGAGTTCTGGTGATTGTTGGGCGACGATTGCGAGAGGTAGGATTGTTGATCTGATTCTGGAACCGGACACGTTGGCTCTGGCCAGTCGATCAGAGTCACAAACGTGGTCCTCTGGCTCTATATGTCACCAAATCAGGAGCCTAAGTATTGTGGAGCAAAATAGCCCCAGCCTGCTAAAGTAAAACGCGGGTCGGTGGCGTGCCTTTGTCACCAGAATGTGTCTACATAAATTAGAATTGACGCCGCGATTGCAGCCATAACTGAATGGCTGCTGTGGGCTGACGGGCGCCATTCCTTCTACGAATAGCTTGACAGATTCGATCCCACTACCTCTACAGCCTTCGATCTCGAAAGTGCTATAATCAATCCAGCATCTACTCTAGTTATTACCGAGAGACCACAAGCAAACTTATGGCGCCTTCAAGGGTAAAAGAGGAATCTCCAGAACTGGACTTAAAACCTCGTGCTCGCAAGCGCAGGTGGGATGTCGTAGAGCCGGTCGCGAGTCCAGTCAAGACCGAGGAAGATCTCGAATCGAAGCTTGAGGCGAAGATAGAATCTGTGGAGCCTGCGCCAAAGAAGAAGTCACGATGGGACGAGGTTGAAGCTACACCGCGGAAGTCGCGCTGGGATCAGGCGCCATCGTTGGAGGCCACCCCGATTGGGTCCGCAGCACTGGGTATGCAGACGCCATTGCACCCATCTGCGGGTGCTGGTGGAATCTTGCCGATGGCGACTGGAGGCGGGTTTTTGCCAGATGAGGAGTTGGATCGACTCTTACCTTCCGAAGGATATGTTATTCTTGAACCTCCCGCGGGATATGTTCCGATCGTCACGCCAGCACGAAAGTTGATGCAGACTCCAGCGCAGACTGGTAGTGGTGGCGGGTACATGATGTTTGACGAAAATACTGCGGTGAGCACAGGCATGGCGAAGCAAATTCCTACGAATATTCCGGGAGTTGGCGAGTTGCAGTATTTCAAACAGGAAGATATGAAGTATTTTGGAAAATTGGCAGACGGCAGCCAGGAGTCGGAACTGGGTATCGACGAGCTGAAGCAGCGAAAGATTCTCCGGCTGCTGCTTAAGGTGAAGAACGGTACGCCGCCGATGAGAAAGACAGCTCTACGACAACTTACAGACAACGCGCGACAGTTTGGCGCAACTGCATTATTCGACTTGATTCTTCCATTACTGATGGAACGCACACTCGAGGATCAGGAGCGTCATTTACTCGTGAAGGTTATCGACCGCATTCTCTACAAGCTTGATGATATGGTTAGACCGTTCACACACAAGATCTTGGTCGTTGTTGAGCCAATGTTGATTGATGAAGATTATTACGCACGAGTCGAAGGTCGTGAAATCATTGCCAATCTTGCGAAGGCGGCTGGCCTTGCTCATATGATTGCGACCATGCGACCAGATATTGATCATGTCGACGAATACGTTCGGAATACCACATCTAGAGCTTTTGCAGTCGTCGCCTCAGCACTTGGGGTTCCCGCATTGCTACCATTTTTGAAGGCAGTGTGCTCTTCGAAGAAGTCTTGGCAGGCCCGTCATACTGGTGTCAAAATTATTCAGCAGATCGCAGTGCTCATGGGCTGCGCCGTGCTACCACATCTTAAGGGCCTGGTTGACTGCATTGCACCGTGTTTGACTGATGAACAAGCCAAAGTACGAACGGTCACTTCCTTGGCACTCGGCGCACTAGCCGAAGCTGCGGCCCCATATGGTATCGAATCATTCGACTCTGTGCTGGAACCTCTGTGGCTCGGAATTCGAAGGCACCGTGGAAAAGGTCTCGCCGCATTCCTGAAATGTATTGGATTCATAATTCCGCTTATGGATCCCGAGTACGCCAACTATTACACTAAGGAAGTCATGGTTATTCTCATACGAGAGTTTAGCTCGCCGGATGAGGAGATGAAGAAGATTGTACTTCGCGTCGTCCAGCAGTGCGCGTCGACGGAAGGTGTCACCGCACTATATCTGCGGGAGGAAGTCTTGCCGTCATTTTTCAAGAGCTTCTGGGTTCGTCGTATGGCTCTCGATCGTCGCAATTATAGACAGGTTGTTGACACCACTGTTGAGCTTGCACAGAAAGTAGGAGTTGCCGAAATCGTCGAGCGGATAGTCGACGTGCTGAAGGACGAGTCTGAGGCGTACAGAAAAATGGGCGTGGAGACTATCGAGAAAGTGGTCGCTGCTTTAGGTGCAACTGATATTTCAGAAAGATTGGAGGAACGACTGATCGATGGCATACTGTTCGCGTTCCAAGAACAGACTATCGAAGACAATATTCTACTGAACGGATTCGGCACGGTTGTCAATGCGCTTGGTCTACGTACTAAACCATACTTGTCACAAATTGTATCAACAATTCTCTGGCGATTAAACAACAAGTCAGCGACGGTTCGGCAGCAATCCGCGGATCTCATTACTAGAATTGCTGTTGTCATGAATAATTGCGGTGAGGATGTTCTTATGGGCAAGCTTGGTGTCGTGTTGTATGAATATCTCGGTGAAGAATACCCGGAAGTCTTAGGATCTATTCTGGGCGCGTTGCGAAGTATTGTCACAGTGGTTGGTATATCTGAAATGCAGCCTCCTATTCGAGATCTTCTTCCACGACTCACTCCTATTTTGCGGAACCGACACGAAAAGGTACAGGAGAACACGATTGATCTTGTTGGTCGAATTGCGGATCGTGGTGCAGAATATGTTAGCGCCAGAGAATGGATGCGTATTTGCTTTGAATTATTGGATATGTTGAAAGCTCACAAGAAGGGTATCCGAAGAGCTGCTAATAATACATTTGGTATGTAGTCATTCTTAATGATAGTGATAAATGATATGCTCACGCTGGATTTAGGTTACATTGCGAAAGCTATCGGTCCACAGGACGTCCTGGTCACTCTTCTCAACAATCTCCGAGTACAGGAACGTCAATCGCGTGTGTGTACGGCCGTCGCCATTGGAATAGTGGCAGAAACCTGTGCACCATTCACTGTTCTGCCAGCTTTGATGAACGAATATCGTGTGCCAGAACTGAATGTCCAGAATGGCGTTCTGAAGTCACTGAGTTTCCTTTTCGAATATATCGGTGAAATGGCTAAGGACTATGTTTATGCCGTGGCTCCACTGCTTGAAGATGCACTAATCGATCGCGATCAAGTCCACCGGCAAACAGCGGCTACTGTCGTCAAACATATTGCTTTGGGATGTATCGGTCTTGGATGTGAGGATACCATGGTCCATATGCTGAATCTCCTTATGCCTAACATCTTCGAAACCTCACCTCATGTTATTGACCGCATAATTGATGGTATCGAGGCTATCAGAAACTGCGTTGGCGTTGGTATTGTGATGAATTACACGTGGGCAGGATTATTCCATCCGGCGCGGAAAGTACGACAACCGTATTGGCGATTGTATGATTCTGCTTATGTGCAGAGTGCAGATGCAATGGTGCCATATTATCCGCAGATCGAGGAAGATGAGTATAGGCGGAATGAACTGGACGTATGGGTATAATGCAATGTGTTTTAGATTTGTGGCATGTACATGATCATGTATATGACTATTGTATTTGATGGGTAGTTAAATGAAGTCCTTCGTTTTCAACATTATATGTAGTTTTCAGTTCGTTTCATCAGATACTGAGCTATTAATCTAAATGCTCAAGAAGAATAGTCCCAACGCCGACGCCGACCATTTACGTTGCGACTTCAAAGTCCTGATAATTCGCGCAATTTCGAATAGAAACTATCGATATCTAAATACGTCCCTTTCAACCACCGTCCATAGCTGCCAGCATTATTGTAGCCCTCCATTGATGACGGCAGTGTAAACCGACGACGGCTATGCAGCACTCTTCTATTCATAAACAATGCCACATCGCCTGGTTTGAATTTATTTTCAAACTGCTGCGAAGTTTCATAAATCATCTTTTCAAACTTATTAAATGCTCGTATAAACTCTCTGAAATCGACGTTCCTTTCAGCTGTCTCAGAATGGGTAACAAAATGTTCGAACGGCGCCTGGAAAGGAGGGGAGTAATTCACGCATTTTATCCGCACGACGGGATGTTCTGGTGTAGGCTTCGTGTAGAAATCATCGAGCTCGATCAGTGGTCGCGTGTACACGTAATGATAGCCATCGTTGCGGTAGTGAAATGTAATTGGGAACATTGTGAGATTGTAGAAAGATATTGGGTCGTCCTCGAGGAGCCGATATGCAGCATGGAACGAGTCAGCGTAGACGGATTCTCCGCCTTCGGCGCGGTTAGCTATGCAGTGAAGAAGTTGTAGTCCAGGTGGAGACTCGTAGTAGAGGAGATCCATATGGAGTGGCAGGTTCTCCGATGTGTATCTATTGAGAATTAGTCTATGAATCAATGACAATTCATCAAGCGACCCTCACGCAATATTCTTCGCGTTGGGCAGTGAAACGACATCCCACGATGTACCGTAGAATGTCTCCTTAATGTATCCTATCTTTTTCGCGATTTTCTCGACCACAATTTCCATGTCACCAGTACGCTCCTTTGTGGGCGCATCTCTAAGGAATGCCAATCCCGTTCGGTACAGCCCGAACACTACATCTTTAACTGCTTCTTCGTCATTCATATAATCATCATACAACCTCGACACTAAATTCCCATGTAGAGTTTCCGCGTCCCACAACATTACATCCCGCGCAAATCGCCATCTATTATTATACCCCCACAACGGTGAGGCGAGTTGCGCTATTCGTTCTTGGGAATACACGCTGACATGATCCTCCACTCCTTCCGCAGTCCACGTTACTTCATATTCCCCATTCTTATTCGCTTGCACTACTGATTTCGGGCGGACATCTAGAGGTATCTCGCCGGTTGAGAATCGTCTCTGCTGCGTCGAAGTGTCCAGACATATACTGCAGGAGCAAGCGTCGCGGAGAAACACATTTTCAAAAGTAGCATCTTTGAACGATATTTGACGTTCATTGCTGGATATCTGAGCATTTGTAGCTCCGTGTGTATCTTTAGGACTTGCAACTTTGGAGTAACGGCGTAGATTTTGTGGATGTTTATATATGCTGATAATGTAGGTCGAACGCGATCCTAGATGATATTCCACTACTTGCCGAGAGAAGCAAACAAATTTGGATAGTCCAGACATCTTGTCGCTGAGCTTTAATGGTAGACCACGTTATGCTGTCTTTGAGACTATCTAATTCCAATACAAGTGGCTAGTATATCGGCTCTATGGAAGTTCTAATCAGGCTTTTGGAACGATTCTTCAGGGGAAATCTGGAGGTGGAAGTTGCCGCTGCCTGTACTCTCAATATATCTTGCATGCGGTTATGACTACATAACGGACCGACAAACTACAGATATCGCAAAATTGCATTCTAACTATATCGAATAATAATCCGAAGCGCCATGACTAAAGACCATAATTAACAAGCATAGGACAACAGAGAATAAATATCCTCGCAAAAACAAACTGTATCGTACAAAATTACCAGAAGACCGAGACCAGCACCAAAATAAAAAGGTCATAAAATAACATACAGCACAATCTAAATGCTATCACAACAAAGATAACTATGTACAAATCATCAATCTTTCAAGTCTAATTAGCAACAGCAGACTTACTGCTGAACAGAAAGTGCAGGAAAGTCGTCAATTTCATCCCGCAACATCACGTCCCACAATCTATACAGTGGCCCGCTGGGTTCAACTATACTGTGTGGTGCGAGTTCTAGCGCCAGCGCCATATCCTCAGCGGTAATGATATTATCATCTTCATATTGTTGCGTTCGTTGTCGTTTGGCTTTCAGACCGTTTACGACAGCACCACCGGACTTGACTCCGTTCTCAGCAGTACTATTCACGCTCTCTTTAGTGCTCGCATGCGTGATAAACTGCGCTGACGCATTTGCCAATGACACAAACGTTGTGTCAGACATTTTCTTGTGCTTTTTCGGGCGCACGCGATCCAGCAATTGCTGCAAGAAGTCTCTTAGATGATATTCCAGACCGGCTAACATAACATCTGGAACGTCGTTCGCAATGCCATCTAGTAGTCCATGTTCATACGCTATCCCCAAAATTCGCGTCCGCATGTTATCCGTATCAGGAAGTTCAAATGATTCAGTCGCAAGTGCAGCTTGATAGCTCTGAGTGATCTCCTGTGTAATATCTATCTCATATGTCAGTACAATAATCTGAGATTTGTGCATCGGAGACGTACTAGTTTTCGATTTCTCTTTGTCCTTGACGCTCGGAAACTTAACCGATCTGGCTTGTTTCGTGAGAACGATTGTCGATGGCATGGGGCCTTTCTTTCCTGCGTCCTGGGTAATGTAGAGTCAGCTACGTGTAACAAATGTATATCGCATATCCGCTACATACTCGGGTTATCGCTTTTATTCTTCTTCGCTCCCTCGGCGTAAATCCCATAATTTCAGATTTTAACTTAGCAACAACTGGATCACCTGAATTCTTCGATATCCGCAACGGCACGTCCTTTGACCGCATATTCCACGCCGGTAACCCATTCGTTGACGGTGGCGGATCTCTCAACGCGTTCGCCAAACTCGCGAGCAAAAATTGATTGTGCATCCTCACCATACTCTTATCCAGAATCACCGAGAGCTCGCGTTCGAGTTCGATTCGAGTGAGATGGCCGGTCAGGAAACTCGTGATGATTTCCCGATAATGATCCCAGTTGCTGCCCAGCGCCCGTCGAAAGTCGTTCATCAGTTGCTCCACTTCGATTCTTCGCGCCGGTCGTTGCGGCTTTGACGGCGTGTTAGTGGTAGTGGTTTGGGCGGCAGTACCACCAGACTGGGCGCTTTGCATCATCGGGCTAGCAGTCCTCTTGAGAGGCTGGGGCGACGCGCGAGTGGACGCGGATCCGTTCACGCCGTGACTTGCTGCGGATTGTGTCGATGTACGCGATGCAGCCTGCGCCAGCATCTGCGAGGATCAATTCAATGCGTCGCGAGGAAAGGAAAGCGTGTCGTAAGGTGGGGCGGTCCGAGATGGGAGAACCAAAGTAGATGTGCGATAGTGCCTCGGAATGTGGGGTAAAGACGGGGGAAGACCGTCTAGAGTGGATACATTAACGCCTAAGTCCGAATAATTTCCAATACTGTTATCGATTAGAATAGATGGCTCACAGAAATGCAATTTGTCGGAATAATTGAACCTCGTAGGAGTTTTGAGTGATGGTCCGTTCGCGATCCTAGGCGCTGGCAAACGTTGGCTGCACTTAGCGCACAAGTGGGAGAAATATTTACAGATACCCCTGATATGCTGCACATGCTATGCAGTTAAAAATCCAATGAGCAAATATCAAAAATGCCCGCGAAAAGTTTCATAATATCAAAAATGCCCGTTAACCCTTACCCTTGGTATTTCGCGGTATTTTGCCGGACAGATTGGTACCCATTTCTAAGTTCTAACCTTTAACTTAATTTACTTACTATAAACGCCCCGGCTTGCTTTTCATTCTTTGTGTCAACAAAATACAGTCAAGCTGACTACCCCGAACACCTATTGTCACATTTACTTTACGCCGGAATCCATCCCCAATGCTACCTACAATGCCAGAACGTGTACCGAGCCCATAGGCAGATAGAGAAGGAGTGACGGAAAGGAGAAGTGAATTTTGTTTTAATCGGAGATTTATTGATCCTGCCATTAGCGTTGTGAGTTTTAACCGATGTAAATTAGTGCCAAAGTTTATAAATGGGAGGTACAGCGCAAAGTACTTCGTTTAATGGGTAAGGGTTAACGGGCATTTTTGATATTATGAAACTTTACGCGGGCATTTTTGATATTTGCTCAAAATCCAATTGTACATGTGTTTTGCATGAACAAGAAGCAGCAGACCTCTATCAATTATTAATAAGGGACCTAAAACAAACCCCTTCAGGCAGATAATCAATGCCAAACTAAAATATACATCTATATTTCATCTACAGTACCAACTCCGACTCATTTCGCACCAATAACCCATGCTGGCTAAGGTAATTCTTGACATCTGCAACCTTATACTCATTTCTGTGAAACATACCCGCCCCAAGAGCCGCATTTGTAGTCGTCTTTTCGAAAACTTCTAGGAAGTGCTCTGGCTTACCTGCCCCAGACGATGCGATAACTGGGATCTTGACAGCACTCTTGACATCGTTGATCAACTCTAGATCGAAGCCGGAGTTGGTGCCGTCTTTGTCGATGCAATTGAGTAGAATCTCACCAGCACCCATCTTCTCGACTGCCATGACTAGTTGCCGTACGTCGAGATCTCGTAATTCTCGACCACCTTTAATTGTACACTGATACCACGCGTACTCCTCGCCGTTGGGGCCAGGGTATGAAGTCTTGATAACGTGATGCTTCGTGCATTCCTGGGAGGAAACATATACTCGCTTCGGGTCAACCGAAACAACAACGGCCTGTGCGCCATATGCCCTTGAAATCATCTCCATAGGCGTCTCGCCTGATAAAACTTCACCTCTTTTGTAAAATTGCTCGGCCGCAAGGACCGCGTCGCTGCCGATCGAGACTTTATCCGCTCCGGACCGGAAGTACACTGACGCAACATCCAACGCACTAATTTTCGTGCCATCTGGATCAATTATATCCCTAATTCCGCCACCGATTGTCAACGGTACGAATACAGTCTCGCTAGTCTTTCTTAGAATCTCAAGCATAGGCGTATCCACAAGTGGACAATTTCTAAACGACGTGATATTAAGAAACGTAACCTCGTCAGCGCCTTGGAGATAATATCGCTCCGCAACTTCAACAGGTTTTCCCAAATTACGGACCTGACCCTCAGCGGTCGCTGTCGCCGTTTTCTCACGCACGTCGTACTGATCGCCCTTCGTAACAACCAAATCCCCTTCATCGTTCGTCCGCACGTCCAAACACGCAATCACACGTTTCGTAAGCCCTAAATTCTTCTTCAAAGTATCCGTCTGTGAAGCCTGAGCCTTCGATATCCGGGTTCCCTGCAAAAATGCCCGAAGCACGCGTAACCCTGCGACACCGCTTTTTTCTGGGTGAAATTGGGTGGCGAAAACGTTGTCTTTGCACATGGCGCCGACGAATTCTTCACCATTGTAGTTTCCGAACGCAACAGTCCAGCCCTCACGTAACGGCACCTCAGTATCCGCGCGGTACGAATGCACATAATAATACTTGCTCTCAGCGCGCAAGTCATACAGCCCTTCATCCTCGGGTTTTGTAACAGATGCGCTGTTCCATCCGATATGCGGCACCGACTTTGTCGAATCATTGAACTTCTGCAGTTCAGCTGGAACAAGACCGATACCTTGCACGCCAGGTGACTCAGTGGATCCAGAGAAGAATGCTTGCAAACCGACGCAGATGCCCATTATTCGCCTCCCAGAGGCGATGTATGCGCGTAATGGCTCAACGAATCCGCGGTTCCATAGTTCGCTAATGACATGACCAAAGTTGCCCACGCCGGGGAACAATAAGATCTATGCAATTGTCAATAATTGTTTTATTGGAATTGAGGGTCCTTCGTACTTCTGCTTCGTCAAGACCGTCGCTAGGCTTCTTGATCCATTTTACTTCATAACCGAGTTTTTTAATAGCATTCGACAGGGACCGTAAATTCCCGCTTTCGAGATCTAAAACATGCACAGTGCCGACAGTCATCTCGTTCTATATCTTTATATCAAAATGTTCATATGTGCAGTATGACGTTGAGAAAATGGATTGCGCGGTATGTTCAGCCGTGAGATGGGTGGTCATAGAAATTTTAGGACGGCTAATTCTAAGTTGTGTCACGTCTTAGTTTGTTTGGACTCCATGTTGGACCTTAAAATTACTGTTGGCGTGGTCATTATGAGTAGGGCTTTGCCATAATCTGATGGCTATTTAATAGCTCTATCCTGTCTTATATCTTGCATTTAGCCGTCCACAACACGAGCAAATATTCCCTGCTCTGCTCAAGTATAGATACATGAGTTTGAAAAATCATTAGTTAGGGTACATAAATAGTTTATAACTCATCATCATGTGATCTGTAAGTAAAAAAGCTACAGGCTCTAGTCAAATTTGTTAATTGCTCATCGTGCTTCGACTTCGGGTTAGGGTCATTAATAATCACATATAGAACAACTAACAAATGACGGTCTCCAAATCAATTAAATTCCGATCCAAAGGAGACTTTTCAGAGTTTCTGGGCCACGAATAAGACAATACAATGATAAATAATCGGTGCTTGTGAGTGCTTCAATATTGTACAAGAACTATCGACCAAACACTTTTCTGTTCAAAATTGGTAATAAAATACTTCCACCTATGGAGACACTGCATATGCCGTACTGCGGTTAAGACTACTTCGACATAGGCGGCAATGAAAACGGATACCCCCGATTCTTCAATCTAAATATGAACAGCAACAAACTAAAAAAACACAAAACCAGGGTACACCACGTCCCGATAGCCATTGTCTGTTTGGTCCGGTTCGGGATCCGTGGTGTCTTAGTGGCCAGAGAAATTGCCCCGAAGGCAAGGAACGCGTAAAGCACGGCGATCGCCTGCGTTTCAAACCCATATTGGCTGGAAAACCCGGGCGCCACGTACTGCACGCCGCCGTCTCTGTTCCCAGCGACATACGGTGTATGGCGGATGTTGTTGAACATGTGACCGGAAGTGAACATGAGGATCAGCACCAGCGAGAGGCCGGCCCAGATTGCACGAGATTCGATGATGGGGCGGAGGAATGGGTAGATGTATTTGATACTACCGAGGCCAGCGAGAGTGAAGAGGATTGCCATAGCGACTTTGCTGTAGTCGCGCGGTCGGTGGATAGTGATATGCACGCCAGATATGTGCGACTCAATGAATCTGATGACGGAACCTGGAACGTCGGGACTATTATAATTAGAATCCAATCGATCGCGAATCAATACGTGTACGTACACTCCGACAATCTCATAATTAAAAGGCTGCACCGGCCCAGCATCCGCACCGACAGTCGGCGAATAAACCCACAAGTTCGGCGCCGTCTTCAGCTGCAACTTTTGAAATATCTTTTGCCCGTCCCTAAAGTCCAGCACACCAAAATACAAACCGTCGCCACCCTTGGGATGTTCCCGATGCCATGACTGAGCAACTAAATTATAATCCGGCCCAAACTCTCTGCAGAGGTGGCATCCCATTTGCGGGGCTTCGGCAGTTAACAGCACGACGAGGCCGTAGTCCCGCGGCGCGGACACGACACTGTCGAAATTATTGTCGGTCAGCCTGATCACGCCTGGTCGCAGACTCGAGGTCTTGAGGAGTTTCTTCATATAATTCTCATCATGCAACTCATCATTCTTCGCCACGGCCGCTACCCCAAAAATCGTTGCCAATAACACGAAAAAGAAAACACGCAGAGTCTGCCGCATGGTTGAGACTATCGGCGGATCAATTGAGTTGCTGAAATTCAATTACAGGAACCCGTGTCTTGACGGATCGATGTCCTTAAATGGTGGGAGTGAATGAACACGTCGGCGAGGTTGTGCAATTTGTCTTTACGGCGTATTCGTAGGCAACGCGTGGCGGTGGTCACGGACCGTTGGCCTGGTGACATGGGTTACCCTCCCGGGTCGAGGAAACAAACAACCATACTGGTCTCCCATCTCTCTCATTCGCTACATCATCAGCGTTCCTCGGCTCCTAAACACTTATTTCCACGCCTCTTTTGACACTATGAATAAGTAATGGCCGGCATAAAAGATCCGACTCTAGCTGACTTAAGTGAAGTAAGTCATTTCGATCTCTATTCGGCGACATTAACTAAGACCAAGCGATAGACGGTAGCACTGCTCCACATGCAGTACCGTGACTCCATCCATGCAACACAATTGCAAGACCTGTACGAACATGATAGGTTATCTGAAATTCTGATCGTCAAACTGGAACAGCAGAAAACTGAGCTCGAACGCCGATTTGTGGAGCAAGTAAGCGGAAGCAAGGGCTTGGAAATCAACATTAAACGGCTTGAAATCACACTCAAAGACATTGAGAAAGAAAATGCGCAGTTACAAAGTGATTTGACGCTGAGCGAGAAGCGGTACGCTGCCCTTGAACAAACAAAGGAAACCATCGAGAAGAAGGTAGCAGAGGCGCAAAAGGAAAGTGACACGGCCAATAGAGAGCTGGTCGAGAGCCAGAAAAAGGCGAATGAGGTTACGCACGAGAATCTCAAGTTGAAGACGGAAATCCATGCGTTGAAGGACCAAATGAAGGCACTGAATGATAGTACTGGTGCCCGGGAAAAAGCAACAGAGGAAAAGGCTATTCAAGTGGAGAGGAAATCCAGCGAGTTGGAGAAACAGCTACGAGCGGTGGAAGACAATGCAAAGAAAATTGCGAACGAGAATGCGGCATTGAAGACACGCAACAAGGAGCTTGAGGGAATATGCAAGGATCTTGAAAAGACAGTGCGAGAGACCGAGAAGGAGTCGCTACGAGAACGAAGCGCTGCCAGCAAGGCTGACAAGAAAGAATTAAAGATCCTTGAGAAGCAGCACAGGGACGAAATAACAGCACTAACGACACGGCTGACTCGCCAGACAATGCTCACAGAAAAGGCACAGAAAGAGCTAGCTAAAGCGAAAGAGCAGTTCCAGGAAACGCAGACGGCGTTGGAGACAAAACTAGGCGCGGCACGATCTCAGTTGAAAAACACAGCTGGAAAAAGTGGCAAGTCAGCTAGAGTCGAAGCACCCGCGACATCACTCCTGTTCACGCCTGGGCCTGACCGTTCACAACCACAGAATTTGCGCTCGAGGGCGAACGCGGCGGCTGAGAAGCTGTTGGAAAAATCGAGTTTTTCAATGACGCCGTTTTTAAATCGGCAGTCTGGTATGATGCCGTTGAGTCCTGTGGATGCCAACCGGCAATATGAGAAATCAATAGAACTCGAAAAGCTGGTCGACTCCGCGAGAGATCAGTCCACAGAGTCTATGTCAAAAAGCGATTCAGATTACGTTGAGCCTGCCCCAAAACCAACGTCGTCCACTGCAGTAGTGCAGAAGCCAGTCCAGCGCCGAAGAAGCGCAACCACGGCGGCATCGCTAGCAGCACTTGTGTCTGAAGAGTTAGAAAGTTCGGCATTGGCAGTGCAACAAAAGAAGAAGAAACGGAAGCTTGGCCTATCCCGCGGTCCTACACTTTTTGACGAGGTGAACGAAGGCAGCTTGGAGAGCGAGCCGAAGAAAGCAAGGTTGGACGTAGCCTCGCGTACGAAAATGGCCGCGCCGGTTGCGCAGAGAGCGTTTCTGGGAGCGAAGACGATAAGTCCGTTAAAGAAGCGAAATGAGAAGTTGCGGGACATGTTTAAATTGTCGTGAAGTTGTAATATTTAATGGCGTTATGTGGATATTAGGTAATGGATATGGTAGCCGGCTAGAAGCGGCAAGATGCAATGGCCAGAGAGGCTGCCATCATTAAAATAAGTTCAGAATGTATGTGACGAACCCGGATGGTCTGGTCAACGAGTCTACCCACCATTGTGGGTTAGGGTACTTTGCAATTCCCTCAAGCCATTATTTTGAACCAACCGCCCGCACAAATGGCAGAGTGACGTTGCGAGAATTGACTCGAGCGCATTTGGCCATTGAACCGTTGCGAAAGATAGCTGCTTGACAAGATTGCGGTATTTCCACTTTCTCTCTCATGTAAGCCTGTTCTCGTGGGGCTTGCTTGCCGACGTGAAAAAACCCCTGAAAATGACGTCGCACGATGTCGTGTGATTGTTGCCGCTACGTTTGCGGCTTCTTTCCTCAGCCAATCGAAGGATGGCAAAAGCATGCAATCTTCAGTGCGTGCAATTTTCCATAAACCTGTGCTCCACCACAGAGCTTGGTAATGAACGCATGAATTTGCTGTAGGTATGGATAAGATTTGCGAGCAATCGTAAATTGTAACCGTGTAGTCTAATTGGTTACGATTAACGATACGAGCCATGAAGTTGTGGTTGCTAGTAAAAGTCATATAGTTGGTAGCCTGTTGGGTAGCGCTACAGTCCTCAGGCTGCTTTTAGGTATAAAGATACAAATAAGCATTATTACATATCCGCTTCCTTCGAGTATTAATCTCAGGATCTGCAAGCAAAGTAAGTGTTCTCACGGCTCATGGTTTTCACTTTCAACTCTGAGGGCAGAAAATTCCTGTAGTACCGGAATAATAATCCTACCTTGCTACTGAGGAATGCGATTACATACGAGCAACTATACGATTTATACTACACAAGACGATTACATTTACAGTTAAATCTTCATTTTTAGAAGTTATGACGGATCTGTCACTGCTTGGCAACTTGTGGAAATCGAAATGTACATCGAGCAATGGGTACTCTCGTCTTGTTGGAAAGCTAGAATATGCTAGATTTCTTATTTGATATATGTGAGTAGTATCTTATGTAGTAATATTTGCATGGTCTAGTTTAAAAACTTGGTGCGCGCACCACAAACTTAGCAACATCCTCGAACATGCATGCACATCACTCTACGCTCTCACAAAGCATTAATATCAGGAGGTCGTGCATTGTTAGATCCTTCGCCGCTGTTATTGCTTATGTGGAAATTAGCTATCGTGTTCCAATTATAATCGCTACTTTTATACATATGTAGCATAAGCGCATGCCAGGCTGCAGCTGTGCTGGCTGGCGCCAGTATGTGTAATTGTCTCCCTGTGCAGATCATATGCCTCCGCGTTAATCAACTGGATGGAGATGTGAAGTACATCACGTACGACCCGTCCACGCTACAACAGTAGCAAAGTAAAATGCGACTCTTGTCTCGGCGGATGAGTGCCAATCTTCGCGAATCTCGGCTGGATTCCTACCAGATCTGCGATGACCGGCACGGCATCGCGAATCGCCTCGTGCTGGCCGACTCGGCACACATATAGCAAGTTCCCAAATGTGCGGCGCCAGTTAGCAACTCCCGCGTTCACGACGAGTTCAGCGTGCACGTTGATATCTACGCTCCGCCCTTGCGATCTGCAAACTCTAAAAGGTAGTTTAACAAGCCATTAGAAAGTAGGCCAGCTTCGGCATCAAACAAGAGTTCGCTACACAGTGGTCCTCCCTTGTTGAGACAGTATACTGTCACCTCTGTCATATTATAACTGCTCCTTTTCGCTGTCTGCTCCTGGTACTCTTCGTCTATGATTTCTGCAGCTGATCTCGGCGTCTACAATGGCCGCTTCCATTGCCTCGGATGCCAAGTCTGCCTGGCATGCCCGCCTTAGCCATCACATTGTAACGAGACTTTCTTCCCTCAAACCCCCGTCCAATGTCCGGTTCGAGAATCCATTCCGTGTCCTAGGACAGCTCAACAAAAAGCAGTGGCTCTTTTTCCTCGTCGCTTTCGCCGGCTGGACATGGGACGCCTTTGACTTTTTCACTGTCTCCTTGACCGCGTCTGACATCGCAGAGTCTCTCGACAGAACCCTGACTGACATCACATGGGGCATTACGATCGTCCTGATGCTGCGTTCCGTCGGCGCGATTGTCTTTGGTCTGCTGTCCGACAAGTACGGCCGCAAGTGGCCTTTCATCTGGAACTGCGTGCTCTTCGTTATTTTCGAAATGGGCTCCGGTTTTGTTCGGACGTACAAGCAATTTCTCGCAGTGCGTGCTCTCTTTGGTATCGCCATGGGCGGTATATATGGTAACTGTGCCGCCACGGCTCTCGAAGATTGTCCTCTTGCGGCTCGAGGTATCATTTCCGGCATGCTTCAGGAAGGATACGCGCTCGGCTATCTCCTGGCTGTCATATTCAATCGCGCCTTGACAACTACGACATCCCATGGCTGGCGCTCACTGTTCTGGTTTGGGGCCGGTCCTCCGGTCCTAATCATCGTATTCCGCATGTGTCTTCCTGAGACGGAAACGTACATGGCGCAAAAGAATATGGAGCGGGTGTCTCACAAGGCATCGTTCATACGGATGGCAAAAGCAAGTTTCAAGAGCCACTGGCACATCATGATCTACCTTGTCGTCATCATGGCCGGCTTCAGCTTCATGGCCCATGGTTCTCAGGACTTGTACCCTACCATGCTCGAAGTCCAGCTAGAGTTTGGTGCCAACAGACGCACTGTGACTATGTGTGTTGCGAGCCTGGGTGGTATTGCCGGTGGTATGTTATTCGGACACATGTCCGACTTTATCGGTCGTCGTCTCACCATCATCGTTGCATGCACTCTCGGTGGCGCGCTGATCTATCCGTGGGCATTTGTCCGTAACGGTGGTATCATGGCTGCCGTTTTCTTCCTGCAATTCATGGTCCAGGGTGCATGGGGTGTCATCCCAATCTACCTTTCCGAGCTCTCGCCTCCCGCGCTCCGCGCATTTATTGTTGGCCTAGCATACCAACTCGGCAATCTCGCATCATCAGCGTCTTCCACAATCGAAGCCACAATCGGCATGCGCTTCCCCCTCGAGACTCTAGCCGATGCGACCATCGAACGCTACGATTACGCTAAAGTCATGGCTAGTTTCATGGGCTGCGTGTTTGGATTTGTGCTCATCGTCTCGTTCTTGGGACCCGAGAATCGGTCGGCGGATTTATCGGTCGGATACCCGTTAGAAAGTCAGCGTGATGAGGAGGACGACGACGACGTCGAGAAGAATCCACCAGATGATGCTGAGAAGAATACACCCGCACAGCATCAAGGGACCTGTGTTGCATAGTCTGTGCGCTTGTCTTTTTTGTTTGATTAGGTGGGATCTCATCCGCAATTTAGTTCTGGCTCTGTTGAGAAATATCTTCATTTAATTGATACATCTATGTCGTAAAATCTATAATCCAGTAGTGGGCCTGATATCGAGGGGGCTGTAGTACAAGCTCAGGAGGCAAAGAAGGCGCGGGTATTCACGGTAGTGGTGCAGGGCTGTATGCGTATAGGCGTATAGGCGTATTTGGCGGATAGGATATCCGCCGCGGATGCGTATCCGCAAACAATCTCGTATACAAAAGAAGCGCAATGTCAGAATAAGTCAAACTGTGGTCTCGAAAGTCGACGATGATACATGTTAATGAAATAGGGCGACTATTCTGACCGAGAGAATATATTTTTATTACAAATTTTTTCTCCATGCTGTCCATCAACATTAACATTCTCATCGTTTCGCCCTTCATTGCAAATCGCCTTACCCCTAGAATATCTCTACCAGCGTTGAACATCCTCTCAACAGAGCCTTCAGAGGCGGGAATGGCTAAGTAGACTGTCGCCGCCATAGCCATCTGCGGATATTCATCCTTGTGCTTCCGCCACCAGTCGCACAGCCAATCCGGGTTCTTCGAGTCCGTCACAATTGTCCTCGGGCTCTGGAAGTACCTATCTATGTCGGACGCAAAAGATTGGCTTGGAGGCTGCAGCATCCAAAGCTCCAGGTCGCTATATTCCGGGTTATCTGGTTGTCGACCGACAATAAGTTATTCTGGCACTGGGGTACATGTTCACATGTCGCGGGTATCACCGACGAAATAGTTTGGCAACGAGTCCATTTAGGAAATTCAAATATCATGTTAATGAATATTGCGAAAATTTTAAATAAATTAAAATATATATCATGTTCATGAATTTTACAAACTTTTTAAGAGGCGGATGGCGGATTTGGCGGATATCCGCCCGCTATCTGGCGGATCCGTATCCGCGATGCTGTCGAAAGGCGGCTGCAAAGGCGGATACATATCTCCCAATTTCAAAAAGGCGGATGGCGGATGCGGATATGGAAAAATTTGGCGGATATCCGCATCCGCCACAGCCCTGTAGTGGTGATGATGGAATAACTCTTAAACGAAGGTTCTTTGGAAAGTTGAGTTGGGTTGAAGATGAGAAGCAGCAGTCGGGGATGCCGTGGGCATCGTGGGTTTCAGGGGTGTTTCAGGGGTCGGGGGAAGGATGGTTGTAAAGCACTTCACAATGAATCTATACACAATTAACCCTAGCCTATGCAACCAAAACACACAGGTTCATGGTTCAACGGGAGTTCACCTCCGGAAGTGAACTCCATTTAAACGTGGGTTAATAGATAGGTCAGAAAACGGCATTTAGAATGGTTCTGTTGCAACCCCTACTATGAAACATCAATCTCATCAGACCTGAGAGAGACTGCTACCGTAATAGGACTGGACTAGAATCTGCATGACAATGCTGCTGATAATGACTCGAAGAATAAGTGGGCAGTGTTTGATTGCCAAACTTCTCAGATTCTTCTGCAGGCAACTTCCTGCTTGTGCCAATATAGTTCCGCCAAAACATCAGTCTGCGAGTATTTTCCTATTTTTTTTCATTTTTTTCAATTTGGGACCTCTAAACTGTATTAATTCTATCGTTAATATACTAATGCGTGCAGTCCACTATACATTCTATAATATTTC